>OZ010575.1:47579286-47646786 GCA_963932145.1 Acanthosepion lycidas
ACCTTCTTTGGATGAACACTGGCTTTTAGTGGTGGCTTATTTTGTTTGTTTTCGATTTCTTCTCTTTCCCATCGTTGTAAAGTATCCAATTCTCAACTCAAAAAACATGTTTGTTTTTAATTACTGATAATCAGCAAATTACACATGAAAATACAGCTAAGTAGTTTTTTTTTTTGTTTTTTTTTTGTTAACTAACGTGGAAGCCAAACATCAAAGCGACTAACACAATCTGGTTGTAAATGATTTTAAACGCTCGATTTATATATTTTCATAGGTACCTTCATGAGATCGCTAAAAAGAGTATAGCATGACGAAAAAGACGCCAAACTTGACGAAAACAAAACTTTATCATCTAAATGTTTGTGTTACTATTAAGAGGAAAGATGAAAGTATTTTGGGGGTATTTTTTTTACATTTTTTAATCGTTCCTAGCACGTCCAAAATTTTCGTTAAAAATCTTGTTTTTTAGTCAGTAAAATTGACAGATAATCGATCATGTCAGCCATTTTTTTCCAGTTTATAAAAAAATGAAAATCTCAGTTTGAAATTCTTTCAAAAATCAATTATAATTTTTTCAAAACTTATTTTAAGAAAATCAGAAATTATAATGTTTATTTAAAATATTTTAAACCAAGCTTAACTTAGTTTCTGCGCTGAAAAGACGTAGTTTGAAAATAAAACAAAGCAGGTCATAACCTTTCGCTTCACTTGACAGGTGACGAAAGACGTTCATGACATTTTGATAGCTTATGTGAGGATAATTCCTTCTACGGAAGGAGAGAAGTGAAGTTATTTAGATTTAAGTGAACAAATTATTTACCTCGTTATTTCTAAGGAAAACTTTCAGCGCTCTAATTAAAAAATTTTTTTTTGTACTTAATTTTCCACCTTTACGTTTACGCTGCTTTATGGAAAATATATTATAAAGAAATTAAAATAAAACTGTTGAGAGGGAGATTAAATTTCCTAAGAAAGGTATCTAATTAATTTATAGGTACCTTTCTTATGAAATTTTATCAGAAGTGTGCATAAAATACAAATTTAAATTTCATAAAATGATACTGATACTTGTAGTTACCCTTCTCAGTTGAAATTGAAAAATCAAATTAACTTCTCCACACGTGTTTCGCAAAAATAAATCTATTTCAAAAGTACATTTACGAAACTGAATACGGGTTTTAACTAATTTTATATTTTAACAACTTAAATGTAAAAATCTATTATAATTAAAGAAATAACAAATAATTATATTAAAAATTCAGTATTTAAGTTAAATACTAGACAGAAACTCAATCCACTTAACGTTTTTTTTATTTTTTTTTATTTTTTTTTATTGCACGCATGATACTTCTGGTCTTCCGTAGATTTGATTTACAGTTTTATTATTGACACAAATTATATTTTTTTTATATACTGTTGTTCGTTAGTTTGTAAGAAGCTTTGGAAATTATAATCTGTAAATATATATCTACTTAATAACAACATTCGTTAAATTCTACAAACCTTTCTCTAATTTTAGAAGAATTAACAACATAATGTAAAAATAATAAAATATCTCAGAAATAACAATTGTTTTAAAAATTCATTTTTCATCGCAATATCTTTTTGCTTTCAGACAATATTGTTCATGTTTATTAAAATAAATAAAAGTAATTAAAAGCTTTCGAAATTAAATAATATTTTTGTTTTATTGTGTTTTGTATGTTACAATTCACAGATGATTTTCCGTAGGGTAGTCAACTAAAAAACAAACAAAAAAACAAAAAAAAAAACAAAAAAAAAAAACAAAACATAATTTGGTTTCCTCAAAGCCTTGTGCTTTTAACTAATATAATCACTAATCATCCCAAAATTGAAATTGTAGAGTTTTCGTACATTTAGTTATGGGGCGGGTAATACATATAAAAAAAAAAGTTTTGCCATGACTTTAAAAAAGGAAAACATATTTATAATAAGTTCCATGATTTGTGAATAGTTTCTGAAAGTTTCATTAAAATCCAACAATTGTTTTTATTTTTGAAAGATTTTCAAAATTAATGTCTGTCATACAAAAAAAAAACAAAAAAAAAACACGCTAAAATTTTATATATTATTTTACTAGTTCTTGAGATACAAAGAGAAACAAGTTTTTTTAATCAAAATTTAGAATGTTCTAAAAAGAAGGAAACATTTTAAAAAAATAATTAAAAAATACTTTGATCTTTCCTCTTAATAATAACATAAACATTAGACGCTAAAATTTTGTTTTCGTCAAGTTTGGCGTCTTTTTCATCAAGCTATGCTCTGTTTTTAGCGATCTCATGAAGGTACCTATAAAATTTTCAGTAAGTCAACTATCTCCTGCATGCTCTGATGTGGCTTTGTTACAAACTAAGCTAGAATGAATCGGTAATTATGTAGCATACGATCTTCAGATATTGAAAGAATCTCGGGAAATTGAAATTCCAAGAAATTGGTCGTACATCAATGTTAAGCTAAAGGCAAATTGTCTATTTAAGGGACACAGGTGGGATAATGAATCATAAGTGTAATTAATTCAGCGTTTTAGTTCTCAACTGAACTTCTTATATGTCAAGAAATCAACGGGAGTGTTCATTATAGTTATTTTCCAAGCGTAGCTTAGATGTGGCACAAGGTCGAAAGTATGGGGTACCCAGTGAGGATTGAACTCACTACTCGGTCGTTATTGTTCTAGCGAGACAAACTTGCTAACTATTACACCGCCTCGAGGTGCCCAATTGTGTTCATTATATATCACTTATCTGAAGATCAACTGAGGTATTAAACTCATAGTGACTATGCATTCTTGATTTGTATGTTTCTGCTGTCAAAATCGACAAACGCTTCAGTATTCTTCCCCCATAAATACAGCAAATTTGATAATAGATATATATTTGCTGCTCGGATGAGGGAGCGTATTACATCTCGCAAATTTGGCTCCAAAGATTATTAGCGGCTCTGCAAGAGTGTCCTGAACAATAGAAAACCCTCCATACCTCCTTTATTCAACCAGTTCGAGGTCTTGACCTCCTCAACCGACAAGGCTGAATGCCTTGCTCCGGAGTTCTCATATAATTCGACGCTCGACTCTACCGGTGTACCCATATCAGACTTCCCTCTAAGAACTGAGGCCCTATTGAGCGGCTTACGCATAACCCCGTCATCAGTACTGGGTATTATCTCCAAATTAGACCCTCACAAGGCTAGTGGTGGAGATGGCATACCAGCCATTGTCTTGAAGAAATGCGCGCCTGAGCTAGCACCCGCCCTCTCTAAACTGTATAATTACTGCCTCAAGGAATCCTGCTTTCCTGATTGCTGGAAGTCCTCATCCATTGTTCCTGTCTTTAAGAACTCTGGAGACCCCTCTGACCCCTCTAATTACCGTCCTATTAGTCTCCTACCCCTCTTCGGCAAAGTCTTCGAAGCCCTAATCAACGCAGAAGTGGTTAACCACCTTACCGCACACGACCTTCTCTCAGACAAGCAATATGGTTTCCGCTACGCCCGTTCTACAGCTGACGTGATTACGGCCATCACTGAAACCGTCTACCAAGCACTTCAAAATAACGGTGAGGCTCGTGCCGTGGCCCTAGACATCTCCAAAGCGTTTGATAGGGTTTGGCATGCCGGCCTTCTTCGTAAGCTCCAGGGTTACGGTATTACTGGTCGACTGTTTGATCTGATACAATCATTCTTGTCAAACCGAGAATTGAAGGTCGTTCTCAACGGTTTCTCCTCCAGTTCCTATCCCACGAACGCAGGTGTCCCCCAAGGCTCCATCCTTGGCCTCACACTTTTCCTTATTTTCATCTACGACCTTCCTGACGCCATAGGTTCCCAAGTTGGCATCTACGCGGACGACACTACAATTTACTCCTGCCGCAAAAACAAATCTAGTGTCGCTGTCAAAACTAACCTGGTCGTGCGTCTTGAAATGGACCTCCAATCGGTTGTTAACTGTGGCAACAATTGGGTGGTTAAATTTAACGCCTCAAAAACTAAACTACTCTCCATTAACCACCATAGAGATCCTTACCTGCCCCCCATTAGAATGTCTGATAGTCAACTTCTTGAGAGCAACTCCCTGCGTCTGCTCGGTCTCACGTTGACTGCTGACCTGAGATGGAACAAATACATTGAGTCAATTGCATCGTCCACCGCGAGGAAAGTTGGCTCTCTGTGCCACGCCAGGAAATCTTTCTCCCCTGAATCGATACTTCAAATATACAAAACGACCATTCGCCCTTGCATGGAGTATTGCTGCCATATATGGTCTGGGGGCACCTTCTGTTTACCTCGGAGTTCTTGACAAGATCCAGAGATGGATATGTAATGTAATTGGCCCTGATCTGGCGTCTCGTCTGCAGTCATTATCTCACAGACGCGCCATCGCCTCTCTCTGTCTCTTCTACAAATACTTTCATGGTAATTGCTTCGATGAGCTGCTTTCACTGGTTCCCAGTCTCCATGAATTCAAGCGCCCTACGAGGCTGGCATCCCGCTCTCACCCTTACACTGTAGAAACTTTAAAATGTAGCCGTCTCTTCTACTCCAATAGCTTCATACCTCGCACCTCTCGCCTGTGGAACACCCTTCCCAATTACTGTTTCCCTGATAGCTATGATCTCCAACTATTCAAATGTAATATCAATCGACATCTCCAGTTACCTTGATCTACACACTATCCTTCCCTTCATCCTTTCTTCTATCATTCCTATCTGCTCTTGCTCCAAATCTTCTGCACCCCCACCGCATCCTAGTGGCTTCATGCCTTGCTCGGGGCGCAATGCTTAAAAAAATATATATATATATATATATATATATATATATATATATATATTAGTGTTTTTGATAAGAATAATTTGATGTTTTTGGCTGTGTTGGCTGGTGATATGAGATCTACGCTATTACCAGGTAATTGGCAAGTTATCTATCGCAATACATGATTGTATAACAACATTCTATAAAAAAATTAAAAACCTTTAACATGATCATCATCGACGGTAGAAAAGAAGAAAAAAAAACTTCAAAACTTTAAGAAATCAATGTCTTCTATGAATTTGCTTGCCTATTTGGAAAATGTCTCTTTTATAGTAACAATTCAAACAGCAGATACGTTAGCTGTACAATCAATACATTATTGCGACATTTGGCATTTATCCGATAATGGTTCAATTAAATCGAATATCAACCACCAAAACAAAAAACAAAATCCAACAAAGCCTTTTCCATAAAAAACCGAACAACTCAATCTCAATAAAATTTCGTTCAATTTATGAACGAAAGTACTAAATATATTTCGCAACTAATAACATCAAAATAAATAAACGACAAATTCTGTCTGTCTGTCTGAAACTCCTTTAACTCGCGCCACATTTGCTCTACATAGACATATTATACCTTTTTGGAATTAAGAGAATCCCAGATTAAAAATCTAGATTTCATTTGGTGATTGAACATCCATCATTAGGATTTGTATCCGAATGAGGAAAGAAAAGTTAAAAATTTAAATTTTGAAATAACTGAAAAAAAAAAAAAAAAATTAGTGATTTTAAAAGTTTTAATTTATACTAAGTTTAAAGTAACATAAAATCTTTGAGAATTTAAAATTTTAGTTTTAAATTCAGTTTAAAATATCTCCAAAACTTTGTGAATTGAGGAAATCAATTTTATTTCTTCAAAATGCGAGGGAACCAGAGTTAAAGTGGGAGCTTTTGTGACTTGAGTTTTTGAAGTTCCGCAGAGTTTGTGACTTGAAGAACTCAACTCAATTGAAGTTCCGCAGAGTTTGTGACTTGAAGAACTCAATTGAAGTTCCACGGAGTTTGTGACTTGAAGAACTCAATTGAAGTTCCACGGAGTTTGTGACTTGAAGAACTCAATTGAAGTTCCACGGAGTTTGTGACTTGAAGAACTCAACTCAATTGAAGTTCCACGGAGTTTGTGACTTGAAGAACTCAACTCAATTGAAGTTCCACGGAGTTTGTGACTTGAAGAACTCAACTCAATTGAAGTTCCGCAGAGTTTGTGACTTGAAGAACTCAACTCAATTGAAGTTCCGCAGAGTTTGTGACTTGAAGAACTCAACTCAATTGAAGTTCCACGGAGTTTGTGATTTGAAGCACTCAATTCTCAGCCTGAATTGGAATTTGTGCCAAAATCGATCTTTTGGACGGAACTGGACTTATAGCCCGAATCAGAATTAAGGTGGGGTTTTCAAGTTCCATGGAGAAAATTGAGGAATTCAAAGTTACTTCTTCCAAATTATTGCGGTTTTCTAAGCTGGACCAGAGGTTACTTTTGCCCACCGCGTGAACTAGCTTAAAAGTCTGCACGGAGTGCGGCTTTTAAGCTAGTTTAAAATAAAAAAGAAAGAAAGTAAATGAGCCAGCAAAAATGTGTTTTAGAAAGGTGCTCCATTCATGGCTACAACCACTAGTTATTTGGTGTGAACAAGCAAATGCGAATGACGTAACGGTTCTCGGCATGGAAAGAGGGATCGGTGAGAGGAGTTCAAATCCCATCCTTGTCGGCTATGTTCATTTTCACAGTAATGCCCTTTTGGAAAGGTATGGATCCATCTCTTTACCCCCATCATAGACTGGGATCTCTAGCATTTGGTAGCAGCCAGTCTCAAAGAAGAACTACCCTGAATTTGAAACCGTAAAGAAGGCAACTGTAAACTACTATCGTTCGCAAGAATACTTTACGAATAATAAAGAAAGGGAATCTATGGAGGGCCATGATCGTCATGTCATTAAATATCTTTCCTTACACTATACATGGTATCTGGCTAATTGTTTCCTGTGTTGTATTTTCACAGTGAATTCATGGCGTAGCATCAGTAGACCTGCTTTGTTATCCATTGTAACATTTTGGGCAAAGTTTTCGTCTAACCGACATGCACATATGGGTGGGTCCAATGTTAAAACATAAGCCCTGAGTCAAATTTTATCTCCGTGGGAGTACGAATAAATACCGAGATAGTAAGCTATATTATTAGATAAGCTGGTACAAAAGAAATACAAAAGCAGACATAACAGAGTAAGAACAACTATACAATAATAACTGTGCAAATAACACAAAATAGTAATAACACAAACCAGAAGCGGAGTAATTTCATATCCTCCCACCACCGACAAAAAAAAAAAGAATAAAATTCTTTGTGACTTTGACATCTTGACTGACCGTCTCAGAGAAGTGGTAAGGGAGAGAAGATCCGTGAAAAAGAAAAAGATAGAGTGTAGATGTGGTCGAGAAAGGAAAGCAATGTCCCCCCACCTCCCGAAAAACTGCAAAATTACCAGGATCTCATCCAAGAGCTGAAAAAATAAACTATGAAATATGAACACAAAGTAACCTCACGTAAAATAATATTACAAAAAAAAAAAAAATGAAGAAAAAGAAAATAAAAAATTAACAAAAGGAAAGAAATAAGCTCAAATAAAACAAACACAAACACAAAAATCATGATTGGCCAGTCTGAAGAAACAGTTACCAACATAAAAAATCATTTGTATTTAGTTAGAAATAACTACTTTGGGAAAGGCATGAACACACTTTTCTACCCGAACACTACCTCAAACTATTGGTATACCACGACACCTGATGAAGAAAAGAGCAACTATTGATTTTACACGGTTAAGTAGTAATAGCTGAAGCTATCTCTTACACCCATTGTCATCACTGACAGGGGCAAGTTTTTTTTAAGAACACAATCTTGTTTTGTTCTATTAGACACTATGAATGGGTTGAGCATCTCTCTACTGGATCTGAGGCCATCATCCATCTCCTGACGGAAAGACTTGATGACATTGAGCCTCCTCTCAGAAACATTCAACTTTCTTGGGACGACCCAGAGAGCATCCCTTGAGACAGTATCAAGGGTTTTAGTGAGATTAGCGAAAGCAACAAAGAGATCCTTATCATGCTCTCGTGCTTTCTCCTGCAATTATCTCAACCTGAAGATAATGTCTACAGTGCCTCTACCAGACCGAAAACTACACTGAGATTCAGACAAGATTGTATCAGCCTGAAAAGAGTTCTGTTCAAGATGAACCTGCTAAGAATTATCCCAGTGACATGCAGAAGGGAGATACTTCTATAGTTGTTACATTCGCATTTACTGCCCTTGTGGTTATAGAGACGGAGTGTGTCTTGGTGTAGATGGTATTATTAGCAAAAATCTTTGTCTGAAGGAATCAGACAGAGATCGGATTTTTTTTTTACACTGGCCACAAGAACAACTGCCAGTGAGTCTTTCCCATTTTTCTGTTTACTTCTGGCGCCGCTGATGAACGACACAGGTGTGCCAGAAAATTCTGGACTTAAAACCTTATTTTCCGTGCTTCCTTTCTGTCATGTGCTTAATTATTAATATTTAATAAATGTTTTTCGTACTGATCACATTGATACCCTTTCGTTTGTTTTTGATATATTAACCAACCTATTTTACACACACACACACACACACGTTTTTTCCTTACCATCTGAAGTCTTTTTATCGTGACACCACCACTAAAAGGATTGCTAACCAAAAATCAGAGAGACTCCTTTCACCCTCATCAAGGGCAACTAGCCTGCGCCAGTTCTCAACCTGGTACTTTACATAGCTCCGCGGTCATTATATTGCATATATATATATATATATATATATATATATATATATATATATATATAACCCAGTAATTATATTGCATGTGTCTGCCGAGAGGCGTGTACTGGCTGATATTAACTGTGATCCAGAGAGGTTAAACTCCGCAATAATAACATATGAGGACTGTCGTTCGGAGTTTCCGGGGCAAGTCTTTTGCAGCGTTACTTTCTTATCGACAGATCCAAAAAGTGTGGATGGTCCGACACAAGCCTTCACCACTTGAAACAAATTACTGTATTGGTTTTCTGACAACTACATCTAATTAGTTACACACATCCGGCTACTGCAAAAAACAAAAAACAAAAAAACAAAAAAAAAAACTCTACAAAACAACATCAACTTCATCTTGGCACTTGGAATGTACGAACTCTCCAGAACAACAACTCAGCACCAGAAAGAAAAACAGTTCTGGTCGAATTGGAACTAAAGAAGTACAACATTGATATAGCTGCACTGAGAAGTAACCATCAGTCGACTACATGAAACTAGAAAGCAAAATAAGACATCTAACAGTTTTCCTGTTGCAATTGGATACAATACATTCTCCTGTACTGTTTGTGGTCTTTTGTGCAACTCTCGAGCCGGTCTCAATAGTCATGCCCGTCATAGACATGCAGATAATTAGTTTGTGGTCGTCGAAACCTCATACGTCAAACTCGACGGGAGAATCCATCATATATATATATATATATATATATATATATATATATATGTGAGATTTACATAAGTGTATACGTGGTATATATGTGGAAAAACAATTTTTTTTAAATATTACCTTCAAATACCATCTTAATTTGAAACCTAAACTTTAAGAAAAATTACCCATCTAAAAATCGTTACAAATTACATTCATGAATTAGACTCAAACTGATAAAGATGTTACCTTAACAGTCATTTACAATATTAAAATATTACTATCAGTAAACTTTTATATTTTAAATATTTTTTAATGTGTTTTTTATTAATATGTTTTTAAATATAGTATTTAACTCATATTAAATCCCTAAATTATTTTTAAAAGAGTTAAATATTTAAATTGCTAGCAAGCATCAAATTAATTTATTCGTGGAATTTTTAAATATTTAAATTACTATCAAACGTTAAAATCTGTTTTTTGACCTAAATTGTTCAAACTATACTACCCCTATTCTTCCTCTGTAAACCCTAAATACATCTTCTTTCTCTTTACTTCCCTCTTCTTTCTTTTTTTTTTCTGTCTTCTCCCCTTCCCTTTCAAAATATCATTTCCGTTAAGTTAACCGATTAAATAGGTCAATGTCTGGTCCCTCCTTCCTCAATACTAAGTATGATAGAAAGAAATATTAAAATAAACCCTCTCTAAACTCGACCATGTCTCTCACACCACTCCTCGCTACCATCTCTGTTAAATTACATAAACTTTATACTACCAGTCAAAAGTGTAAATTTTCATTTCATTTTTCGTTTCACCTTTTGGAAGTGATGTCTGATGATCCAGCGTCCTTTTAAAAGGTCTCTGGTGAAATAAACTATTACAATGGAGCCTTAAAGTGGTCTGTTTTTTCTTTAATATATATATATATATATTATTATTATTATTAAAAAAAAAACAATTATTATATTATACTCAACTGTTGTATCGAGCACGCACTGCTTTTTTTTAAAAAAAACCAGTGTCAAGAACTCTCATTTATAAATCTCATTGTTCTTATTATTTTAATATATATCGATATATATATGTGTGTGTGATAGCTGTTAGAATCTTGAGAGCTATTATATATATATATATATATATATATATAAATTTATATATGAGTGTGTGCAATACTTGTTATCGTATTTATAAAAATTGGTAGTAATTATATGTGAAAGTAAATATGACGGTGTTTGTATGAATAGTCATGTGCTTACTATGATTAATGTTCGTGTAGCTATTATGCTTATCTATGTGTATGTGTGCTACAAAGATTTTAAAGAAATTTTAAATTAGAGCACTCTTATATACGTAAAAATACGGAATATAAAATATACATATATCATGGAATCTCTTGTTTTCGACGTTTCGCCTTTAATGCCTTACTTGTGTTTGTGCCTTCAATGACTTAAGGTCAACTTCAGACGCACACACCATTTCAGAGCAAGGAACCACGTCCTTGTCAAGGCTGCAGAAATAACATGCCGATGTTTAATGCATGGGCACTCAAAAGTCCTTTTGCCTTTTATGCACGCATTCCTCCACTTGACACGATCAGAAGCCACTTCCTCAAAGGATGACAGAGGGACGCCAATACAATTTAAAATTTTACAGTTTTATTTGAGTTTATCTCTATAACTCAACCTGTTGAGCTATAAGTATAAACGCAAACAAATCCGTTGGGATATATATATATATATATATATATATATATATATATATATATATATATATATATATATATTTGGATATTAGCTCCTATTACTGTCGAGCACTGTCTATTCTATTCTTATACTATGGATAGAATAAATTTCGGATTATCACTTAAGAGCATTCCCCCCACGAACAAAAGGGATTATTTCAAATCATCACTTGGTAAGACACCAGAGGTGTTGAAACAAAATGGCTACTTTTGTAGTGACTTTATAACATATTTATGTTATAATTTATATATATATATATATATATATATATATATATATATATAACAAGAAATTCAAACGACAAGGTCTGTTTTGATGAGACTGAGTGTTGAAAGTGGTTGAATTAAAACAGAATAAACATGAAATTCGTACAGTCTATCCACAATTTGTATCCTGATGTACAACATTTTATTCGAAAATTATTCGAAAATTATACTAAAAAAATATTAGATAGAGTTTGTCTGTTGAATTTAATAAAACTGATTTAAATGAATACTTGCTGGTTAAATATGCCTTGTATATTCTTTTTGGCTGAATGATCGGGTAACGTGGGCGAAATTCAGTGGAGTGAGGACAGAGAAATTTTCTTATATTGTTTTCTTATTTTATTTTGTTTATTTCGTACTTGATTTTCTTCATTTATCTTCATTTTTGAATGGGTAAATGTATATTTTGGCTTGTGGTCATCTTCTGCTAGCCTAAACAGCCTGACCAAAATTTTGTACGTATTTCTACGTATATCTCGCCATATTTCTTGAATATTGTCTTTTTTTCATAGACAAAAAAAGTTCAAGTAATGTTAATCCCCAGCTCGAGTTTATTGTGATAGATGATGTTTGAATTTATACTAAGTTAAATCTTAATAACTATTTAATATCATACAGCCAGTTCCAAAATTAACTTTACTCTAAAGCTTATATTCGGAGCTAATCTTCGTCATTTTATTTAGTATTTATTTACCTTTTTCCTTGTTGGGATTGGCTTCCCGTTTCCTTCTAAAAAAGTCTGCTTCAACTCTTTATTCCTTACGTCTCCGCCTGAACTCTGTAATTGTATTTACTACTACAGTCTAACCCGGATATAAGAAACCCGGATATAAGGGAGATTGTATCTGGTCCCAAATTAGAGCCATACTTACCTAAACAAAATAGAGCAAACCCGGATATAAGAGACTTCTTCTCCGGTCCCGACAACTCTCTTATATTCGGGTTACACTGTAGCAGTATAACTCATCTTCGATCGGATGTTTCATTACTGGGAATTTTTGCTGTTCAATTGGAGCAGTTTAACTTTAAAGTCAGCCCACCCAAAAATCAATATTAGTAACAACAATTGGGTGCAACTGAGGCGCATCCCCAAATGTGGGGGGTGGTGGTAACAATTTCAATGGGAGATGGTCCTGAAAAGGGCCGTTTTTGCGTTCTCAATCTTGCAAGGAAGAAACCTCTTCCATGAACCGTCATAATAATAATATACAATAATTTTTATTTATAATATATATATTTTTTATAATTCTAATAATCTTTTGCGTTAGATTTCAACTGTCTAAACTGAACGTACGCTGTTTTTTTTACAGGCAGTTTCCAAAGCCCGATAGCATCAGCCATGGTGAGATTCGAACCCGGGTCTCATGGTCAGAAAGCTAACGTTCTAACCACTTTTATTTTTATATATATATATATATATATATATATATATATATATATATATATATATATATATATATATATATATATATATATATATATATATATATATATATATATATATATATATATATATATATATATATATATATATATATATATATAAGACTTGTCCATATTATTTAACCATATATATATATATATATATAAAATTGACATAACTTGTCCATATTATTTAACCAAACACTTTTGAGAGAAATTTTGCTCCCGAAATACGGCTTAAAAATAAAAATCATCCTTAATAATTGCTTAAAAAATATGTTACTACAATTTTTATTACTGCCTTGGATGATGGTGGTGGTGGGGGCATCCTCCCAGGCAGTACCTATTCTTCGGGAGAGGACTGGGGTCATTATCTGGCGTCCTCCAAAGGGGAAGTTGCTAAGGGCCGTTGAGGAATTTTTGCACGGTATTGCCGTTAAACCCACTTTAAACTGACCTTGTGTCACATTCGGTAGCGACGTGGATGCACTGAAAAATACACACGTAATTTTATTGGTATATGTGTGCGCATATGTGATATAAGTAAGTGTATATATTAAAATCATGACTGTTTTCTATTCGTCAGTTATGTTTTTTTTTTTTTTTTTATCGCACGAAGCTATCGTTGCATTTATATCGCCTGTAAATTGTCGATTTTTGTTTGTGGAATTTTTTAAATTGATCTTTGTTCGATAATCATTCTGTCTGCTTTTATCATGATTAAACGAATGAAGTTCGAATCAATTATCAGTGAAGAATGTTAATTACAATTTTAGCTGATTCTTTTTCTGTGAGAGGACAATATATATATATATATATATATATATATATATATATATAGTAAAGACAAAGAACACAATGAATAAAAGTCTTAGTAACATAGCGTTTTGTTAAAGCGCGGTCTCAGTATCGATCAACAAAGTCACATGTCTGGTGAAACCCCGAAAACCGAATTGTTTCAAACATTAGCAGGAGTATAACAATCTAGAAATAAGACATCAATCTTTTCAATCTCCTCATCTAGACTCAACTTTTTTGATACATTTGGTAAATCGTTAATAACGACGGAAAAAAAGAAAGGGGCTGAACTCTACGATACACCATATGCAATCGTCCGGGAATTTGAATTAATATTACCAACTGAAACTTATAACAAATAAATATATTTGAACCAATAAAGAACATCTCTGATACCACAATGATAAAAGTTTGACAGCAGGATGTTATAGTTGACTGCATCAAACGCTTTTTGAAGGTCAATAAAGACTCCGCATCCAGTCTTTCCTCGACCTAATGCGGATCTTAATACCTCAGTCATGCCTATCAGAGCATGGTCAATAGAGTGTTTGGCTTGAAATCCAAACTAATAAATTTGTGGTAGTTGAGGAAAGAATAGAGACGTTTGTACTTTAGTTTTTCAAATATTTTACTAAATACTGGTAGAAGAGAATTCGGCCTATAGTTTGATGGTAATGCATGGTCTCCCTTTTTAAAAATAGGTATAATTTGTCAGGTTTTAATTTAGTGGGAAATACACCTTGGCAGCTGGACTGATTAATAAGCTAAGCAAGAGTTTGAGAAATAAAAGATCCAAGAATTTTCAATAATTTAACAGATATACTATTGGGGTCAACCTATTTAAAAGGATTAATATTTGATATAATATCTGTAACTAACAAATGTGTAACAGGTGTAAGAAATAAAGATTTTGTATTTTATTAGACAGGTAACCAAGAGATTTAGGTTTTGGGGGAGTGTTTTTGATATATTTTCTGCGACACTAACAAAATAGACATTCAAGACTTTTGACATCACATCAGATGGAACGTTTCCATTAATGTTTTTAATATTATTGATATTATAAGTAATAGGGATTTTGTAACTTAATTTTATACCAGTCCATAGTTTTTTTTTTCATATTTTGAGCGTTGTTTGAAAAACAATCGTGAATATAATTAGTTTTGCTTACCTTCAATTCTGTAACCACACGGTTTCTAAATTTTTTTGTAAATGTAGATGTTAGCGTCAGAGTTTTTTTTTCTCTCTCTCTCTCTCTCATTTGCCTATGGGTATGATCTCGAATTCTCATCAATTTCTGTATTTCCTAGTAAATTTCCTGATTGGTACATGCGATGGTTGTGATGTAATATCACTTAGAAATTTACTATAACTATTATTAACATTTGAGTCGTTGTTATCCAGATATTAGAAGACAAAATCATTAATAAACTTTTCTTCATCAAAGTTAGAGTAATCATAATTGTACACATTGGATTTAGTGTGATGAATACTTGCATTTTCAAGAACCCGGAATTGAGGAAAATGATTAGAAATATGTCAAAATGTTACCACAGGTTATTCTGGCACCGAAGATATTAGTTTAAATATTATCAATAATAGATGAAGGGTTAGGATCAGGTATTCTCGTAGGATGATGGATACATGACAGGAAGTTGTTCAAGTAAAAGTTATCAAGGAATTCATTTGAGGGCGTATGAGTATCGTAATTAAAAATATTAATATTAAAATAGCCCATTACAAAGACATGTTTGCTTGATAGATTGGGAAGAATATACTGCAAACAAGTAGCAAGGCTTTCTACATCTGAATTTGGGTGTCTGTGAGTACAACAAAGTAGTATATTTTTGTCAACCTCAACCTTTATTGTTTCAAAATCGTTAGACTTGCCGTCCAGGGTATGAAGATAAACTACATCCGCGCCCAGGGTAAGACGATAAACTACGTCCAACAACAAGGCCTATGATCAGGTGGTTTTGAGAAGCGTGGAAGCATCTCTTAAATGCTGGTGTTCTCAGTTCCATCCTGACCCGGGGTGGTAGCACCTGTTAGGGTCCCAGGTAGGGGTAAATGGTTAACCCCCAAACTGGGGTTAAAACAATATGAAAGTGTAAAAATAAGCTTAATTACCAGAAATACTTTGCAAAAAATTATTACTAGCAATACATTTTTGAGAAAAACATATTACCAGCAATAAAAATCTTGTCAGCATTAAATAACCCATCGAGGTTGATATGCCATAAAACAAAACAAAGCAGACTATACATTTTTCGACAAAATATTACCAGCGATACATTATGAAGAAAAAATATTACCAGAGACAGATTTTGGAAGGAAAAATATTACCAATAATATATTTTTGGAAAAAAAAATTACCGCCAATAAAAATTGTCGACATTAAATAACCCATTATGGTTGAAATGTCGTAAAACAAACCAAACCCAAACCAAACGTTAGACTCGTAATTTAAATCATCACGAGTATTGGAACGAAAAGATAATTTGATATATAATTCGGTAACGTTATTTTGTGTAAGAGATGTAATTTTGAAGAATCTATCTCCGGTGATGTTAATATTAGTCACTATGAGGTTTTTAATGGAATCCCATATTTCTGATACTCCAGTTACATCAAATGACCTCGTTGGGAGGGCAGCTAAAGAAATGAATTCATGATAAAGAGCTAGGCTTCTTATATTAGTGTGTAGAATAGAGAGACTATGTGCTTTGGTATGAAGCGAGGTTAGTTCTGCAACAGTGAAATACTGTGAATTAATGGCTTGAGGAATGTGTTTATCAATATCATAGTCACTTAAACTCAGCATTTTGGAAAGACTTGAAGTCATTTCAAAGGTAGGAAGTTTATTATTGAAGGAAGGCACAACATTATCATAATTTTGAAAGATCTTCATTAGATAAATCATAAAAAGGGAAAACAGAGTTGTAATATTTGGAAGACGTGTTAGTTTAATATAAGTTACTTCGGAAATTGAACCCAGAAAAATATAGGACGAAAAAAATAAGTATAGAGCGGTTTAAAGGATTTATAGAGCTTGACAGAGCCCCGCATTTAAATAAAATAAGAAAAAAGAAAGAAAAAAGAAACTGACATTACACTACAAAACATCAATAATTAAATTATTGAAAAAGAAATAAAAATTAAGCAACAAAACATTTAAATAACCAGTTACTAGAATGTTTAGCCCCATTTACATACCATACTCTTCTAGAAAAGAAGCATTTATTTTCCTTTTTATACAGTCCATCAATTTCTTTTGAAATTTCTTTTTATTACCAGATCTTTCTTGGTTAAATCTTCGTATAAAGGGTATCCCTTCTCGAAAAAGCGTCTTCTTTGATTCATCACTTTCCGTCTCTCCGTTCGTCGAACGAAACTTATAATAATGTTTCTGTTTCTTCTCCCCTCCTCCTCCTCCTCCTCCTCACATACACAATGACAGTTTTCAATGTCAATTTGGTTGAGATTTTCAATACCACTATAGCTATTTTTGTATCTCTTCAGGACATTGGTGATCATCGCTCTCCACAATTTCCTATCCGTTGTAGCTCTTAGTAAAGTTTGTTTTTTACTATCTCCCCATAACCCCTGTTCTGCCAACCATATACACAATCTCGTTATTTAAGTTATTCGCTGCTTTCCTCTGGCCCTCTTACCTTCAATGTGTTCTGTGAGTGTCAAATTCTCCAAGACCTCTTTCCTCGTGATGAGCCCTAGAAATTTCAACTCTCTCTTTTTGATGCTAAGTATGTGTCCTTTTTTTCCCCATTTTCTGTAAAACTTAATCTTTGTTTACATATTCAGTCTATGGTATTCCCAGCATCCTTCTGTATAATCACATTGTTGTTGCCTCAAGTTTTTTCTTCATCTGTGATGAGTTTGTCCAGCATTCAATGTCATATAGGAGGACTAATATTACATAACAGTTTAGCACTCTTTGCTTTGTTTCTAACAAAAGTTTCCTGTTTCTTAATACTTTGCTTAACTTTTGGAAGACATCTTTCGCTGTCTCAATGCGCCTTCGGATTTCGGTGTCGCATTGTCCCGTCCTCTGTTAAAACACTTCCTAGATAATTAAATTGTTATACTGGCTTGATTTTGTTATCTACTCTTTATTTTCAATTGTATTAATTATCAAATACACATTTCCTTTTTAGGAAATGATAATGCATAAAGAAATAAAAAAAAAAGTATTACGAACGCATAAATTCTGAGTCAAATAAAAATAAACATTAAAATAAAATTGTTAAAAAAACAAAATATCTTTCTGAAAATTCAATAATTAGATGGTTTTTCATTTCTTTTTATTTTAACATCTTCCTCAATATTTTATTGGAGACAGAAGATTAATATCGCGGAAATAAAATAAGGAAGACAAAAATATTTAAAAAAAAAAAAAAAAAAAAAAAGAGAAGAGATTTTTCTTCCATTTTTGATTGCGAAAAGTGGAACTAAAATTGAGCCGCGGGGCTTGGAACTTGAAGCAAAGATCAAAAAAGCTGTCTTAACACGTGAAAGAGAACATAGCCCCATCAGAAGTAAAAATCATTAAAACTCTAACGACTCTCATAGCAGAAGAACAGCTATTGACTGAAGACTGTCAAAATTCTAAAACTATTTGAAAATCGATCTAAAATTCTTTAAAAAGAAAAAGAGAGACAAAATATTCTATTAACAACAGTGGTTGTCAGTATTTACAAAGCTTAGCTTATTAAATTCGACAAAAGGACCTAAGTACATAAGTATAGAACAAACAACAAAGACTGAAGTTAGAATTGAAGTAACGAGATGGGAAAATAGTTTGCTTATATACGATCTCATGCCAAGGCAATAAACAACCTTTTCTGTCTGCCACCAACATGGCTGATGGCAAACAACGTTCTACGCGTTATTGGCCTTCACGTTTTCTACTGACATCAGTGACTATATCAAATCAATAGCTGCATCCACTGCAAGGAAAGTTGCTTCACTGTGCCGTGTTAGAAAATTTTTCTCGGCAGAATCCATCTTGCATATTTATAAATCTAACATTCGGTCATGCATTGAATACTGTTGCTTTATCTGGTCTGGTTCTCCTGCTGTACATCTCGAGATTCTTGACAAAATCCAAAGAAGGATCTATAATGTCATCCTGACCAGGCATCTTGACTTGAGTCACTTTCTCACCGATGTGGCTCTTCTGTCTTTTCTACAAATATTTTCATAACAACTGTTTTGATGAGTTTTTCTCCTGGTGCTCCAATTACATGAAATTAAACGTGATACTAGATTGTCAACTAGGTCCCACCGTCCTGCTGTTGAAATAGTTAAAGCAATTGCCACTTCGACTCCAACAGTTTATTTTCTCTCACTTCCCGCCTTTGGAACTCCCTTCCGAATGCTTGCTTCCCCGATAGCTACAAAAATTTAAAACGGAACATCAGTCGTCATTTCTATCTTCTTGAACGCTGTACCTTTTTTGTACTTTCCTCTATCCTCCCCATTCTCAGTCTTCCCATTCTCTTTCACTCCCTGTAACCCTCACTCCCTTACGTTCTAATGGCATCATCGCCTTATTTGGGGTGAAGCGATATAAAATTTTTTTTTTACTAGAATGCTTTAATTTTAATTCATACTTTTGCTCTATCATTTTATTATGTTTTTTATTATTTATGTTTTGATCGATTGATTGATTCGTTTTTTATGGTTTATCAGCCGTTTGCAGGTTATTTAAAGCCATAAAATATTTTTAGACTGTAAGATTTGGGGGGCGAGTAACAATGATACAAGTCTTACTAATTAATCCATAGTTGGAGGAGAGAAGAGGTGAATTAATTCCTTTTCCAAGGGTCTTTGTGCGTAAGTGACTGCAATCGGAACTCGCCTCCCCGATGAACAATTTCGAGATATTATCCATTAAAACACCCGCACATTCAAGCTTACAGTACCTGGTATTCCCAAGTGGTCACCCATCTGACCGGTCTCGACATTCCTTAACTTCGGTGATTCTACGGGGAACCGGTGTTTCAACGCAATATAGCCGTAAGCTATTATTAGATGTACATTGCCAACCATTACTCATTTTTAACTTGTATTTCATCTTAATTTCGGTTGCTTTACCTCACAACTATACAGACTGTCCTTCTATTATTTTATTATTAGATGAAATATTGTCCGCCATTATTAATTTTTAATTAGTACTTCTTTCATTTTAATTTCAGTTTCTTTTCGAAGAAACTATTCAAAATATTATTCTATCATTATTTTATTATTAGATGAAGTATTGTCAGTCATTATTAATTTTTAACTAATATTTCTTGCATAATAATTTCAATTCCTTTTCATTGCAACTATTCAGATGTTATTCTATTATTAATAATAATGTATCATTAAATGAAGCATTGCCAGCCATTATTATTCTTTTGGCTAGTATTACTTCCATATTAATTTCTATTACTTTTCATTGCAACTATTCAGACTGCCATTCTATTATTAGAGGAAGCTTTGTCAGCCATTATTAATTTTTAACTATTATTTCTTTTAACTATTATTTCTTTTAACTTTAGTTGCTTTTTACTGCAACTATTCAGACTGCCATTCTATTATTATTAGATAAAATATGGTTAGCCATTATTAATTTTTGACTTGTTTTTATTTCATCTTAGTTTCCTTCACTTTTCATTGCAACTCTTCAAACCGTCAAATCCTGATCTATTTTGTTCATTAAGACAAAGCAGATCATAAATAAAGAATAAACCCTGGACGAAAATTTGAGCTCGCTAGCCTTTTACCTCTGGTCGCATATCTTACAATGCTCCACTGTCTGAACTCAGTCAACGGCGAGAGGGAGATCAACTTTTTTTTTTTTTTTAATTCCTTCTTTGTTCTCTTCTGTCATCAATCTTCCCCATTCTTTCTTTCTTGTCATTTTCCCTCACTCCTCTTTCACAATCTTTCTTCCTTTCTTTGTTGTTCTTTACTCTCACCCCCCTCTTTCTCTCTTTGTTGTTCTCTTCTCTCATTCCCTATTTTACATTTCTTTCTCTCTTTTTTCTCTTCTCTTCTCCTTTATCACTGAATGGAATAGTGCCGGCCACCTGAAGAATGGAAAACTGACGGTCGTGGTTGGTCAGATAATGCTATATATTAGGTTGGTGCAAAAATAATGACGTGATAATGTCGTTTTTTGACGTATTTTTTAACGTCAAAAGACGACACTATTACGTCATTATTTTTGCACCAACCTAATAGTAGGGTGGATTGAAAACCTCACAGACTGACTGTGAAGGAGTGATGCTAGAGCTGTAGAAACTTGCATGCATTAATTTCGATCAATGTTTTCCTCAGTGGTAGTAGTTGCAGAACGACCATACTTTGGACCAACTTCAAGACTCTTCGTTCCCCTCCTAAATTCACGTGCCCTCTTTTGTACTCTTAATAAAGCTGGAACGTCATCCCTCAATATAGCAACCATGTCAGCATGAATGTCCTTGGGGGGTAAACACTTTTTTGTGCAAGTACTCGATAACACTACGATACCAAATTTTGTCTGTTTTCAAGAGAAGTCGCCACTAGTTATATTTGAAGTTTTCTTTGAACACTCAGACATCACTTTACCTTGAAATAAGCAATACAGTTATTAATAAGAGTTGAAATTAATGCATGCAAGATTTCCAAGCTCTAACATTACTTCTTGGTTTTCGCGCCAGAAAGTTTTTCTCGCCCGAGTCCATCCTACAAATCTATAAATCAACCATTCGCCCTTGCATGGAATATTGCTATCATATATGGTCCCTCGCTGTTCGTCTTAGAGTCCTCGACAAAATTCAGAGACGGATATGCAATGTGATTGGACCTGATCTAGTATCTCGTTTACAGTCGCTCTCTCATAGACGTGCCATCGCCTCCCTCTGTCTTTTCTACAAATGCTTTTATGGTAACTGTTCCGACGAGATATTTTCGCTAGTTCCCAAACTACATGAATTTAAACGTGCCACTAGGTCGGCATCCCAGTCCCACCTTTTCAGTGTCGAAACGGTTAAATGTAGCCATCTCTTCTACTTCAACAGCTTCATGTCTCGCACTTTCTGTCTGTAGAACCCTTCCTCTTACTTACTTCCCTGATTGCTATAATCCCCATCTATTCAAATACGATGTCAATCGACATCTCCAGATGCCTTGCTCTGTTCCCCGTCCTTCTCTTCATCCTTTCCTCTTTCATGCCTCTTTACTCTCGCTCACACTTTCTGTAACACCCTTACGTTCTGGTGGCACTCCCGCCTTGCTTGGGGTAAAAAAAAAAAAAAAAAAAAAAAAAAGCCGATGAATTTTCAGGCCGTGATTCCATGTATATAATATGACCGGTTACTCGTTTCCGATCGCAGCCGCCTGCTAGGGCGGCTAGCCAATCCCTGTTGCAAACGTCAGGCACAGTTGTGCTCGTTCAACACCCACAAAGAAAATACAACTAGGCTGAGTGGACCTTAGGCTGTGTGCCGCTCCTTAGGTGTGGGGGCAGGGTTCCACACCTCACAGGAAGGAGCTATGTCAAAGTAGATTTGATCGGACCACTGATCAGTCAGACTGGAATCGACTTTTCTTATATGTGAGCTTTAGGATCATATGAGGGCACAGTAGTCTGCAGGCTTTCATGGGTCACTCCTTTAAGCAGCCGATATGCAATATAACTAACGACAGAAAAAAACAAACAAACAGGATCTTCGGAGTTTCTTTTGCAGGTGCTGCGTCCGGCAGGGGGAGAAAAAGGGTTCTCTCCGACCGTCAGGGTTAATATGATCCGAATGCAAAGTATTTCACCAACTTTGCACTCAACATTCTGTCACCATTCTAGTCGTCCAAGAAACGCACACGAAAAACTGAAAAATACTTAAAAATATACGGATAAACTGTTGTAGATACCATCAACAGTCCTATGCATGGCGTAGCCACCCTCGTCAAAGTCGGCATGTCAACTAGGCGAATAGCCAAGTTCACCCCTGACGATTCTACAAAATGGATTGCCAACTGTATCACTAATGACTTAACCGTTGTTAATGTATATAACCCACTGCATACGTCATTTAAGGGTCTCCTCGTGTTCCAGCACGCAGATAGCCAATCCGGAGACTTCAACTGCCATCATACTAGCCAGAGCTATAGAACCAATAATGACAATTTCAATTTGATCGTCCAACGCCGATCCGAAACTACTATGCAATCACAGGTTTCCGAAGATATTTTATTCTTCCATCTGGAACACACACACACACACACAAAACTTTGTCTTAAAGTTTCACAGCCAAGATCTGGTGACAATTCACCTCCTTGACATAGTGAGATTCGAACCTGGGGCTTATGATTGGAAGGCGAACATTCCAATCACTGGGCCTCGCGATATATATATATATATATATATTATATATATATATATATATATATATATATATACACACACCTTCAATGATTCGCTAAAAATTATCATGAAGAAATGGCCCAAACTTAAAAAACTTTTGGTTAAAAAAGCTTATTTTCAAGAAATTCATTTTTATAAGGGTTAGTTATAGACAGAAGTCCTTAGAGAATTTAACTCGTCAAATTAATTTTCTAAAACAAATCTTTCAGTTACAAAAAAATCTGCTGTGAATCGTAAAATAAAAATTGCAATAAAAGACATTATTTAATATGAAAATTTTTTTAATTGCTTTTATGAAACAAGATTATATTATGGACAATATTGTCTTAAAAAATTTTCTATGAGTAATGAAATTTTACAAGAATTCTTTTCGTTTTACAAAAATTTTAATTAGATAATTCATAAAGTTTTAAATCTTTTAACATTCTATATTAATTTGTACTGGTTACGTGATATTGTTATTAAATATAAACTATATCTATTAATCATAAATGTAAAAAAGTTACTATAATTCAGCGGCCCCAATATTTTAAAAAGATTTTTGAATTTTTTTTTTGTGTGTATAAATGTGTCGATTTTTGTATATATGGATGTCCATACACAATATTACCACAAAATAAAAGCGGTGACTATAATAAATTTAAAGACAATGTACCTAAAATTTAATAAAACATTAGATTACTCGTAAAAGGACCCCCCGGGTCTAAAATATATGCTTTTCTGCGATATTTTAAACTTAAAGTAATATTTGTCTCAAATCAGAATAAATTAAAATTTAAATCAAATATTCCCAAAATAAAGTTTTAGAAAAGTACATTTTATTTTTGAAAGATTTTTTTTTATAAAGAGAATTTAGTTGCGCAAAGAGAATTGTGAATATGGCTAAAATCAGCCATTTTTAGCGATAAAAAACCTCATTCCAATCAATTCACACTAAGTTTTAAATACAGCCAAATATTTTGTTTATTGGAAATATTAAATTTAACCTATTTTGAAATTAAAACTAAAGTAAAAACTCCAAGAGAGTTTTTTTCATTTTTAAAAAATCATTTTATACCTTAGGTATCGCTTTTCTTATATATATATATATATATATATATACACATGAGGGTGTGATGAGAGGTTATCGGCCTGACTGACGTCCCCAAAAGTGAACTGGACCCACATCTATCTTTCTGAGTCTGCTCAAACCAAACCTATGTCTGCCTTTCTATTAATTTATTGTGGTTTTTAATCTATAAAACTTCTATTCGACATTAAAAATCTAACAAGGGTTGATATATCGTTAAATTGACCAACCTCACTGATGGATCTATCGATCTTACATATTTTGTTTGAGTCCTTTAAATTTTTATAATCTCTTTCTCACTCCAGTGTATACACTTTCTTTTGATGGAAGTAAACTATGTAATTGGCACCTTAAAACAAAACCCCTGATAGAGATAAGACACAGAGTTGTTTCCCTTAACGAAAATTATACGCCCGATGGGGATGATGATGAAATAAATGCAAACAGTATTATTGTTTGTAAGCGTTTAGATAATTCATGATTAACATAAAATGAGAAACATTTATCAGCCACTGATGGTGCCGCAAATAAAAAAAATCGACCCCAGTTTGTCCAATAACGACTTCACCAAGGCATTTTTTTATTTTTTTGCTTCTCCTTTTTTTCTTCGTTTTGCCATTCGCTTTCGCCCTCTTTCTCATAGTAGTTCTTTTTTTCTTAGTCTTTTTAAAGAGTCCCCCCCCTCTCTCTCTCTCTCTTATTTCGTTTCGTTTTTCTAAATCTGACTTGTTTTCTATTCCCTCTATTTACGTTCGACAGTTCGAAAGCTTTTTCTTTATTTTAAATTACTTTTCTTTCTTTATTCAATGCTGTTCTCTTTTTTCAACCCCATTTCATCATCATCCTTCTTCATTTCATTTTTTATTTTCTTCTTTGTTGTCCTTTTCCCTCATCACTCTATAATCATCCATTTCTTTTCTTGATCTTTTCTCTCACCACTCTCTCATAATCGATTTCTTTCTTTTCTCAGACTTTCTTTTATTTTATTGTTCGCTTCTCCCTCACCCTTTCATAATCTATTTTTCTTTTTTATTTCTTTCCTTCTTATTTCTTGTTCTCTTCTCTCATCACACTTTTATCATTTCTTCTTTCTTTGCTGTTCTTGCCTCTCACTCTCTTCATAATCTCTTTCTTTTTTTTGTTCTCTTCTCTCATCACTTTTATTAACGCTTCTTTCTTTCTTTGTTGCCCACTTATCACCTTCATCATCATTTTTTTCTTTTTCTTTGTTACTCTCTTTTCTCATTACTCTTTCATAATCTTTTTCTTTCTCTATTGTCTTTCTCTCATCAATTTTTATTATCCGCTGTTTTTTCATTTTCTGTTTCTTCTTTGTTCTCGTCTCTCATCCCTTTCATCACCCATTTTTTCTTTTCCTCTTTAATTACTTTCGTATGCTTGCTTTTCTTTCACTCCACGTCCTCTTTATTATTTTTCTCTTCGCTCATCACTTTTCATTTTGTCTTTCTTTTTCATCATTTTATTGTGTCTCTTATCGCTCTTTCATCCTCATCTCTCTTTTTCTTTTTCCTCTTATCGCTTTCATTTTCCTTTCTTTCCCCTTCTTTTTCTCTTCCCTTATCACTTTCATCTTCTTTCTTGCGTTATTTTCTTTTTCTCATTTTATTTCTTTCATATTCCTTTCTTGTTCTATTTATCACTATTTCTTTCGCTTTCCTTTCTTATTAGTTTCTTTCTTTCTTTGTACCTTTTTTTTTTACTTCCTTCTTCTCTGTCATTTCATCTTTCTTTAGGCTTTTGTTCTCTTCTTTTTTTTTTATTCATAGCTCTTTTCTTGTTCTCTTTCTTATGCTTTTGCCCGTTTTCTTTTTTCCCCACTCTCTCGTTATAAACTTCTTTTTTCCGTTTGTTCTTTTCCACCCCTTCTAATTTTTTTCATTTTCTAATCGTTTACTTTTCTTCTATATATCGTTTCTTTTTATCACATTTGGCCAACGTTTTTTTTTTATCATTTTCCGTTCATTTTTTTTTTTTATAAAAGTGAAAATAATAAAGTATATGAAGAGCTCCGTCCACGCTAAAAAAGAAGATTGCAGAGGAAATAATTGAAAGAGAAAAAATTCAGAAACACTTTAATGTAATTAAAAAAGAAGTAATTTTCCGAAAATATTCTTGATTTATGAGAATATCCTTCAATAAAATTTGTCAATTCTCCTCATCTGTGTCCTCTGAATTTTCCCGGCCTTCTGTAGTTTTCTCAGCAGCAGACGATAATAATTCATCATGGCTATAAATTACGAACGGTTTTCCCGTCTCATACGCAGACAGGGTCCCTTCACTTAATATGGTATATAACTGTGTCTGCTGATATGTCAAGCATAACACTATAAACCATACCATACCATATATATATATATATATATATATATATATATATATATATATATATATATATATATATATATGTATATAAAATAATAAAAAATAAAAATGCATGTAATCTAAATAAAACGTATTATGCCTTCATAAAAATATTATATAGATATAAGTATATCGTAGTAAATAAAATTAAATGGGGACTTACCATATCCTTCTTATGAGTTTCGCTGAGATTACATCCACTCCTCAGGGGACTTGATTGTAAAATCGAATTTATCTTCAGCCGTCATATATTTCTGCGCAATCTAATATATGACGATTGAAAACAATATCAATTTTACAATCAAGTCCTCTGAGTAATGAATGTACTCTCCACAAAACTCAGATTAGTAATAAGTGAACATTTAATTTTATTTATTACTATTAATGCCCTATTCCTTGATATCGATTGCTAATATTACAAAACTTGCTTGCTTTAAAAATATTATCTTCCAGATATCATAGGCAGCCTTTCTTTCGATGAAACGCAATCTTATATATATATATATATATATATATATATATATATATATATATATATATATATATATATATATATATATATATATAATATAAAAGGATCAAACACTAATATTCTATGGTTATAATTTATTACATTGGAATCGTAATCACGATCCAATTCATCAGACCTATAAATTCAAAAAGAAATCGGAAAATATAGATATATCTATCTATCTATCTATCTATATATATATATATATATATGATAAAAATATACTTTTAAGGTATACTATATTTATGAGTTAAAGTGGTCGATATCAGGAATAGAGCGTATGTAAATATAAAAGTGGACACTGAGGTCAACAGCCAGTGCCGACAGTCTGTTTCGCGCCTAAACGCAATAGCCTGGCGATATATATATATATATATATATATATATATATATAGATAGATAGATAGATAGATATAGATATATATGTTTGGGCGGGAAAACAAAAATCTCTGTATTGTGTAGGGGGTCGTATCAGCATTATTGTAAGCGACATGGTCATAGACGTCTTAATGAACGCACACCAGCATAGTAGTCATATTGATACCGTTTCAGCTAAGATGGAGCGGCCATGTAAGGAGAATGCTCATTATAGACTTCCGAGAATTGTACCGTATAATCAACTGGCCAGCGTAATGTTAGAAGACTCATTCTGAGATACAAAGAAAAAATCAAAGGTCATCCATGATTAATTTTATTGCAATCGAAAAACTTTAGTGAGATCGTCTAAAACCATGAAAACTAGAGAAATTCTTACAATGGTGGTGTCAACCAATTTGTGAAATCTAAGATGGAACATCTTACTGAAACTGGGTATGCATTTAATGAATCAAGGCAAATTCAATTTAGCCCGGAGGAATTGGTGTCATGCAGCAGACACAGACATAAACAGCAAACAGTGTGGAAATAGTAAGTTTTTACACTCGTGTGACCAAAACGGTAGGAAAGTCCATATTATATATAAGTTGATTTTTTAGTTCAACATTATTTATTATTACAATAACATTAATTTTAGTTGGCACTCGTGCTTGAGTTGACATCCCTGTTTTTATATTTAAAAAAAAAATGTTATTAATATCAACCACCATCAATCGAGAAATCCTAAAAAATGTGTGCTGATTCACGGGATTCGAAACTGTATTACTTTTTTCGTTTCAAATTCGGCTACAAGTTAAACAAAAGGCGTATCAGGAAGAAGAGTCTAAGAGCTAAATATGTCATCCTGTATGCACTGAGTCAAAAGCCTCGGATCATTTCCTGAAACAGGAAGTATCTACAGAATCTGCAGACAATTATCATCTGTCTTTATAGCCAATGAAATTAGCTGTGGCGCAGGGTTTGAGACACGACTCAAGTCGAGGAGGTAGGTAGATAAAGGGCGAGGATACAAAACCATTGATAAAACACTACAACTTCATCTGCGCACTGTTGTTCTGAGAATTTGCAATTGAAAGGAATGTAGCTCGTCGATAAAAAGGGTCGTTTCTTTGGTTTCCCTTGAAGGATTTTAGTCAGGCTGCGTACAAATTTGTGCTATGCGCAGGATTGTAAGAACGACAAAGAAAAAGCCAATGATCTTTAAAAAAATTGTTGGTAGATCTTCCAGCATCAAAGACAACAGTTACATCTAAAACTATTAAACAGATACAGGATACATTGAAGGTGTGAAGGGTAGAAGGAAACACCGAGAGATCCACTTAACGAGTTTCTGAAGAAATAGCATATGGAGTTTGAAGTTTACTTAGGAGCACTAATGTAAGCCAGATACGTACTAGAATAATATTCTTTGACCTGATGAGACAAATACAGTTCTTTGTACTCAATTCATATAATCAAATTTGAAGGAAGAAGAACCAAGAAATGAAGCCAGAGAATAGTATCCTATTCTGTGAAAGAAGGGGCAGTAATATAATAAAATATGGCTTTGCTTTTACTCACAGGGTACAGATACGGCATAATCAAAGGAAGGATTAATGATAAAATATACCGAGATGTATAGATTAAAAATCTCTTTACATCAGTCAAGATTTTAGAAATAAAGGGCACTTGAATATTTCAGCAGGGCAACGATTGTGAGGAATAATCTATATCCCGCCAAGAGCAGGTCATGACTGATTTTCTTGATACCAACTGTTTGTTGTCGCTTGATCTCAAAAACCTTAATTCATTCTTTTACTCTTGCATTTCCCTAATCCTGGATATGACGATAAACTACATCCGGCAGCAAGCCTTCTGATCGAGAGAGTGGAGGTTTTGAAGCACCACCTCTTAATTCTTGCTGTCTACCCTAATCCGGGGTAGTAGCAACTGTTAATGTCCCAGCTATGGGCAAATAGTGAAACTCCGAACAAAATACTATGGAAGTATAAAAAATACCTACAAAATGCAACTAAAACCGAATTGCATCCCCACCTTTATATAATAATGATATATAAAAGAATTTATCTGCAAAATAGACACAAAATAAAAAATATATCTTAAAACTACCCGATTCGGCGGGAAATGACCTGTAGGGTTGGTGTGCCGGTCAAATAACCTATCTAAATCTCTTACATCTCCCTTCGGTAAACTAGGTGTTGCTTAGAAGATTCGACTTCAAAGATTTCATTCGTTGGCTATAAAAAAAGAAATACTTAAGATCCAGATAAAATCACATTTTCCTCTTCTATGCGGGTGTCCCAATCATAGTGCCTTGCGTATATGACGATAGGAAAAGAAAACATTTACTCAGATGGTCGAGTTCGCCATACCAATTGCAACTGAGGTAATTACAATGATGTTTTTTTGTTTTTTTTTTGCAATAAAATAAATTTTCCAGCATGAACACCAGCAAGCGATATAATTTAGTTCTTGGAACGGTAAACCTTCAGTGTTTGATGGCTTTCAGAAGCAATGTTCGAGTCGATTTTGATTAAAGACATCGGATAGAGACTAAGCAAAATGAGTCGTTGTGATTGAAAACGTCAAGGAGAAAAAGCCTAAAAATGACGCTCTCGCGTTGCCTACCTTTTATGATTTATGGACTCATGGAAAAGATAGCAATTCTAATTGATTTAAAATGATTGGTGACATTTCAAACAAATACACCTGTCTTGGGAACACGCATACATACGCACCTGCACAGATACATATATACATACTTAAAAAGTACTTCTACACAAATGAATACATTAAAACAAAAGCAAAAGAAATATCTATAGGTAGCTTAGTAGAAAACATCGTCCCTAGCCTTGTGGTAGTTTTACGCTGAGTTTGAGATGTTGAAAATATATCCTGGATCTAGACATAGTTTTCATCAATTTAGATACTCGTAATAAATCCATTTTTTTAAAAAAATCGCCATCGAATATTTCTTTCCGTATTAAGAGTATTATATTATTGTTGGACATACCCTTAAGTTACATGATGGCAGACACAGAAAGAACATTGCAGAAACTTAATTTAAAAAAGAAAGCGAGAAGACAGAACAAACGACCAACTATAATAAGATAGACTGTATGGTCGTTAGTCGTTAGTAAAAGGGGCAACCCAAGATGCAAGCTATGAAGTGGAGACGTTAGAATCAAGCAAGTACAGATATTTAACTATATGTGAAGTGTTTTAACAGACGATAAAAATATGAAAGCTAATTTCAAAGGTGTACTGGAATAGCTAAAGATGCCTTAGAAAAACAGAATACTTTGCAGAATTGCGAAGCTGAGGGTTGAAATGTCACAAGGCAGCACCAGTCCTGCGCTACATAAAACTAAAGTTGGCTGATTCTAGAGTATGATTATTCTTGGATTAATTATAAAAACTCGAATACCTTTAACAAGTTTTAGCGCTTTCCAAATGCCAAGCAAAATATTAAAAAAACAAAAACAAAAACGGAAAAATGTCATTAGAAATAAAGACAAGAGTGTGCAATTGCTTTGTAATATCAAGCTTTTCACCAGGCGGTGGATGCTGGACAATTTCTTCACAGAAGGGTGCTGAGGTTACCATGAACGGAACAAGTCAGCAACGAAGAAGTTTTAAGGAAAGTGGTAATAAAATGGACACAGAACTAGAAAGAAGCAGTTGAAATTTCTACGACCCATAATGAGGAAAGAGAACTTGGGGAAAATTTGACATGCACAGGACAAATTGAAGGTCAAAAGGTCAAAGGAAAATATCGAGATGTCTATTTAACGGGTTTGTGTAAATGGATGGTAGAATAGAAACAACGACGGACAGAGATGGGGACAAACATGGCTTAGAATTACAAAGGATTGAAAGTTTTGGAGGACCATGATCTCTCATGTGCTAACGAATCACGACACAGAATAAGAAGTGAATATTTCTTTTAGAATATGACTTTCTGATACGTCGGGTAACATAAGTGTTTAGATTAGCATTGAGGTTTATTTCTGTATATTCATGTAGATTGGTTGGCTAGTTGGTTTTGTTTAACGGCATATCAATCTCTATGAACAATTTAATGCCGATATACAAGATTATATAAGATTTTGAAGGCAATTTTATTTATCTATTTATTTATTTTTAAAAAGATAATAATGGTTTTAGAGATACAAGTCTTACTAATTAACCTACAGTTGAAGGAGAAGAGGTGAATTCATATATTTCCCAAGGTTATTTGCGCTTAAGTGAATATAACGAACACAACTGGAATTTGAACACGGCCCCCTGATTTACAATTCCGAGCCACTATCAATTACATGGAGGAGGCACGGTGGAGTAATGGATAGCGACTCGAATTGAGGAATCGGAGAGCCGAGTTCGAATTCCAGTCGAATCCATTGCATTCACTTACATGCTAATACTCTTGGGAAATGAATGATGTTTGAATTTCTTCTCCCTCCCTCCGCCCGGGTTCTATAGCCTTGGATGGCAACTACCGCAGAAAGAAATGGCAACCTACGACGTCGTCAGTCATGTATCGAAAGATACATGATCGCCTAAGCGCGTATCAGGCATGGCACATAACTGACTGATCTATTAAACCACTCGCACATCTAAGCTTATAGTACCTGGTATTTCCAAATACCAGATTCGACGTTGCTTAACTTCAGAAAACCGGTGTTTCAACGTGATGTGATATTCATGTAGAAGGCGTTTCCCTAGTTTCTGATTATTTTTATTATTTTAGTTTTGATTATTTAGTCCACAAAAGTTTTATAAATGACTCCTGAAAGTTGAATAACTGCACAAGCAATAAAGAGCTGATCATACTTCCAAGAAGCTCTTAATATTTTCTTTAACCTTGTATGATTGATAACTTGTTGCAAAAGTTCCCAGCTTTAATAATTTCATACATTTGCTGCTGCTCAAACAATAGCCGTTCAACCGGAAAATGTCTTCATCATATGATGAACCTGAGATAAGGCAATGTTTCGCGGCTGAAACATCGTTACTACTAACGCCAGGCACTCCCACAGTACCTTACGATATCACAAAGTTTCATTATTTTTTAATTACATAAACACAAATTTGATAACTTTATATAATACAAACATGTATAAAGTTCGTTATTTTATATGATATCAGACCCTCTATAAAATCACCATGGCAATGTTTCTCTTCTGAATCTATCTTACATATCTATAAGTCTACCGTTCGACCTTGCCTCGAATATAGCTGCCACATAGGGTTCGGTGTTCCTGCTATGTATTTAGAGATTCTTGATAAAACCCAAAGACGAATCAGCATATATTATTACCTGGCACCTGGGCTTCTGTTACTTTCCCACTGACGTAAAGTTAATTCCCTGTACCTTTTCTATAAATACTTTCATGATAATTGTTCAGATGAGCTCTTGGCTATGATGCCTAGACTTTATGAATTAATATATTTAATAAAATCTATTTACTGTTAAAATAGTAGACATATATACGGTTTGCATTCTCGTCAAAAAGGTCGACCTAGGTCAATTAAGTTAGCTAGGTTAGTTAATTTCATGACATACCAACATTTTAGGGGTTATTTAATGTCGGATGTATGTGTATGGGTGGAGGGTCAAAAGCTCATAGGTCTGGTTTATATTAGTGAAAAATATAGGCATAGTTTCCATAAGAGTCAAAAAAGGGGGCATAGGTATAGTACACGCTAGCGTCAAAAATAGATCCAAAAGTTAAAAATGTTAACATAGGTCTAGTTTACACTAGTGTCAAAAAAATAGACATAGATCTGGTTCGAACCCAGCCGGGCAGCACATTTTCTTTATTAAAATTTCTTGAGTGCGCAGGCCGACAGGCGTAATACAGACATTTTTAAAATAAAAAAAATGCATCGTCTATTTCAAACACGAGTTTCTTCTAAAATAACGTTTGAAGCAATAAAAAGTTATGCACGTATAAAAATAAATGTAAGAGTGTATAAACTCTTACAGAGTTTGTGCTTTATATATATATATATATATATATATATATATATATATGCATGTATAACACAAAATAGATGTAATTTTACTATTTCCTCAAGAAATACTTACTTTGATGCTTGTACACGGATATATATATATATATATATATGTGTGTGTGTGTGTGTGTGTTTTAACTGTGTAGAGAAATTCGCCATTGTCAACAACCACACACGAACGCAGAAAATAGAAGGACGCCGAATCAAGAAAATCAATCTGTAATCGTAAATCGAACATCTTCAGTACTTACCTCATAAACAACTTCAGTGGCTGTTTGGAACTTGATTCCAGACCCCGACCGGTGCTGTTCAGCGCCGAACCCATCCGCAGAGAACGGTTCTTTAGTCTTGGTTGGAAGTGTACTCCACGACGTATTTGAATCTTTCCTAATGGCGACAGCAACATCCGGCCACGAGATGGCCAGATGCGACTGGCTAGTTAGGTTTCCCTGGTCGGTGACGCACTTGTCGTATGGGTTCACCTCGACAGCGTGCGACATGTTTCTCTGCTCATAGCACCGGATAATGCAGATTGAAATCGGCGCTGTAATGGCCACAGACACTGTCACGGCTACAAATACAATGACAATTAACAAGTACATTTGGATATTATCGTCCGATTTCATATGTACAACGTTGAGAATTTCTGCTGGTGTCTTGCTACTTACAGTCACCATCAGCAGGAGTGTGGTCTTCGTAGACAGAACCGGGCTACCACTGTCTTTGACCACAAAATGAAGCTCATAGGAGCCAGCGTCGAGCTGAGTTGGTTCGCGAGTGAACGACAGCAGGCCGGTGTAGCGGTTGATATTGAACAATTGTTTGTCGTTACCGCCCGTGATTTCATATTTCAAGTAGGCGTTTTCCCGACTGTCCTTATCGGATGCTTTCAGTACAGTAATATTGTTGATGTTATCCGGGTGATAGTGAACTTCCATTGAAAACGGGTTAACGCTTGGGAATGTGAAGTAAGGAGCATTATCGTTCTCATCCCGGACTTCCACAATTACATCGACGGTGTTGTTCAGCGGTGGAGAACCACTGTCCTTAACCAGCACCTTGAAATTGTAGATATCCTGAAATTCGTAGTCCAGCGACAATACTGTCGATATCAACCCGTCATCGGAGATCTGAAATGGTAGGAACTGCTCGTTGTTGGTCTGCAGGAAGTAAGTCAGCTTACCCCCGGGTCCCAAATCTGGATCAGTGGTACTGATCGATCCGACTGGAAATTTGGATTTTTGGTTCTCATACACCGAGAACTTGTAAACGTCTTTTGAGAATTGGGGTCGGACATCGTTGACGTCCATTACCTTGATAGAGAACTTGTTTTTGCTGTACAGTGGCGGTGACCCTTTGTCTTGGCATCGGATGGTGATGTCGTGATAATCTTTTGTTTCTCTGTCAAGCGGGTTCTTCACGGTGACTTTGTACTCTTTCGAACCGAGACTTTGCAGCTGGAAATTATGGTGGCTGAGGTCGCACAGGACTTCACCGTTCAACCCAGCGTCATGGTCTGTGACCATTACATAAGCAATGAAACTGCCGACTTTTATATCTTCGGAGATGACGGCCCGGTTTTCGACAGATGCCGAGATGAAATTGATATCGATGTTTGGAGGGTTGTTTTCCTGGTTGACCAAGTTGACTTGAACAAGCGCTATGGAACTCAGCGGCGGGCTGCCATCGTCCGTCGCTTCAACGAAAAGCTTGTACGTCAGTTGCTGACCAGTGGCGAACTTCTTTCGCAAGAAGATCTCCCCCGTGACCTCGTTGAGTTTGAAGTGGGTTTTGGCCACCTCCGACGTGTCGGGACTGAAGTGGTACGTGACCTTACCGTTCTTGCCCGAATCGGAATCAGAGGCCGATAAGGTGAAAATCGGAAGGGATCCGTAATGCTCATTTTTGACAGAAACGTTGTACTCGCTCTGACTGAACGTTGGGGCGTTGTCGTTTTCATCTCGCACGGATATGAGGACGTCGAGAAAGCTCTGTTTTGGCGGGGTCCCTCCGTCCTTGGCCAAAACCTGGACGACGTAAGAATCTTTGCGTTCTCGATTCAGTCGGTCCTCAAGCCGTATTGCGAGTTTCGATTTGCCGTAGACCCTCTTTGATTCGATTAAGGTAAAGGGCTCATCCTTGCTCTTCTTCAGTTGATAAGCTATTCTCGAGTTGGCGATGGCCACGTCCCTGTCAACGGCGTTTGGGATCGAAATCATCGTCCCTTTGCCGTCCCTCTCGGAAAATTCTATGCTGATTTGCTTTTCTGGAAACTGTGGTTGCTGATCATTGACATCCTGGATGACAACTTTTATTTTTTGGATCCTCATGAACGTCTCGGCTCGGCGAACTGCCACTTTCACAATCTCAAAACACTCCGTATTAAATCTACACATGGATTCAGCATCCAGGGTCTGGGCGGTATACAATTTGCCCGTTCTCTTAGAAACACGAAACAATTGGGCACTACCAGGGACGCCCTGTTGCAGTTGACTGAAGGTGATTAGGTGGTGATCCTGTGGCGGCACTGTATCCATAAAATGTGAGTTGGCAGCAATGTCACCAACTAGAGTCCCTGGACTTTTCCCTTCTTCCACGTAGTAGGTGAGGTCCACGCAAAGACAATCGGGTAAAGTGGACAAGATCAGTAGGATTATTTCAAGCAACATCTTAAAGGCTTTAAGGTTTAAAATATTGTCTTTTCGTCAGGTTGAGCTGATATTTTAGCCGCTTCAGGATCTGAAAAATGAAAAAAAAAAATCAAATGAAAAACGGTTGAACAGAAAACAAAAATGTCGCTAGAAGAAGACATGTAGATCTTTAAAGAGTTACAAGATAAAAGAAAGAGAAAAAGTTTTCGAGAGTATGTGTCTGGAGGGACTCAAGAGAAATCTTGGACTGTATTTTAGAGAATGTAGTTCTGTTGAAATTCCAGAATTTATGCAGGGGGAATCACTATATAAAACATGGGTCAGTCTGTTCGAGAATCTATATCTGGAGGGATTCAAGATAAAGTACAGGGTGTTTCAAAAAGAATACGCCAAAATCATTACGCTGTTTTTTCAGGTCTATAGCATTGTAGTGGACTGAATCAGTGGTTATTTGATAGAGTACTTATCAAAGTTTGATTGGGTGTCAGTTTCACCGCTTCTGGTGCAGCTGAATTGTGGGAAGATCAATCAAAATGGCGACTCCTCAGCAGAAAGCCTTATGCGTGCTTGAGTTCGCGAAACCAAACGCCATTGTCACGGTGCAGCGTGCTTTCAGAACAGAATTCGGCATTGATCCGCCCCATCGTGAGAGCATTCGACGGTGGGATAAACAGTTTAAAGAGAGTGGGTGCCTGTGCAAAGGAAAGAGTCCTGGAAGACCACGTGTTACAGAGGAGCAAGTGGAGAGTATTCATGATGCATTTGAGAGCAGCCCACGTAAGTCCGTACGTCGAGCAAGTCTTCAGCTTGCCATCCCTCATACCACTGTCTGGCATGTGTTAAAGAGACGATTACACATGAAACCATACAAACTAAGCACTTACTAATTATGACAAGGCGATGCGGAGGACATTCTGTGAGTCAATGCTGGAGATGGAGGAAGTTGATGAAACTCTCTTTTGACGTTTAGTTTTTAGTGACGAAGCCAATTTCCATTTGAGAGGCACAGTCAATCGTCACAATGTGTGCATTTGGGGAACAGAGCACCCAAAACTGGCTATTCACTTTACTGCAAGCAGATTCGAATGACTTCATTTTTCAGCAAGATGGAGCACCACCCCATTGGCATCTCGGGGTTAGAGCTTATCTGACTGAAAACGTGCCTCAGCGATGGATTGAGAGGAGAGGTGCTAAAGACCTTGCTCTCTGTGTTTGGCCTGCCAGATCCCCGGACCTCACTGTGTGTGACTTTTTCTTGTTAGTTTATGTTAAAGACCAAGTTTATGTTCCAGCACTTCCAGCAAGTATTGATGACTTGAAAGATCGAATAACAGCTGTAATCAACACGGCGGACCGTGACATGCTGAGGCGTGTTTGGGAGGAATTCTCATATCGGCTTGATGTTGTCCGCGCTGCCGGTCGTGGCCACATTGGGCACTTATAAAACATGAAATGAAACTTGAATGTATATACAACACATGTGTTCATGCTAGAGGTTTGTAAATTCTTTCGTTTTTGACACATCACGTGATGATTTTGGCGTATTCTTTTTGAAACACCCTGTATTTTGAGAGTGTGTGTCTGGAAAGTTTCAAGATTAATTTTCGAGTTTTTTGAGTGTGTATATTTGAAAGTTTTGTTTAACTGCTTATAAAGCAATTTAATATAACACGTTAATGAAAACCCAGAAAAAATCATACATAGAAATAATAGGTCTACGGAAGCCAACAGACTACTAAATCATTAAACAACAAAATACGAAAATAACACAATGCTCTCAAAACACATATGAAATTATAACGCAGAAAACTCGTCACACAATAACAATATGAAAAAAAAAAATCAGCCTCAGCTTCAACCACACATAAAAACATACAAAATTTACCTAGAGTAAAAAAAAAATGTCAAGAAACGCTTTTCCGGAACAAGATCCTTGCAGCTAAGTACCAAATGCAGACATGAAAAAATATGCTACCTACAACATTACGATTCAAAAGACTAAAAAGATGATAAACTGAAACTAATAAACATTTTTCAATGAAATACCAAATTTTTAGAAACAGCAAAAGCATACAAAAACAAAAATTAAACAAAATAAAAAAAATAAATTAAAATAAAAAATGAAACATAATAAATAACCAAAATCAAGGTCAAGATGATAAATCACAAAAAACATTATCCCATGGCAAAAAACTATCAACAATCGGTTCCGCCTTTTTCCTCTACCCATATCATTTTGTGGTATATATATATATGTATATATATATATATATATAAAAGTGATAGAACCTCCACAAGGAAGAGTACATCAAGGTTTGATGATTGTTTATGGCGTAAAACTACCAGCCATCATGCAATATTGATTTCTATGTCCACACACATTCTCTCTCTCTCTCTCTATATATATATATATAGAGAGAGAGAGAGAGAGAGAGAGAGGGAGGGAGGGGTGGCACGGTGGAGCAATGGATAGCGTCTCAGATTGAGGAAATCGGAGAGCAGAATTCGAATTCATTGCATTCACTTACGTACTAATACCTTTGGGAAAGGTATGGAACACTCTTTTCTGCCATAACCAGCTATGGGTAAATAGCAGGAAAGACTGGGTCTAGGAGAAAAACAACTCTGAATTCAAAACCTGCGAAAAGTCGTTTGGGGACATTGTGGCATACTGTGCACCAATTCTCTGTATTCGGCTCTTCCCAAAATTTTGGTTGGTTCTGCACAAGCCTTCACCAATATAATCAAATGACATGTGCGGGCAGTCTGGCTCTAAGAACTGAGCTGCTTGAGCCTCATACGTTGAAAAAAACGGGAGAGACCACCATATATATATTTGAGTAGCCATCCTTAGTATTGTACCTACGAAATATATATATATATATATATATATATATATATATATATATATATATATACACACACACACCACATAGGGTGTTTCACAATCTTTGAAACAAAATGATCGGGCACAAATCGAGGAAAACAAATGATAAAGTAATGAAAATTACATTTATTGAAAGGTAAAAGGATAACATTTTAGGATCTGCAACCTTTTAGTCTCAAACATGAGCTTTAGAGTATATGCTCCAGATGTATACCATTCAGATGAAGGCACTGTTGAATGCAAAGTTGTTGCTAACGCGTGCAAATTCCTCCTGGGTGAGCGCATGGATTTTCTCGGTGGTGGCTGCCTTCCTGCCTTCAATACATTTTTCTATCATGTCTGCTCATTTTTAGCGAATCTTTAGAGGTTCCTATTATCATCATTACTGTTGGTTTGATGTTGGCAATGTAAGCAATTTTGTGTGTTTGCGCATGCGCTGTGTTGCGTTGGATTTTTTGGTGGCGGGAGGGAATTGAGTTTTTGTTCTTTGTAGCCAATGGGCGTTTGATTTTTTGGGAGTGCGTTGCCCTCTGGCAAATGATTATGCCTACCTATTCTAAAATTGCACCCAAAGACGGTTACGTACGCATGCGCGTATATCTTCGCGTATGTTTCCCTTATTTCCATTTCTTCGCCACGTCTGAAGTGCATGTATTCCTTTTAGAAACTTGTGTTTATTACACTTAAAAAAAAAAAGGTGAAACAGACCCCACCTTTTCTTTCACTCTCTCTCCATACCAACCCTCACAGGCACACATATTTGTGATATAAATATATAATCTTTACTGTTCAATATCGGAGATATAGCATTTATGGATATAGACAGAGTGGATATAGGAATCAACAATGCATGGCGACTGTCAATTTCACGATTCAATATCATGAGTTATATATTTTGCACGTAAGTTAAACCAGCCGGGCATGTCTCTTGTGTATCTCTACTCATAAGCAGGAGAGCATCCTGACTGGTTGTCGAGAAGGTTGTCATGTTTGAAGATCGCATGAAGTGCAAAATTGAACGTTACCATGCAGCATTAATTCCCATATCCACACTGATATATATATATATATATATATATATATATATATATATATATATATATATGTGTGTGTTATGTAGTGGTTTCACAGTGGAGGCTTGTATTTGTACTAAGTCGGTTCTAAAATAGGTTCGACGTACAAAACGTTAGGAACTTGATATAATAGGTAATGACGCAACAATCTAATTGTGGTGGCTGATACTTTAATATCCGACTAACGGTCGTCCGATATCGACTGACTGACCAACTCTCTGAACCACTCACACTGCTACTCTTGCTACTCCTACTTATTATAGGTGGGAGAGTCTATTAGCAATAGAATAGGTGTGTTTCACTATAACAATATATATATGGTTAAGTAGTTAGACAGGCGTCTTCATGTCAGAATGAGAAACAAATCATTCCTCTGACATGAAGAAACTTACCTAACTCCCTAAAGAAAGCGAAAGGCGTTGTCAATAAAAAGCTTTTCCACTTTGTTTAAGTTCTCTATTTTGTTCGGATTTTACATCCTACTAACGTGTATATATATATATATATATATATATATATATATAAATCAACTTTAAGTAACTGAGCCCCACCTGTAAGATTACACGCTCCTTTTATCAAAACCTATCACCATATCGAGAAAATTTGGCTGTGATGTATATGCCTTACCAGACTACGTTTCATGTTGGGTATATAGGACTTCGAAGATCGCCCTACTAGAAACATTCTATATACTAAGAAAAGTGCTATCAATTAAATAACAATTTTCCTACAGGGCCTAAGGACCATAGTTTGGACCCGACTCTACAGGATACAAAGCAAGAAACAACGTATAATGTATTATCTCCAAGAATCTCTTTGCCTCACAAGAAACCTTGGAGATGGCTGACATTATTGGGAGTGTGCAGGTAGCAACAATGCTTAGAACAATTCATGTTCTAAGAAAATTTCTGCGCACTTAAGCTACGGACGGGAGCTGAGATATGACTATCATCGCCTAACCGAAACATCTGAGATTCACAGGGAATCTCAAATAATGATTGGTTCTCACTAATTCCATTTGCGAGGGTAGGGTTGAATTCGAGACATACTGATTAGTATATATATTGGTCAATACGTCATGCATCTAACCTCCCTCTCATAGAGAAGTGGTGGGAGCATACGCCACCACAAGTTGTATAGAATGAAGAGGTTACTATCCTCTGGGATTTCAGCGTTCAGATTGAGAGAGAAAGTCAAGCAAATCGACCAGCCATAACTGTGAAAAATCATGTTGAAAAGACTTGTCGTTCGATAGATGCTGTTGTCCCAGTCAACAAAAATACATCTTCGAAAACATCTTCGAAAACCTTTTACAAGATAAGTAAATACAAGGACCCCGTGATACAACAACATTTTTCCTTGTGTAAACCGTCATTAAATCTGGCGTGCTTTGACTTCCGGCCACGAAAACCAAGCAAAGCTGAATAGTGTCTTTAAATGCATATATTTCTCTGACTCTTGAAATAGGCACATCTGCTCAGTTTCGTAACGTAAACAAAGTAATTTGTAAAGAAAGGAATGAATTTTAGATAACCATTAATAACTGTTATGACTTCTCTGATGCACCAAATACAAATGCCATTCAGAACAGATATGCCGGCGGGAAATTTGAAACTTATAAAATAATTAGGAATTGTTTTTATTTCTGAAACAAAAATAATCGTGCCGTGGAGAAAATGATTTGAAATATAATAAGCGTGCCGTGCCAAATAAGCATTGTGCAGAGTGGCTGGAAAATTGAAGGACATCATTTAATCGTGCCGGCACTTATATTTGATACACAGGAGTCTCTTGCAAGCAGTTAACTTTCTCCTCAGCTTCTGCTCGTCCTGAAAGCCAATACATCCGTAGAAAATTTGATTAATACCCTACATTTGTGGCCCGAGTTTTACCAAAATCGATAGAACAATAACCACAGAAGAAATGGCGAAGAACAATAGAGTTGTTTCCCTTTTACCATAGTTACCGTCATTGCTTTCACTGCTGCTGCTGACTACAACAGTCATGTGATTGCATACCGGACGAACGTGATGTTTTCAGACAAAGTAAGTAGATAGGAATCGAAATTAAACATCACGTCCGAGCGACAAAGGACGGTCGTGCGCGGTCAGTTGGGAATGAACAGGGCCAGCGAATTGCCGGCTAGAAAATAATAACGCTGATTAATGTTTAATTTTGGTGAATCGATTTGGTGAACACTTCCTTCCTCTCTCACACACCATGACACCCCCTCAGCTTGGAAGACCTTTCCCTTCGATAATTATTACTACTAATTTTTTGTAGGTAGGGGTAGTAGTAGCAGGAAGAGTAAGGGTTGTTCACTTGAATTTTATTACATTCCTTCTTTTCCAATTTTTCTACTTTATTTTGCCTTCATCATTTTTATTTTCAATCATTCTGATTTTCTGTACAGTCAACCTTTTCTGGTTCTTACCTTTTTTTCTTACAATTCTTTTCTTTCTATTCGTTTGTTCTTCTTTTCTGTATTTTGTCTTTTTTTTTTTTTCTTACTTTTATTGCTTTCTAATATTCTTCATTTGTTTTCTTTTCTTGTTTTTCTCTCCACCCTATTCTCGTCTAGTTATCTCTTTTTTCCTCTTCATTTTTCCTTTTATTAATCACTTTATCTTTTTCAATATTCTTCTTTTCTTCATAGTTCTTCTTCGTTTTCTTTATTATTCTTTTCTCCACATTCTCTTTTTTTCTCTCTTTCTTTTTTTTTTACACCACTTTTCTTGTTTTTCTACTTTTCTTCTTCATCTTTCTTCGTTCTTATTGTTCTTCTCTTCTCATTCTCTCTTTTCTCCTTTTCTATATTGTTTTTTTTTTCATCTTTCTTATTTCACAAGTTTACTTTTCGTTCTTATTTACGATTTTTCTCCATTCTTCTCACTTTTTCTTTATTCTTCTTCTCTTCTTCATTAATTTTCTTTTTCAAAATTCTTTTCTCTTCCTCTTTTATTTTATATATTTGGCTTCCTATTCTTCTTCTTTACAACATTATCTTTTACCATTTTTTCCTTTTCCTTCTTTTCCCATTCTTCATTTACTTTTCCTTCGTCGTCTTCTGTGTATCAAGTTCGTTTACTTCTCTTTGCGTTTTGTCCTGCTTTTCTTTTTTTCTTAAATGTCTGCCTTTTCTTAAGTTTTTCTTCTTTACCTTCTTTTTTAGCTCTTTTCTCGTTCTTTCTTTGCTTCTCTCTTTATTGTACTCCCTTTCTCCTTCCTCGTTTTCTCTACGTTTTTTTATGAGTCTATTTTATGTCCTCCTTTTCTATCTCTTTTTGACTTTTTATTCGCTTTGCTTGTTATGTCGTTTCTATTATTTCTACTTGTCTGTTTACTTCTTTTGTTATATCCTTCTTATTTTATTTTATTTCTTTTTCCTCTTTTTCTTATTTACTTTCTCTTTCTAGGTTGTTTTCCTCCTTCTCTTCCTTCTTTTACACTTTCTTAATTCATCGTCTGTTTCATCTTCTTTCTTTGCGGACTCATTATCCTTTTATTTTTCTCTTCTTAATCTTTTTTTTCTTTTTATTCTCCTCCTCCTTATCTATTTCTTCTAACTTTCTCTTTTCCCCCGACAGGATTTTTTTCTTTGTTAGACTGTTCTTTATCGCCTTGTTTTTCTTCTTTTACATTTCTTGCTTTGTTATATTGGTCCCCTTCTTCTTCTTCATCATCATCATCATCAGCTTTCCTTTTTCGTTTCATATCGGTCTCTTCTTTCAATTCTCTTTCTTCCTCTTTCCATACTTTGTCATTCTTTCTTCTTGTCATTTTCTTCGTTCTTCCACTTTTCTCTACCACTTTTGTATTGCCTTTCTTTTTTGCTATGCTGTTCTCCTCTTCCTTGTCTTTTTCTTTTTTTTTCTTTATCTTTGTTATGTCATTCTCTCCCTTTCTTTTCCCCCTTCCTCGTTCTTCTCTCCTTTTTTCTTTCTTTCTCTTATCTCATTTCATTCTCCTCCTTATTTCTTTTGTTTCTTCTTTGTTTGGCTCTTTTTTTACTTTTCCCACTCTTTTCTAAAGTAAAATTATCCTCCCCTATCACCGCCATAGTTACTACTACTACTTCCAAATATTAAAGTATAAATTATACTGAAGAATTTACCAAAGCGCTCTAATAAGGAAACTGGTCTTGGCAAACCAATTCACTTCTCATTCAATATTCTACTGCCCCTTTTTAATTTCCCCTTTCATTCTTCTTTCTCCCGCCTTTTCTTGTCGTTTGTCGTCTGCTTGTTGAATTTCAGGAAGACTCACGTTTACCTACATACAGAAAAATACCGAACGGGAAATCTTTTATGATTACAACACACACGCACGCATGCAGTATAAAATGGTATAAATATTTTTCATTATTAATTTTTATAAAATTATTATAATAATAACAACAATAATAATAATGAAAACAAAATTGCTTTACCAAAACTATTGTTATGCCGATAATAATTAGAGCCCTGGGCACTATCAAAAACAAATTCCGATAACAGCATTAAAATCCCTGGCAGCCCCCGTTTATAAGAGATTCAAAACGTTGCACTGTGTGGCAGAGTTCACCTATCAGGAGATTATTATCAATGCAAAGGAACTGTAAACAATATATGTATTAAGTAGCACTTAACATCAAAGTCTGTGCCAAGCGAATGCATATATTTACTATCTTACTTTATCCTAAGACACGAGGAAAGACCAGGTAAAGGATTGTGCTGATGAGAAAGCAAAAGAAGGTTATAATATCAGGAATGGCTCTCATGGCTTCTGATCTCAATTGATTGGAGGTGTTAGCATGTACATGTTTTCTTTTTGTTAATTAAAATGGGCTATAATAAATATCACCTACAGCATTACAGATTTTCTTGTCAATTACCTGACCTGAAGCAGTTGTGCTATCCCTAAAAAGACTGACGCATTGTGCAGTCTCTTTTCATGATCGACAGTAGTAGATAGCCATCACTACAAAATGTCGAGAGTTTTTTTTTTAAGTTTTAAGGATGAGACAGCCAAAGCAATTTGGGAGTCGCATATTCACCGTTGGGACAATCTCAATCTGATTAGACTGGGTTACTTGAGCTGAAGGTATTAGTTGGGCCCAACTTGGAAGGTTATGCGTTGCTTTTTATCAACACCTGTCACCATATTGTGCACATCTAGCTGTAATGCGAGTACCAAGTATACCGCTATCAAATTGGGGATAATCATGGGTATTTTTATATTTGTGCCTCAGGATCACCTTGTTGGCGCACTACTCTCTCTCACTAATAATAATAATGAAAAAAAAAAATGGCACCTTAGAACTATTGTTGTACATATAATAAATGGAAGTCTAGGTATGGTTAAGAAAGGTACAGGTAAGCACATGAACAAGATCTGTGGCAGTCCCTTTGTACAAGAGATTTAAAATACATGCCCTATGTGGAAGTGCTCATCGACTACACAGGGTATTATCAATGCAAGTAATATATAAACAATGCACATGTTAAGTACCACTTAACATCCAAATTTGTACAAACAGACTGCATAATTTATTACGCTGACTTGACCTAGGTCTTGGGTAATCGATCAAGAAGAAGATAACAACAACAACATCCGCAGCAGCAGCAACAACAACAACAACAACACTAATAATAATAATAATAATAATAGTAGTAGTATTAACTATAATAGCAGCTACAGAAGGCTGTGAAGTTAGTATTCTTTGGGACTTTACTATTCATACGTATAAAAGCTCATAGACCAGACATTAATTAGAGATGACAAACTAAAAAAAAAACAGCATTCACAAAGACATGGCAGTGCCATCAAATAACATATATTCATTAAAGAACATGACAAAAGAAATATAAGGATATTTACTAAAATTGAAATGGAAAATATGAGACACCAAAACTGCTGTAATACCTGTAATAATTTGAGTTCTGGGAACGATCAAAAAAAAAGTACGAAGAAAAACATTAAGAAGATCTATGGTAGTCCCTGTTTACAAGAGATTCAAAAAATGACACTGAGTACAAATGCTTATCTATTCTGGAGAGAATTCAGAATTCTCGGCTAAGTCACAACAGTCACCAGTTCTCAGAAATTCACCAATTGTCTCTACCTACCCTGATGAGGACTAAAGAAAGTCGAAAGCTCGGACTATATTTCTTGTCCTTTTCTTTCAAATTGAACTTCCGACAATTTTTGGCGAAATTTTCTCATTGTCTGAGAAGGATTATTCGTAATTTGGAAAAGTCCACTATTAAAATTAATCGACACAAAATGTCTACTGTTTTATATATATATATATATATATATATATATGTATGTATGTATGTATGTATATATATATGTAAAAGGATAATGTGAAAAAAGACAGAATGAAAACTTATCTTAGCCGACGCATCGACGAAAATAAGTTTTCCTTTTGTCTTTATTTACACACACACACACACACACACATTATTCGAAAATCATAACATGGATATGTAATAAAATCACTACAAAAATAGCCATTTTTTTTTCAATACTCCGGGTAATTTATCAAGTGATGGTGTTGAATGTAGAATAAAGAGTTTTAAAAGGTTCAAATCCACCAAACACCCTTCGATAGGGGAAACATTGTTACATAAGCTACAATGACCAATCAAAATACAAGTATATGAAAATTAAAAAAAAACTTGACAATGAACCTTGGTTATACTAATTAATGCCTTAATGTTAAGGTTAGACTCAAATACAAATCATTCGAACTGATTAATATTAAATTTTATTATAAAATTGAAAATTAAAAATTACCAATTTTAAATTTAATCTGTATTAAGTTTAAAATATTATAAAATTATTTAAAGGAGAAACTGAGGAAAAAATGCATATATTTTATTATTTATTTGTTTTAATTGAAAACCAAAATCTCAGAATAAACGTTAACCTAATGAGGATGTAAAGCATCGTTACATTTGAAGAGGTGATATGGGCAGTGGAGGATGAAATCTTGTAAAAGACAATACATACACAATCAGATTATAATACACAAACACGTATATATATATATATATATATATATATATATATATATATATATATATATATATATAGGTTGGTTGGTTGGGTTTTATGGCATATCAACCACTGTGGGTTATTTAATGCCAAATCAAGTATATATATATATATATATATATATATATATATATATATATATATATATGAGAAATGTTTGAGAAAGTGGAAAAAGTTTTCGTGTTACACGTTTTGTCCTTCAGAACATAAGACGAAACCGCGTCACACAAACTTTTTCCACTTTGTCATACATTTTTTTCCTTAATATTGTTATTGATATAGAAAAATATATATCGTTTTCTCATACATAACTTAACGAGCTCGTGTAAATGAATGGGAGAGCAAGGAGTGGGAGGGATAGTATAATGACAAAGTTTGCTAAGAGCTACAAAAAAATGATCAACCACATCCTAAAGAGACACACCACATAGGAGAAGAGGAAGACACACTGACGTCAACTGTGGAGCTTCTTAAGATTCATTTAAATTTAAGTACAGTTGCTTGTAAACTAAATGCTTATAAAAAGAAACATTTACTCAGTCAGAAGCTAACTGATAAGGGGAACATGCCTTCTACTGCTCCACGGTCATAGATAGTGATAATTACTTATTGAGCTTTAGAATATACTAGCATACTTCCGTCATTACAGTTGGTTCCCAAAAGAGTATATTACTTGTAATTGTTATATTTTATCACTAGTTATTATAATATTATATTTATTTTCTATGAGTATTAGTTAATCTCCTGATGTGCCTAATATATCAGTTAAACTTTTTCATAAATTTCTATACATGAGAAAAAAAAAGAATTACATGCTATCTACAGTTTCTGTCACCTGCTGGGGCCCTGGAAGCATATTCCCCGTAAAGACGACTGTACTATAAGCTTAAGCTGATAGTGTAATGGTTAGCAGATCACAAAGAGGAACCGACGAGCCGAGTTCAAATACTAGTCTCGGGTATTGCATTCACTTTCGCACTAATTCCCTTGGGAAAAGCTTAAATCCATCTCTTCTCTTGCTAACTATGGGCAAGGTAGACGGTGTTCTCTTTGGAGCTACGCATTCTAACTGAATGGCAATTCTGAATTCAAAATTGTGGAGTAGGCAGCGCGAAACTACTCTGCTACATTTTTCAAAAAGTCAAAGCAATTCCTAAATAATAAGGAAATCTCATCTGTTACTTTCATTATCACATGAATGCCCCTGGAAAAGGCAGGAGACATTCTTTACTCACCCATCAGTGGAGTATAATATACTCCAGAGTCTGTAGAAGTAGGATAATTTTGAAGTAAAAATTTTTGAGAAGGCAACAAGGAACTACTCTGCTATATTTCCCAAAAAAGGCATGGCAATTCGAAAATAGCCAAGAAACCTCATGTATTGTGTTTTCTTTTGAATGAATTCCCCTAGGAAAAGCATGAATCTGTCTCCTCTTCTCTTAAATTTGTGTTAAAGAGTAGGGTAGACTAGGTTCTCGAGCCTTGGGTGGCAACCACAGATAAAGTTAACTTTCAGTCCAAAACTGGAGAGAAGGCAATGGAAAACTATCTCATTATCTTTCCCAAGAAGTCATGGCAATTCACAAATAAAAAAGAAAAAGAATCTTTGACGATCCATAATCGCTTACGTTCGGAAGGGACATGGCATTTAAAAAAAACAGTACAACCCCCATATATATATATATATATATATATATATATATATATATATATATATATATATATATATAAAGAAAAACAGACCACTTTAAGGTTCCATTATAATAATTTATTTCACCAGGGCCCTTTTAAAGTACTCTGGATCATCAGATAGCACTCCCAAAAGATGAAATGAAACGAAATGAAATGAAAATTCATACTTTTGATGGGTAGTGTAAGTTTTTGTAATTTAAATTACATCAAAAGTATAAATTTTCATTTCTATCTGATGATCTTGAGTCCTTTAAAAGAGTTCTAGTGAAATAAATTATTATAATGGAACCTTAAAGTGGTCTGTTTTTCTTTAAAATATTAGCTCTGGATTTACATTAAGCTCTCAGGATTTCATCCACCTTGGGAATACTCATACGGATTAACAAGTTTTTCATAACTATATATATAATATATGAGGGCTAAAAAATAATAGTCTGTTACTTTTTTCCAAGAGCACCCATCCAATCCCTCTTGCAGACCACTGCCCAAGCACATTTGTATTTTTTCAACACCCACAGAGCCCATCTTTAGTTTATACTGGAGCAATGCTGAGCAGATCATAGCTAGTTTCTCGCTGAAAGCGCATCATCTGGCATGATCAATAGTTTAAACAGCGCTAAGTATATTTACCCAACCTCCCCATCAAGGCTGGGTGTGACACAAGATCGTTTTAATGTGGAAAGCACCATATGCCTCCCCGCGACCATTGTCATGCTGTCCAACCTCTATAGTGCAATGAGGAGGAAGCTACCACAGGGTTGGAATTCACGAGGCTAAGCAAGTGCCTACATCTAGATGATGAAATTTAGAGATGGTGGGGATCGAACTCACTAGATTAATAATGGCCTAACTACGACACGAAGAGGCGCGTCGTGTAGAGTGTTATTATAGACATGGGTGAGAAGCGTCTCTCAGAAACTTTATTTTTGTTTTGTTTTTGTCGCTGTAACGAATAACGTGAAAGTAGAATAATATTGATAACAGCACCGTGTCTATCAATAAACTTCCCGTCTCAAACGCATCAGCAGGTCGCGAAAATCGAATGGTCAGATCTGAAAACATCGTAGAACACATCTGTGCATCAAAGGCCTATTGTGCATTTCTGCCCGAGGGTGCGGCGGCCACTACAGCAATGAATAGAAAGGGACGGGTTGTTGTTGTTGTTAGATATGATGGAATTAGTTGCACCAGCTGCAGCTGTTTCCGTTTGCCTGAAATCTTTATTCTCCGATAATAAGTTAGTCAATAGAATGACTTGACAGCATTCTTGAACAGCAAAAGGAATAATAATAATAATAATAATAATAATAATAATAATAATAATAATAATAATAGAAGAAGAAGAGAAAGAAAATTTATCATATCGTGGATGTGTCTGTTCCAACAGGCCTCAGAAAAAATGAAAGAAAGCGACAAACTAGGAAAAAAATGGATCTTATGGGAGAACTGAAAACATATTTTAAAAACATGACAGAGATAGGTGTGCCCATCATTACTGGCAATCTTTTGAACAGTCCAGAAGAACCATCGAAAAATCAACGAGAATATGAAGGAATGCTGGATTATTCAGTTGATTGGTTTCCATTGAAACCCGCCATTTACCCTTGGTGGTGAAAACCAATGAGTATGAACATTTACAGAACGATTAAAAATGATCTACCTATCTATCTACCACGTCACCTTGACATGCGCCGCCTAATTGGTGTTCAGAGCACATCTGATATAGATCTAGGCATTTACCATGAGTACAAACACGGCACCATCATTTATAATTAGCTTCATACACTGATTACCATGACTTTTGGCACGGCAGTGTATTGCTGATAGATCAGTCTGATTATATGTATCAGTAATACACCCTAAATGCCAAAAGTCAGTGAAAATCTGTATGTGAAGGTAATTGTAGCTAATGATGCTCTATCGTTTCTTCATGGAAACACCCACATCAATATGAGAATATGTTCTGAACACCAGTTAGGCGACTCATAACAAGGTAACGTGAATTATCAGAGTTCGAGTCGGGCATGATAGCGGGTATAAGATGGATGAAACATTACATTTATAAAAATGAGTCGTCCTTTCACATCTCAGAATTACGGTATCTCATGTGTATAAGAAATATTTGATGGAAGGCATTTCTGTTCATCGTGGATAGCACTAATATATATATATATATATATATATATTTGGAGGGTCGGTGAGTTCCACTTTTTCTATTTTAACCTCTTGTGTAACTATTAGGTTGGTGCAAAAATAATGACGTAATAATGTCGTTTTTTGACGTATTTTTTAACGTCAAAAAACGACATTATTACGTCATTACTTTAGCACCAACCTAATATTTATTTACATCCCCCCTTGTTCAATTTTAATTTATATAATTAAAATTTGTCTTTTAGTCGAGTTCCACCTTTCCCTCCTCATTTGCTTCATTAAGTGTGTCTTTGTATTCATTTATATTTAATATTGCTAACGAATATCTTTGAAAAAGCATTGGCCGAAAGGTACCTTAGGTATGACGTCCGTTTTGTTTAAGGCTATATATACAAACTTTTGATACTTAAAAAATGAATTATGCACACACATTATATATATTATATTTGTGATACCTAAATATGCATTATGCACACACACATATATATATAATGTGTGTGGTAATGCATATTTACGTATCAAAAGTTCGTTCTGTATGAAATTGAACTGACAAAGTTTGGCTGCTTAAATTTTGAATGTATTTTACACATCTCGATCAAAATTGAATAAAAATTGATACACATCTCGATCAAAATTGAATAAAAATTGATACACATCTTCATTAAAATTGTAGATAATCTGTCCAATGTAACTTTATCCGTAATTTTGAAGATTGTGTGCAACAGCTTATTCGAAAATTGGAAATTTGAATAAAATTAAATAGACTTTGTTAGTTGAACTTAATGCAAATTGTTTATACATATATGTTTAAAATTTACTATATTTACAGGGGAAGTGTGCTCAGTATCGGAGATAGAATATTTGACAGCGTGGGACATAACTCGTTTCCTCCTTCTCCACTTCTCCTAATCCTTTAGTGGCCAATTTATAGAGACCGCTAAAGGAGGAATGGCACATGATATGAAGATCGCTTAAGGAGCGAAAATGGATTCACCGTGCAATGGTGAGTCCGACTCTATCTATCTATCTATCTATCTATCTATCTATTCATAGACAGATCTACAGATAATATATATATATATATATATGATAAAACGTTTGGTTTATATGAATACAGACGTTGTGTGTATGTATGTTCCAGGATTTTCTGAAAAGTTCAAAATCAAGGATCCTTTCCCCACAAAAAAATTTGATGATTGGTCATTTGGTCAGATTTTGCGAAATGGGTCGGGATCAATATGCTGAGTTCAAATGCCCGCCGCCTAGTTCGTTGCATTCATTTTCGCACACATACGCTTGGGAAAGGTATGTATCCATTTCTTCTTCTCCGCTCCTCAATATCGGTGCAGAATGACAAGAACTTTTCAGAACCTTATTCTGATATATTAATAGTGGACTCTCCCGTTTGTGTTGACGTATGAAAGCCGAACATTTCAGTGTTTGTTTGTTTGTTTGTTTGTTTCTTTCGTTTTTAGAACTGAATCGCTAGATCACGTACACATACGGCTTGAGTAAAGTGGCGATATAGAACTGGCCATTGAGAATAGAGAGAAATGGTATATCGCGGATCACGAAACAACACTCCTCAGATTTTAATTCAAAGCCATCCTTCTCCTAAATTGGTTGTCTAGTTTTTCCTGATATCGATGAGTGGGTGGGGTATCGTGGAGAAGAAATGGCTTCATACCTACTTTTCCAAGCGTATTTGTGCAAAATGAAATACAACTCAACAGGAATTTGAATTCGGCCTGCCGATCCCACTTTTCTCGCGCCGATAACAACTACCTTACATATTACGTGTTATGCAGATTCTATTTTAATTGTTGTTTTTTTTTTTTTCATAGTTTTACTTTTTGCTTCAAAGGCCAGACGTCAAGTTTATTTTTATTTTATCCGAGACGAGTCCTTGAAAAATGTATAAGTCGTCTATTTGTTAATTTATTAGCCTCGCTTTCAATCTGACTCACAGAGCACCTCACAAACAAGTTCCAAAGAAAATTCATGAAAATAAATAAATTAAACCAAAAACGTCTGAGTGGAAATGCCGTTTTGAATCTCAGTCAATACATCAATATCAACAGCATACAGACCAAAAATCTACCCGTGAATTAAATGAATAAATAACACAATATTATCTCCAGCAAGTATCAGAAAATACTAAAAAGAAAAAGAAATATTCTTGTAATGTTAGTAACGTATGATAAGAACACGAGATTAAATTTTTCAATTTTCTAAAATAATTGTTGATTCATTTTTGAACTCAGCCATTTTAACGTCGGCTGAAACGAAGGTTATGACGTTTCGACATTTAACTCGAACGTTCTGTCTTCTTGTTGCGAGTTTGTGAGGTATTATCTGTTCTACCACGTAGGTCGGGCGTTTATATAACTTCGTCTTGCCCGTTTGTTTAGTGTGTGCATGGCCTAAGTTCAGCTAAGTGCCTTTATTTATGCTGGTACAACCACGGACATCTTTCGAGGTCCGATTCTGAACCTGGTGACTTTGCGGTAAGCTTTTCGATCAACCATAGGGTCTCCTTGTTCTTTTGACATTCTGAGGTGACTCCGAGTACAAATCTTATTTTGTTACTCTTAGGGTGAAACCAGTTCATACTGGAGTAAATATAGCTCAACTTTTTACATCAATATTCCTGATGGACATTAGATTCATTAGATGTTCTGGCATATTCTCATATTACATTTATTTTGATGCAAAAGTTCACAACTTCAGGTTTTTTTTTAATTGTTACAACTAATAAGTGAGTATGGCAGTCATAGGAGATGGATCTGCCTAGTGTTCTCTTACTAATTCTCTTATCTGCCAGTCTGTGGGCTTGCGGTTGCACCCACCCATATGAGTCATTGCTTCTGCAGCAATGACTCTTTATTTTTATCCCTTTTCAAGCGGACACCTATATATGTATCAATCTATTAGCACAAGATATAATGGGTGCTTAGGGACGATATTCTATGAGGGGAACCTGATTCGGTTCAGTGGCAGCCAATTCACAAGGCTCACCAAAAATTAGTTTCAATGGTTGGGCTCAAATGACCGCCAGGGACATTCCTCTTGAATCAACGACTAAGAAAATTCGAACAGCATTACCTAGTGGAACTCTCTTCCTCTCACTATATATATATATATATATATATATATATATATATAACTGCCGGGGAGGCAGATTCAGCCCCAGCTTGTGCTCTTTGGGCCAAATTAAAAGAAACCAACCTTATCATTTGGTTGCTGTTCACGAACTGCAAAATGACTGTCGCTTTGGTCACTGCATGGAATGACGTCACGAATCGGCCGTCATGTGTCACACGTGACTTATCTCCACCAAAGAGAGATAAGCGCTATCTGTTTTTGTATTCTTAAACGCACACGCACATACACACACACAAACAAACAAACAAACAATATCAAGTCGTCTGAAGATCGTGTGAAACTCGAGTTACAACTAGAGCCATGCTTTCATAGGATTTAACGGTGGTAAGCGTTTTTTTGCCGAGTCTAGGCAATCTGGAATTCGAGCACTTTACTGGGTAGGTGTGTTTGCTTCGAGGCATTTCTTTTTCTTTCTATTTTTTACTATCGTCGGATTTATTCGAGACTGCATCTGGATAAGAATTTTAGGTTTTGGTAAGTTGGCTATTGATTCCTCTAACGAACATTTGGATAGCTTGTAGGAAGTAGGTCGTTCCGCGAACTTTATATATATATATATATATATATATATATATGTGTGTGTGTGTGTGCGTGTGTGCGCGAGAGAGAGATCTTTTCTACCTTTGGTACCTCTATTTACGATGTGTGATTTCTTCATGAACTTGCAACCTGTTTCTTTCGGTCGGCCTGAAGAAAGCGGCGTCTGATTTGCTTTGCCCATTTAACAAGACACACTGCAGGGTGTATAAATACAAAGCACCCAGAAGACGCCATTTTCAGTCATCTAGCTAGTCAGACATCCGTTCACTTATTCTTTGAGATCAAAGGAAACGCGCTACGTTACATTTTGGTGTCGGAAAAATGAAAGGAAAAAGACAGCGGGAACATCGTCTGCAAAATTTTTGAATTACAAATTAGTAGCTTGTGGCAATTTCTTGCTTGTTTGTTTGGAGTCCCTATGATTTTGTTCTTTTAGACTCTACTGTCTTCATTTATGGCTTTATATCGGTGCTGTATCTTTATTTTCTTTCAGTGATTTCCAGAGTGTTTTCTTTGCCTCTAATACCTGGAATAAGTGTTCGACCCCAGGTCACTCTCAGCTCAAAAAAAGTAAATAAATCTAAAACTAGCAACAGTAAGAACAACAACACTACCCCCTGTCCCACCCACAAAAAGAAAAAACGTGTTTGATTTATCAGTTCGACACAAGCAAGGCGATAATGCCACTAAGACGCGAGAGGCCTACTGAGAGTTAAAGAGAATGAAAAGACTTTAGAAAGAACCGAAAACCCAATCTTAAAGAGGAATCAAGAGATAAACAGCTACACCTATTCAAAAGACCGTGGAGGAGTGTGAACTGGACGATAGGCGAACCTATCTACTCCTATTTCGAATACTAATTTTCAAGAAAGGTCGTAGCGCCATTTGGAAACAATTCGCAATGGTTGGATATTTGAAAAAAAACAGGTTCATTTTTTAGAGTAATGTTCACCCAACACAATGCCCAAGAGCCAATCAACGTAGAGGATTACTGAATGAGGTGTATGATATGAACATAAGTGAAAGAAGTAAGAAGTGTAGATTGACCATAAGTTTGAAGAAGTTACGATTGTGGGATCACCTTCACAACTACGATGATGTCCCTTCTTGTTGAACACGAAAACAAATTCCCCCAACTCTAGCTACAAGCACATACTGACCAAAAACATGAAATAAAACCCGCTAAACTAAATCTAATATAGTTCGTTTCGAAAAATATACGTCTCTTAATCCCCCAGTGACCTATATACAGAGTTCACTAAAATAATAGTGACACATAGTCTGAAGATCGTGTGAGGCATGAAAGTGTTGATTGTTATGTCCACATTTTTATTTCTTACACACACACACACACACGTACATGCACACAATGTCTAGATCAGTATTTCTCAACCGGTGTTCCCTGGAAGCCTAGAGTTCCGCGAGAAAAATTGATAAATAGCCTAATGCATTTTTTAAAAAATAATTTTTGTACGGCATTTTGTTGTAAAATCCTTGGTTATTTTAATAAAAGCTTCAACCTATTTAAACTTATAATAATCATAGGGAATGCATTTAGGCGTCAGTATGAAACCGCCTTCAATGGTTAGAGGCCAGAACCTGTATGTGGTGGGTTCGTGTATCCTTGTGTGATTCACTCGAGTACAGGACGCATACATGGTGTCCATATATTATGCTTTCTACATGAACTTCGATAAAATATAAACGAGATAGATATTAGTAAAGGTATATAATAATTTTTATACATGGATTACCTGAGAAATGAAAATTATTTCAAAGGTGAGACAATTGTGAGAAATGCTGATCTAGATATATGAATGTGTGCGTAGCGGTTGTCGATACGGTAAGTGTAATCGGTGAGCCGGGTTTGTCACGTTCACTTTTGGCAAAATAACCCTGGGGAAGGTTATGAATCCATCTTTTCTATTCCCAGTCGAGCGGACTGGGTTCTCTAGCCTTGGTTGGCAACCAGTCTAGGAGAGGAATATCTGGCAACTCCACTTGCGTTGAAACCTACCTGCGACTTGGATACAGACATGCGTTTTTTCGTACCTCAGATAACTTAAAAATAAACAGGAGATTCATCTTTCGTCTTTAAGCTCATTTATACAGGAGTAAGCTTGATTTTCACTGGGTGGCCAATACTTGTGACGTTTTACTGTACCCCGGTACGCTTTGTATAAAAGGGGTTTCGTCTTTAGAAAGCAGTCGTTAATTAGTCTTGCAGACCATTTCTTAAGAAGTGAGTTAGATCCTTGTCAAGTGTCCCACATTTGTGGTCTTGTACCCTATTGAGCTAAGCTAAGCTTGTTAATTTAGGGTACTCTGCACTGGGGGAATAGTTAAGAAGTTAATATCGCGGACTCTCATAGCTCGATCCTTATTGGATATCCTGAGCGAGGACTCTTGTACTGTCGTAAGTTAAATTTAATGTACTGCCTCTGTAAAGCAATTGTTTTGAGGCGATAATCCTCTATTGTTATTACTGCAATAATCATTAAAATAATAATAAAAAATGTGATTTATTTTTAGTAAAGAGTAACGATAACAGAACGGATTATATAACCAGCTTGTTCACATATATTGAGAGAGGGTCGAAAAAGAAAAATGGTATCCTTTTGATTAATTTTAGTTAATGATAAACAGATGCCATTTCATAGCATATTGGAGAAAAATCAAAAAGACATTTCCTTACAAAGTTCATGAAATTTCAAAATAGAAAGAATTGCAAACGTAAACGATGTCTTCATAAACGGCCGACTTATGAAAAAGAGAGAAATACCAGATAAATCATTTTACAATGATTAAACTATATTTTTTTTTTCTGGGGAGCGTTTTAACAGATGACGGAAATTCGAGGGCGCATTTTAATAGCAATAGCAACAGATGTCTTCTAAAATCTCGAGAAAGTGAATGCAACAGAGGTGTAATTCTACAGAAGGATGTTGAGAATACCATGTAATAAACAAGGAAGTTTGAAGGAAAAATGGACTCAAAAATGACACTTAGAATCACAAAGAATACATGAAATTTCTAGGACACGTAATGAGGAAAGAATGCTTAGAATATTTAACAATCACATGACATATCGAAGACATGACAGACAGAAATGAAATAACGAATAATCTACCTCACAAGCATGTGTCAATGCATAGCAGAACAAAGATTAAGAGCATTAATCAAAAGACAGGTATTGCTAAGAGCTAAAGAGAATAGTGGAGAGCTATGATCGCCCACGTCCTGAAAGGATACGGCACATGAAAATGAAATAATGTTTTTATAATGTTTCAACTCTTCTAAAAAAAAAAACGACACGACGCATGAAGAATAAAGATGATGACATATCAGAAAAAACAAACAAAACCTATTTGTTGATAGCTTATGAAAGCCCAAACTAATAAGACATTTATCTTTTTTATGTGTCGTGTCTCCTCAAGATGTAGGTGATCATTGCTCTCCAGTTTCCTGTTCTTCGTAGCTTTAATAAATCTTATTATTTCTCCTAAACCTTGTTCTGCCATCCATTTACTCAAGCTCACTATGTAATGCGTTGTTTTCCTATGTCCCTCTTACCTTCAACCTGTCCTGTGAGTATCAGATTTTCCAAGCGCTCTTTCTTCATTTTGTGCCCTAGAAATTTCAACTGTGTCTTTCTGATAATATATGTTTCCTTTTTGTTTCCATTTGCTTACATATTGTTAGCAACCCTGTAGGATGAAAGATAAGACCTATCAAAGAGCAGAAGAACACTTGACGAGTTAACGGCCAGCTAACTAGACGGGGCTGTCTCAATCAGATATTGTATAATTTATATTTAATCTTACACCGGAAAGCAGAAAAATGGTCCGAAATATAGAAAAATAAATAAATAAACATCCATAACAAGTCACTTTTGATTGGCTGTAACCAAATTTTGTATAAATGAAAAATTGGTGCCCAAATAAACTATATACCACCACATATATATTAGTGGACACTAAGGTCATATAATTTCTTGTATTGTGAGTTTTCACAGTTCCATAAAAATTTTGTAAAAATCCACCACATGATACTGGCAGGTGGACTCGCTAGTGCAAGAGATGTAACTAAGTTTACTGTCATTACACGCATAATAATAAAAAACGAAAACAAAAAAAAACTTACAATTATATTGGTGTGCTTTATGGTAACTATATATATATATATATATATATATATATATAGATAGATAGATAGATAAAAGAAAGTCCATGGAAACAGAGAAGCCACTCACGCAAAATATCTGTTAACAAAGAAAATATGCAAACAGTACGACTCTATCAAAACGTATATAGTAGCTAATAAACACAAATCAAAACACACCAAAATGCAGAATAAGAAAATAAGAATCAGTTTTCAACAATCGATCAAAAGTACATAGCTGTTTTAGCATGCCTACGGACGACAATGGGTATGTCCCCCATTCACATAAATACAGTAGTAAATACTGTATGTTGGTTTGCAGTTGTTGATTCGTCTCCAGCTATGCTGGTCACACTCTCTGCCTCAGGACAGAGAGGATCCCCAGACGAGGCTATCCCGAAGGGCAGTCTCGTCTCGGAAAACGGCTACCCGACCCGGAGTCTACGGGGAATTTTTGGCCGAACCCACGGGCTCGGATATCCCACATTAATTTCAGCATTGCGCCACATCTGACTGCGTGGGGTGATTAGTAGATATCCTGAGGTTGATGATTTATTGTAGAATTCACTTGACTCACTTCTAGCAGTTGACTACTTCTACGTGCCGCTGGCGAATTTTATATGTGTTGTTCTTGTCCTAAGTATTATCGTTAATTACCAACTTTCGTGTGATTATACTCTTCAGTAACCCTCCCTAGATTACAACAATAACCTTTGTCTAGAGAAGAAAATATCAATAATAAACTTTCCGTAACAAAATATCAGATCTCATTTCTAAACTCAGACACGAAAACAATTTCCTTCTGCGCTTCTTATAACCACATCATAAACCAAAGAGACTAAATAGAATTCCATAATCTAATAAACTTTATTCCATATACCAAAAATTATAAACAAAGAAAAATACATAAGGAAAGTCTGACCAAAATCTCTCTCTCTCTCTGTATATATATATATATATATATATATATATATATATATATATATATATATATATATATATATAAGCAATCTAAATGCCATGACAATAAATAAACCTCGCCTATATACATACATTCTCCAATCACCCAACCATAGGATATGATCGTAAAAATTTCCATTAGCCCTAAGCAAACTTTAATTAAAAATAAATGGATAGAGTCAGTTTCATATTCCGCAACTGAATTTAGTCTCTCAGTGACCTATATATACAGCCCGCTAAAAAATTAGTGCAGGCACTAGGCGTGAAACTAACATTCATCATGAAGTGTTGATTCTTTTGTCCACACCGTGTTTGTTTGTGGTAAAAACGAGCAAGGGAAAGAGAGATACGTGCAATATATATCAAATTATATAGAAATTACTGAAAGAAAAAGGATATGTACAAATATATACATTAATATACACATAGACATACACGCAGATATGTGTACAGATAGAGAATAATAAGCTGAAATTAATTCATAGCAATGAACAGAATGAGATAGAAATTAATAAGCTTAAAAATTAATTATTTATAACAATGAAAAAATGAGATAGATAGATAGAAATTAATGAACTAAAATTAATTTATAGCAGTGAACAGAATGAGTTAGATAGGATAGAGATTGGTAAACTAAAATTAATTTATAGCAATCAAGAGAATGAGATCGATAGAAATTAATAAGCTGAAATTAATTTATAGTACTAATCAGAATGAGATAGATAGATAGATAGAAACAGACTGAGATCGACAGATACGAACATGCTGAGATAGACTGATAGATAATGGAGAGTCTGAGACAGACAGACAAACAGATAGATAGATAGATTAATAAGCTGAGATTAATTCATAGCAATGTACAGAATAAGATAGAAATTAATAAGGTTAAAAATATATTTATTTATAGCAATGAACAGAATTAGATAGATAGATAGATAGATAGATAGATAGATAGAAACAGACTGAGATCGACAGATATGAACATGCTGAGATAGATAATGGAGAGTCTGAGATAGATAGGTAGATAGATTAATAAGCTGAAATTAATTCATAGCAATGTACAGAATAAGATAGAAATTAATAAGGTTAAAAATGTATTTATTTATAGCAATGAGCCGAATTGGATAGATAGATAGAAACAGACTGAGATCGACAGATATGAATATGCTGAGATAGATGGATAGATAATGGAGAGTCTGAGATAGATAGATAGATAGATAGATAGATATGAACACAGCATGATTGACATGAATAAATTGAAATAGATATGAACAAACTGAAATAGATAGATAGATAGATAGATAGATAGATAGAAACAGACTGAGATCGACAGATATGAATATGCTGAGATAGATAGATAGATAGATAGATAGATAGATAGATATACTCGGACAGATAAATGAACCGAATGAGATAAATTCAAAGTTAGTTGATTAATTCAATGATGGTTCACAGCTTGGAGTTTGTGGGAAATGTCGACTGGGTTCATAAACATAAGAAGATCTGTTTAAGAAAAAGATTACAGGAACCATAGCTGGATAAAAAAATACATTCCCTCTTGAAGTGGGATAGCACTGTATTTTAACCAATTCTACTTCAACATACCTGACTAAACCTGGAACGGTTAGATCAGAAAGCAGAAATATAGTTTCCAAATTTGTGTATAAAGCTGGCATTCCACGTTGCGACAGAAATCAACGAAGCTTAATGATGTAAGGGCAGGTTGGTTTAAGGGCAATAATCTTTCAGCCCTGAAATCATGCCTAACCTCCAGGGACATTATCTGTTGACGACTTTGTTGGAGCCATTGTTAGTGTTTTCTCTGCAGTAATTCTGCGAATTTATTGTTCACTTTGTATTTTCTACCTTGTCGAATTATTTGAAAATAACGGGAAAATATATAAGATTGTAATACTTCTAAAATCCAATGGTGGTGGGTGTCATGTTCGGAATGAGAAATCAGAGAGCTGAATTTAAATTCCGGTCGAGTTCCTTATATTCGCTTACATGTAAATACCCTTGCGAAAGGTTTCAATACATTTCTTTTTTCCTAAGGTATTGGTTAAATAATAGGACTAGGGGAAAATCATTGTTATTCCCTAAAAACTGTTAATGCAATATGCGCTCGAAAGAAAATAATTATTGTGATAATTCCAAATATGTTCCAGCTTTATGCAACCCACAAAGGGTTGATAAGCCAAAAAAATCGAATCAATCAATAAATTCTAAAATACATGGTTCCATTTTTTTGTATGTGCCGTGTCGTTTCAGGACACGGGAGATTATGATTCTCCCCAATTATGCCTCTTCCTATATATATATATATATTCAAACATATATTGTTAAATATAACAGTCAACGAATGTATATTATGTTTGATCATGAGCCGTTCTAAACTTAATAATGATCTGCTCCCCCAATACACTATATATATATATATATATATGATAAAAATCTAGTTTTAAGGAATGCAATATTTATGGGTAAAAGTGCTCAATATCAAAGATAGAGCGTATATATATTGCAAATACACGCCATACTACTTTCACGTTATTGAATCGGCCTCATTTCCTCCGTATACCAAATTTATGGTGAGCCTTCCAATTAGTAAGATGTACTACTTTGTGGCACAGCCTCACTTCAGTTCCTACCACAAATCCTTTCATTTATATCACAACTTATTCATCATGACCATTTTAAACAGTAAATCTTGAACTTGAGTGGCTCCCGAGCATTCTGTCGAGTGAAATATATTGATTTGAAAATCGCTTGAAGCATAAAATTGTGTCAATATGCAGTGTTGATTCCTATGTCCGCACCGCATCTATTTTAAATGCTATGTCCTTTCAGATCGTCGATGATAATGGATCTCCACAAATTCTGTTTTCTTATTATCTATTGATTGCAATGAATTTCACTCGAAGCAAGGTGATAAAGCCACTAAGATGCAATGAGCTGATGAGAGTGAGCCTGAGAAAAAATATTAATGAGATAGGAAAATAAACATAAAAGAATTCAAGGAGACAGAAGATGATGATAGATATATTGTATTTAAATTTTTCAAGATCAAAGTTGAATGGAAAGCCAGAAGCAGGAAGAGAGCCCTACATCTAACAATTTAAAATGTAAAATGATAAGAAAATCTAGATCTTAAATTCGTGAAATCGAAGTACCAAAGAATAAATCTCATCAGAACAACACTTTCCAGATATTTAAAGTTTCGTACTTGCTTGATTTTGGTATTTCCAATTCGTAGTACGCATTTTGGATTGTTTTTCTTGTGGACAATCATAGATTCCCTTTCTTCATACAATTTTATGCTTAGTCCCTTCTTTTCGCTTCCCTTTACTACTTTCTGTATAAGTTCCCGCAGTTTTCTTTTTGTATCATTCGCTTGTATCCACCAGTAATAAGTCCGGGTAGAAATTCTACAGGATGCCCAGTAAAAAAGCGGCAAATTTATTATCATTGTTTCATCTTTCAGGAATAATTAACCTTAAATAAATTTCTTGAATATTCATGACCTTGAATAATCATTCGACTCTCGCGTAATTACTTAACACTGATTGGTTCTTTTATGATTGATTAATTGCTGCTCGATCTTGTGGCTATTTACAAACAACTTTCGTCTTTCATTCTGCCCTTCTCGTATGGCTAAACAACTCACTGATTTTGAGCGTCAAGTTATCGTAATTTTCAAAGAACATCCAACGTAGGGATTGATGAAATGTGCAGAAATTCTTCCTGAATTTTTAAATCACATCAGCCATCACTAGTTTTCAATGGTTGTCTCATGTTTTTCTGAATTTATTACTTTTTCACTGGGAAACCTGTATCAGGATCATCTCGCTGTAAACGTTGAATAAGTTTGCTGAGAAAACACATCCTTAGCTTACGCCTGTTTTTATTTTTGTCTATTACTGAATTAATCACACAAGTAACTGTTACGCTACATGTATATTTATATATTTTCCCCTGACTATTCTAACTCTAGAAGAACCTGTTTAAAGTCTATGTTTGTGTTCGAGTCCTGTTGATCATCGCTGGTCATTATCTGGAGCATTAACGTCGAGTAAGTGAAAGACAAAATCGGAAAAAAAATCTATGTAACGTGTTTCGGCCTGCAAACAATGTTCTCATTGGCAGAATTATATACTTATGTATGAAGAAGGGAAGAGCATATAAATAAAAACGACGATAATTATTTATATATCGAGTACGAAACGCTGAACATGTTTAAACTTTAAATATAATTTTAAATTTATAACGTCTGCTTTTTCTAGACGTACAAATTAGCCGATTTCATACAACTTGCCAATGCTTTTGCTTTTATCGTTGTTTTTGTTAAATAGCCTATATTTTGATAGTAAATTTGTTAAGAAAGGCGAAATGTGGTATGAACCTGACCAGAAATATATTTTATAATTTCGAATCCTCTATATATATATATATATATATATATATATATATATATAGAGAGAGAGAGAGAGAGAGAGAGAGAGTAACGAATGGCGTATCTTGTCACTCGTACCACCTGAAGATTGTGCAAAAGCTGCAAAAACTTCTAGGTGTTAGTTAAAGTTATGATAGGAGATTCGTTCTCTGCGTAGATCTTAGCAACCGAAGCATATGATTTTACTTTTTTTAGCTTCATAGAAGCAATTTACAGCATTAGCATATCTGAATGGTTAGTATTATTATTCCAATGTTGTTTTTTTCACTTCATAGAAGCAATTCGCAGCATTAGCATATCTCAAAATATATTCCCTTACATCAATTTTTAATTTAATTTAAAAAATTTTTTTTTAAAGACAATTTAAAATCTTTTTCACCATCAATTGTTAAAACACAAGTTAAAATCATTTACTTATCATCAATTATTGAAAGAAATATAGAAGTCTCTGAATATTTTAAGCACTTCAGGCATAATAATCTCTGTAAATCCCAAATTTACCCTTGGGCATGGGTCTCTTGCCAATGCACTTCAGGTGCACATACCGAGGACAAGCGTTACAGACCATGTTGTTCAAGTCCTGACTACACAATTCATACAACCACGGCGCTGGCGATCTCAAATATTAGTTATTCTTAGTTCTAAAACACTATATATGTCGAAAAATAGCCTTGGTGCCTATCTTACCGGCACCGGCAAAATAGCCTTGATGTCTAAATGGGCAATCAACGGGGTGCTATTTTACCGGGACCGGCAAAATAGCTTATTCGTTTTTTAAATTATACACGATTATTTATAAACTTGAAGCCTCTAATTATTTCTATTATTCGAAAAAAAAAAAAATGACTCTTGTTCTGTTTACTTATTATTTTTTATCCTTTACTCTAAGCTTCAAATTTTTTTCCCAGAATTGTTATTGACCATGAATTTACTATAAGAGAAAGTAAACTGTGTTCTTTGGCCGAGCTAAAATCTGTCGCTGTTGTCTAAGAAGGTTTAGAACTCATTACAATAAAGAAGCACTACACACGAACTCAGTGTAAGTGAAGCAAGTGTATCAGCTGTAGAACAATATAATAAATTAAACATTTTTATTAACCTTTTAACAGATTAATTCAATCATGCAAAGATACAAAACTATAATTACTTAAAATTGTACACGGACTTTATAAACTCCCTGTATGTGACCGTGACATAGGATGTAACACCAAACGCACCCCATTAACTTTCGTTTCTTTTCGCCTTCATACTTTGTACTTATTCCACTTCGTTTCCTTTCCTGTCTTCGTTTCGCAATTTCGCGTCACTGAATCAAGCTTGTATCTTTCTGAGTGATAACGTCGAAAACACTCTCGGAAGAAATTTGGGGGTGAAAAAAAATAAAATAAAAAAATTCTGATAGCGATAAATCGGAAGAAAATAAATAAAAATTCCACTCCTTGAAAACATAAAATCAAAGACAAAGAAAGCTAAAGATCAAATTTAATTTAATCCAACCACTGTTCTCGCTGCATGATATTCGGTGACATTCGGTTTATTTCGGGTGCACTCGCAAAACGATCAGGGTCACACCAGCGGACGATTATTTTGATTCCATTATCACTGTTAATGCAGTTTTGGAAAAATAATGTGTTGACGTAAAATAAAGGTCTTGGGGTAAAAAGAGATGGAAAGATGATATTTTTGGTCCAGTTAACAGACCGTTTGGAAGAAATTGTTTTGTTTTTAATTATGTTCTGCAGACGACTGTGCCAAAAGAGGAGTGGCAATTCACACCGAATCTCTTAAACGGGCTATAGGTCAAACGTTTGGCGCCACCCTCTGGATTTCGAAGAATCGTCTAAAATTTGAAAATTTTTCAAAAGTAATTTACGAGCTCACTTCAGGCTAGATGGTCTTCTCTTCCTGAAGGGTTTTTTCATATATTCAGTGATAATAACGAAATAAATCCATTAGTGCATAAGGTTTCCTTAAAATTTGAGATCTTTTAATTTAATTTACCTTGCTGGCTCATGGCAATTTTAGAGATGGCGTATTTTACATTTAAGGTACCCTACTCTCTCTCTAAAAAAAAAAAAAAAAAATGAACTAATGAGTTTCAGCAACCGAGTTTAGTTCTTCATGTACCGTGTCCCCTCAGGACATAGGCGATCATGGCTTTCCACAACTTCCTGTCTCTTGTAGCTCTTAATAAGTTTTGTCTGTCTGTTATTTCTCCTAAAGCTCTGTCCTGCCATCTATTTACCCAAGCTTACTATGTTATGCGTTGTTTTCCTTTGTCACTATCGCCTTATATCTGTCCCGTGTGTATCAGATTTTCCAAGCCCTCCTTCCACATTAATGTGACCCAGAAACTTCAACTGTCTCTTCTTGATGTTAATTATAAGTTTCCTTTTTGCTTCCATTTTCTCCAAAACTTCGACGTTAATCACATTCCATGGTATCCTCAGCATCCTTCTGTGGAACCACATTTCTGTTGCTTCTTTGAGAAGATCGCACAACACTCACTGGCATACAGGAAGATAGATATCACACAACAGTTTAGTACGGTATGAAACTATACTAATTATTAAATCTAGAGGGTGGCTCAAAATGTTTGACCTCTGTCTGTCTGTCTGTCTGTCTGTCTCTCTCTCTCTATATATATATATATAGAGAGAGAGAGGATAATGATATATAAATTTTTATATATCAAGGGCAATTTTGAGGAAAGATGTATGACAAAGTGGAAAAAGTTTTCGTGTTACGCGTTTTGTCCTTTCGGATTTCATCGAACTAAATTTGTTTAGGTTGATGCGATTACACATGCTCACGAATGAGATACGCTGGGAATTTAAAATTTACAAATAATTTTGTTTTAAATTTAAATCTTTTAAAAAAATGTGTTTTGGGTATATAATGTAGCCGATTTCATTTAGATTGCTTTTGTTTCCATCACTTTTGTTATTAAATATCCCGCATTTTGAGAATAGAATACCTGCCACAAGAATGGTGAGACGCTACACACACACACACACACACACATATATATAAGTTCGAACTCTATCTGCAAAATCTGTGATTTTTCGTAGGAACATTTTCGTTAAAGGAATACATGTTCAGGCAAAAATTGAAAGTAAGAATGAAAAAAGAATACGAGAAATGTGGCGAAAAACTGTATTTCATTGAAGCATGATCTTCAATTTGATCGCAAAAGTAATGTCTAGAATTATTCATAATCGCATGTTAATAATCATTATGCGGTATCAAAAACTGTAACCTAACCTCAATTTTCTTCAGTAGATTCCAGAATACCCCAACAAAGATTATGTCCCGCCCTTGTTTTTAAAATATTCAAGAAATCACAAGTATTGGTTCGTTATGAATATTTTCGAGTTTAACTCATTCCCTATTGCATTCATACCAAGCTGCTGTTTTGCTATTGACTGGAAATAATGA
>OZ010575.1:47654286-47659286 GCA_963932145.1 Acanthosepion lycidas
TCGACATCTACGCAATATTAAAGTCTGTCCAAATAACAATAGGAGAACGATTTCTTACACACCCACACACAGAAAAAAAAACAGTTTGTTCGTAAAACAAACTGACAACACAAGAGCCGAAGTACTACTTACGACTCAAGTTTCGAAAAAATTCTAAAATTTTTTTCATGCAACTGAGTTGAATCTCGTGCATAAAATTATTCTCCCCTCAAATTCACTGAGGCGAGATTTCTCTTTTTTGTACCTCTATATAAAAAAAAAAAAAATACATAAGTGTGGTGGAAATTTATACAATTACGTTAAAATTAACAGAACCACAGAATCGCAAAAAAAAAAAAAAAAGAAAAAAGAAAAGCTAAACACATAATTAGTTTAGTTTAACTAATTGTCTGTCATATTTTTTTTTTTTTTTTTGTAAAAAAAAAATCTATCAAGATTTTTTTGTGTACCTCCCCTTGGTACACGGGGTTCAAAGCAACAAACAATCGCTGTCATTTTTGTTTGTCTAAATATGAAAGATTTTCAAAAAGTAATTGTCCAAATGCTAAAAGTACATTTGGATCAGCAACAAAAATCAGAAGAAAGACAACAACAACTATTTTTGGAATTACATAAACAACAAATGGAATTCCAACAAATTACGCTTCAGAATGCTGAACTACAACAGAAACAATTTAAAGAATTACTCGTAAATGCATTAAAAGGCTCAAACTCTGAAAAAGATACAATATTCTTCCAGAGTACAATCTACAATTCAATGGAAACCTTTGAATATGTACCAGAGAACGACAAAACGTTCCAGGCTTTTTACAGGGGCTACGAAGATATTTTCAACGTAGACTGTGAACAATGGTCCAGTAAAAAAAGGTACATCTACTATTGAGAAAACTGGGAACTACAGAACATAGTAGGTTCGTAGATTTCATACTACCCAAGAAAACCACTGACTTGGATTTTTCAGAGACTATTAAGCTCCTATCGGAACTATTCGGGCCTAACACAACCTTGTTCCACAAACGTTGGAAATGCCTGAACACAGTCAAAGACAACCAGCAAGATTTTCTAACGTTTGCAGCATCGGTAAACAAGCTCTGTAATGATTTTAAATTAGCCGAACTGACTGCCGATGATTTCAAGGGCTTAATTTTCGCACAAGGTCTAGTATCAGCAGAAGACGTCGAAGTCAGACGACGGGTACTGACCAAGCTTGAGAACGAACAAGGATTGACTCTCCAAAAACTGGCAGAGCACTGTCAAAGAGTAATATCTGTAAAGTGTGACTCAAACACTATCGAGGAATCAGGTGTGGCTCAGATTAATAAAATAAGAAGCAAGTCTACCTCCTATTCCCATCAAAAAGACAAAAGGCAAATCTCATGTCCTAAATTCCGCAGTAACCAAAACCCAAATAGGTTAAAGAAACCGCCGAGACCATGTTGCCATTGTGGTAAATGGCATTGGATGAAATTCTGTCCAGTTAAGAACAAAAAATATTGAAAAAATTGCAATAAAAGTGGGCATACTTTAACTCGGTGCTGGTACGGCAACAGAACGAGAAAACCCAAAAATACAATTAGGCAAGCTCAATCTGACAATATTGTCGATAGGAATTTAAGGAAATATGTAACTGTGGATATTTTCAATAATTCCATTAAATTCCAGCTTGACTCGGGTTCCGATCTTTCAACCATTAATTGGCGTACTTAGCGAAAATTAAACAAGCCGAGCTTATTAAAAACGGATAAAACAGCAAAATCCGTAACTGGCGAAAAGATTAACATTTTAGGCGAGGTAATACTTACAGTAACACTAAATGGAGTTACCAGAAAGCTCAAAGCCTACGTATTGAAAACTTCAGATAACTTATTTGGAACAGATTGGATAGAAAAATTCAATCTTTGGGATTGCCCAATGAGTACATTTTGTCGCAAGATACAAAGTACAACGTCCAATTTGGTAAATCTCAAAAAGGAACTAAACAATTTCCCCAGGTTTTTTCTGGCGGCCTTGGGAAATGTACTAAAATGAAAGCTAAGTTCAAGGTGAAGGACGGTGCACAACCTGTATTCAAAAAGAAACGGAATGTCCCTTTCGCTGCTCTAGAGCAAATCAACAAAGAGTTAGATAGACTCATTCCAAAAAATACAGAAGTCTTTGAAGACTCCATCATTGCTACTCTAAGGACAAATTGTGAAATCAAAAACATGATTGCGAGTATCATAAGAGAGCTCCCAGTTACTTTGGCCGACATAAAAAGGGAGTCTCGAGAGGATGAATTCATTCAATCTATAAAAAGCAAAATTCACAACAAAGACCCCAATGTGCCTGAAGTTTTCTCCTTCTGCGATGATCTCCTACTATGCAATGACCGCGTAGTGATTCCAAACAGCCTACAAAGAAAAATCCCCAGGGATTTTCATATGGGACATGCGGGGAAGAACCGTACGAAAAGCCTCATGCACTGCTATATTTATTGGCCAAACAAGGACAAGGACATAGCAGACATGATAGAATCATGCAAAGGATGCGCGCCTGCAGCAAAAGCTCCAACCACGACGTGCAAACCATGGCCAAACACAGACCATCCATGGCAAAGAATTCATGTCGATTTTGCAGGGCCTATAGACAACATGTACTACCTCATTGTTGTGGATAGCCACTCAAAATGGCCAGAGGTCATACAATGCAAAAGACCAACTACAAGCTGCACGATCGGATTTGTACACGAGCTATTCGCGCGTTTTGGCGTGGTAGATTGTGTAGTTACAGATAATGGCATTCAATTCACATCAAGTGAATTTAAAGACTTCTGCAAGTCATATCAGGTGGACCACATTACAACGCCTCAGTACCACCCTAGGTCGAATGGCCAGACCGAAAGGTTCGTGGACACTCTAAAAAGGGCTTTAAAAAGGCACTAGGCACACCGACAGATACAGCATTGCAACAGTTCCTGCAGGTATATCGGATAACCCCTAATCCGAACACGCCTATGGGAAGCTCGCCTGCAGAAACAATGTTCGCAAGGAAAATCAAGTCTGTCTTCGACAAACTTATTCCACGGCAAGCAAAGTTCAAAAAACCGTATCGCCTCGTAAGAAATATTTCAATCCTGGCGATAAAGTTTTTTTCAAGGTTTACAAAAACAACATAACATTCTGGGAAGTAGGCACCATAAAAAAAGAATTGGCGAACTGGTCTATATTGTCCAAGGACCGAAAAACACTCACAAACGCCATTGGAACCAGCTCAGAAAATGCCGTTTGAAGGAATCGGAGGAATCACTACAAAATAGCTGTGAAGAGCCGATCGACGTAATTTTCACTATTCTTTTACTCTTACCTTTTTATCTTCTTCCCTTTTTTTCCTCTGCCTTGTTTTAAAATTTGCTTTAAGCCTGGTTTCATTTCATTTAGTTTTATCTTATTACTTTGATCAGTTTGAAAATCTTTACAGGTAATCTCAATCTGTAAGGTGAAATGTTCATAACTATGAGATAATTCTAATTCATATATTATATAATTTGTATGCTCTGTTGAATAAATAAATTGTGCTCTCTTTGTGGATTTATATTATTACGATTCACTTGGATTATATACAAATGGATTATTATTGTTCAATTGTTAGGTTAAGCGCTGAAATGTTGTATCTTAGAAATGATTAAAGATATTTTACTGGAATACTCCAAGGTTTTTATAACTACTGGGCTTTATTTTGAGCAATAAGAATGTATAATTATTCTCTTAGCTTAAAAGAAGTATCCTGATGAAATCGATCACAAGCGAAAATGAAATCATTAATTAATCTTAGCTAAGGATCGTACCATTTTATTTTCAAGTCCGTTTTCACTGTTCTTTGGACTGTCATAGCTGAAACTCCTCTCTCACCTGCTAAGCATCATGAACTGACTTGGATCTGTTTTAATTGATCTCTTCAGCTCCTGTTGTGACTTCCTGATCCAGTTTTCGTCTCTACTGTTTCCCCAATTTTGAAACTTATTCACCGTTCTCTTGATGGTTCTTGAATGATCTTTGAAGATGGAAGCAACATTATGAATGTTGGTACCCTAACTGAAGGCGTAAATGATATTTATCCTCTTACCATTGCTCAGTTGGTACGACAGTGGGTCTGAGACAAAACAATTTTAACCTGCTCACATTTTAGTAGAATAACTCAAATGGTTTTTCACTGATTCTTACGAAAAACGGTGTCAAGATTGCTGAACGTTTTACTGGATAAACCGGAAAAAAGAACTCAATTAATTTTGTGGGGTGGTTAATTATGCTGTTACACAATTTGGACAATTTTACTTTTACATCCAGTATATATATATATATATATATATATATATATATATATATATATATATATAAAGAACAGATTTAGAATCCACAGTTTTTTAGGATTTACTTTTTTAAAAAACGTGCTCAATATAACATAGTTTGTTAATAATATTTTTATTTGGAAATATTTGTGATACGGAAATTTCTATGTTTCGGGACTTACCTCGTCATCAAGCAATGTTCAGTAACTTTTGCTTAAAAAAGAAATCAAACCTTAGATACCATAGCGAAGAACTGATTCGAACAATTACCATGAAAATATTTATAGAAAGGCACAGTGAGGCAACCTTATGGCGTTTGGAAAATGACTGAAGCCAAGGCACCAGATCAGGACCAATAATATTGTTGATTCTTCTTCTGATATGTAACAGGAGCACCGGACCATATGTGGCAGCAATATTCTAAGCATGGACGAATGGTATATAGATATGTAAGATAAAATCTAGAGAAAAAAGAATTGCCTCGCGCAACACAATGAACCAACTTTCTTTGCAGCTGACCTAGCAATGGATTCAATATAGTCTTTACACTTCATATCAATCAAGAACGTTAGCCCGAGAAGGCGAAATGAATCACTTTCCTGGGGGTTGGCATCAGCCATGCTGATGGAATGCAGAGATGGATGTTTCAGATGATTAATGGAGAACAGTTTAGTTT
>OZ010575.1:47664286-47809286 GCA_963932145.1 Acanthosepion lycidas
TCAATACTGTCTTTTAACTCTTTCTACGTGATCAAAACATAATAGTTCATTATTTATGAGGTATTGGTAGAGCGTAATGGTCGTGCGAAAGAAGGAAGGAAGAAGCACAATAGGATAATTCATTTTCTTTGATGAAGCATCATCTTTATTTTTGATAGGTTTACTTTTCCTCTTACTTTTAGTTGTTTGTTTACAACTGCTAGTAGTAACAGATATAATAGTCTTAAAAGTTCTTAATTTCTTAGATTAATTATTGGGTTTATTAATTTTGACTAGTTTTTCGCTTTATCGTATCCTTTATCTTCGCTCTGATAACCTTTAGACGTCACAGTCTTCGAAATTTTGTTTTTTTTTAATTCATTTTGGACTAGTTTTTAATTTCATCTTATTTTTGCTGCTTGTTTACGACTATTAGCCATAGATATAATAGTAAGATTACTGAAATATTTTCTTTGTTATTAATTTTCGATTAGTACTTCTTATCTTATTTTGTTTTTGTTGTTGTTATATATTTACAACTACTAATAATAACAAACGTAATAGTCTTTCTGAATTTTTTCGATGGACTACTTATTATTATTATTGATTATTTATATTCAGGCTTATTATTCTCATTTTTGCGACTAACAGGGCATATTGAAGGCATGAAGAACAGAATAGAGTATCGAGTATCCTGCCTTACGAGCTTGTGAACATGGATGACAGAATAGAGAGAGAGAGAGAGAGAGAGAGGGGAATTGTAAAAAGACAGACATTGCTAAGAGTTATGAAAGATGAAATTGTGGAAAGAATAAGAACGAGGAGGAGGAGGAGGAGAATTATTAGGTTAGCAGCATGGATTGATAATAAAATAGACAAATAGCCTTCGATGAAATTCGAACTCAAATTCCTTACACATTTGGGAGCTGTCTGACATGGAAAGTAAGTTATCGATCTTGTCATGTAAAGCAACCAGCAGGCAAGGTTCAAATCTCCCCACAAAACCACATCCATTTTCATCCGATTTTCTTCAGGCTATATTGTTTGTTTACTTAAATGGTGTAGGAATGAAAACAATTTCAGCGTTGCAATAAAAAACCCCGCTAATAATAAGATGGCAGCTAAGAATAGAATGAAAAAGAATAAAGGGGGAAAAAAACAAGACGATGGAATGAAAAGAAAAGAAGATGAACAAAAAAAAAAAAAGGAAAGAAAAATTGCAAGAACCGAAGGAAAGAAAAAGGCAAAAAAAAAGAGGTAACGTGAAAGAGCAAAAGGAAAGAAAGAAAAAAAGAAAAGTGAAAGAAGTACAAAGAAAAGAAAAAAAAGAAAACGAAAAAGAAAGCAAAAATGAAAGAACAACAAAATGTATGAAAGAGAAAGCGAAAGGAGAAAAAAAAGAAGAAAGAAAATAGAAGGAAGAACAAAAAAGGAAGAAATAGGAAAAGTGAACGAAAGAAAGAATGTAAAGGAAAAGAAAAGGTAAAAGAAGAGTAAAACGAAAGAAAAAAGGAAAATAACAAAAAAAAAAAAACACAAAAAAAGAAAAAAAAGGAAAAAGAAAGGAGGAAAACAAAATAAATAAAAATAAAATACCATAAGAAAGATAAAGAGCAAGATGAACAAAATGTAAGAAAATAAAAGTGAAAGAGAAAAAAAAAAGGATAGAATGTGAAAGAGAAGAACAAAGGAAAAATAAAGAATAATAAGAGAAAATGAAAAACAAAAGAAAGAATATATTAGGTTGGTGCAAAAATAATGACGTAATAATGTCGTTTTTTGACGTTAAAAAATACGTCAAAAACGACATTATTACATGATTATTTTTGCACCAACCTAATATATTCTTTCTTTTGTTTTTCATTGTCTCTAATTATATATATATATATATATATATATATATATATATATATATATATATATATATATATATATATATATATATATATATAATAAGAGACAATGAAAAACAAAAGAAAGAATATATATGTATATATTCAAAATATATATATTCTTTCTTTTGTTTTTCATTGTCTCTAATTATATATATATATATATATATATATATATATATATATATATATATATTACTCGTTTGTTTTTCATTGTCTCTTATTATTACACAAGAAAAGGTTATTAAGGCAATATGAAGAAGTGTAGTGAGACGGAGATAGTGATATAAAAAAAGAAAGAAAAGAAGAATTAATGCCCTAAAAAGAGAATCAGAAAGAAAGAAGTAACAGACAAGAAAAAGAAGCGGCTTTAGAAGAAGGTGAGACCAAGGTGCAAAAAAAAAAAAAAAAAATTGGCGAGACAGGAAAACCGTCAAACAAAAATCTGTGATCTATTATTGTGGAATCTGTCGAGTCCATGTTTTGAGCTTACGGTTGAATCTCACTGAGATTCAGTGATCCGTAATATCGTTTTCGATTGAGTCAGGTTGTTCAAAACTGGAAGCAGTTCAGGTGACCTGCTCAGAAACGATGACAAGAGATGCGAGCACGCAATACTCAAATGTTATTACGACCAGTAATATAATCCTCGCAGATGTTGGGCGAAAACTTTATTGGAATTAGTACGATCAGAGACACGAGGAATAGAATGGCAAAGACAATGTGGTGCTGGGGTATGTACATTAGAAAAAAAATAGAAGGAAGACCAATAAGGAAAAATGAGCGAGAAACAGAGATGGAAACAGGGTGAGGGTATGGAAAGGAAAGAGAAACAATGTAAAAAAGTGAAAGAAAAAAAAAAGATAATGTTGGAGAAAAAGAAAATGAAGAATTAAAGTGAAAAAAAGGGAAGTATTAGTTGTGTGCGCAAAAGTTTCCAGTATTATATATAAGAATAAAAAAAAAACGGTTTTGGACAATTTCCTCGCAGATGAAAAAGATACTTGAAGAGATGTGGTTCTACTGTGGAATGCTAACAATAGTATGATGAGAAAATGTGAGCAGCACGGAAATCTTCAGGGAAATTGGAACTGCAAGGAAACTTATGTTAAGGGAAAAAAAACAAAAAAGGCACAATGAAAAAAAAAAAAAGAAAAGAAAGAAAAAATATTGAGGAGGAAGAAAGAAGGAAAACAATGTTAAGAAGAAACAGAACGAAAGAAAAAGTAATCACAGAAAAGAAAAATAGTGAGAAAGAAGTAAGAAAGGAAGGAAGAGAATATTAAGGAAAAGAAGAAAAAAAAGCAATCTAGAAAAAAAAAAAAAGGAATGCAGAGAAAAAAGAAAGATGAAAAATAGTGTTAAAGAAGGAAAGAAGTACCTAGACAAAGTAAAGAAGAATTACAAGAAAGAAAGAAATTTGATATTAAGAAGAAAATGAAAGAAAGAAGCAAGCAGAAATAGAAAAGAAAAATGCAGAGAAGGAAAAAGAAAGAAATGAATGCCAAGAAGAAAAAGAAACTAGAAAAAGAAAATTGCGGAGAAAAATGTTAAAAAACTAAGGAACGCCAAGGAAGAAGAACGAAGCGTAAAAAAAGTAAGTCAAAAAACGAATGTTAAAAAAAAAAACAGAAAAAAAAACAAAACAAAAAAAAAAACAAGAGAAGGAAAATATAGGAAAAAGAAAACACAGAGTGAAAAGAGAAATAAAAAAGATTAAATAACCGAATTGTGTGTGTGTATGAGAGAGAGAGAGAAAGAGAGAGATTGTTAGTAAAAAAAAAAAGAAGGAAGTTAAATAAAAAGAGAAGCGGAGAGAAATGAATAAAATTGAATGAAAGCAAACACACACACACAGAAGTGGGGAGAGGCGACACACTGTGAGAAGTGATGAGAGAAAGAGAGTTCGAACAACTGAAAAAAAAGGAGAAAATATGAAAAAGGAGAAGTCAGAGTAAATCAAAAAGAAAAAAGTATGAAGGGAATTAATAAGAATAAGAAAAATTGCGTGAAAGAGGAAGAGATAGAAAATGAGAAAACAGAGAATGGCAGAGAAGAGAATATAAAAAATTGAAAGGAGGTGTAAGCGAATAATGATGATGAAGAAGAAGCAAGAAGTAGAGGAGAAAAGAAAGGAAAAGCGGATATGACAATAAGACGATGCAAATGAAGATGCAGAAAGAAAGGGTAAGGAATCAAAGAGAGAAAAAAAAAGAAGACAACTACTCCTTTTTCTATTTATGACAAAGAAACGAAAGAAATGTCAAAGATGAAGAGAAAGATAAGAGAGAAAAGAAAAAAAAAGATGGAGAAAAACAGAGAGAGGGTGGGAAGAATAGAAAGACAGAAAAGAAAAACAAAAGAAAATAAACAGACAAAAAAAAAAAAAGAGATGGAGAAGAAGAAAGAGTAACTGGCAGAATAGTTCAGTGGGAAGTCATGACAGAAACACAGTGAAGACAAACAAATGACAATTTAAGGGCGCAAAAGAGAATGAAATCAGCAAAAAGAAATAAAACATTTAAAAGGCAGAGAAAGAAATCGTTAGACGCGGAAGAAACGGGACCCAATGACAAGAGAAGGTTTTCATTATTGCAAGGGGCTTACAGCCATATCACGTTGAAAGACCGGTTCTCATATGATCACCGAAGTTATGCAACGTCGAGGCTGGTCAGTACCTAGATGGGTGACCACTTAGGAATAACAGGTGCTGTAAGCTTGCATGTATGTGTGTGTGTGTGTGGGTGTTTGTAATAGATAACGGCTCGGAATTGGTAATCAGTGAGCTGAATTCCAATTCCAGTCGTCTTATTCACTTAAACGCAAATACCCTTGTATCCAACTGTTCTCCCCTCAGCTATGGATTAATTAGTAGGACCTGTATCAGTAAATTATTATTATCTCCAAAATATTCTTACAATCTGAAAATATTTTCTGGCTTTATATAACCTGCAAAAGGTTGATAAGCCATAAAATACAAATCAATCAATTTATGGCAAGACTTGTTATTTCAGGCGGCTGTCGTTAGGATCTAAGTAAAAACCGATTTTAATGCAGACAGACGCTCCCCATTTGGATTTTTAAAAAAATCATTGCACCCAAAGTAAGACAATAAAGCCACTAAGATTTAAGGGTTACTGAGTATTAGAGAATATAAGAAAAAAAAAGTAATAAGAAGTGAGAGCAATGAAAGAACAGGAATTAAGAAAACAGAAGATAACAATTGATATTGCATTTAAATTTTTGAAAACCAAAGATGTCTGGAGAGTAAGAAGCCGAAAGAGAGTTCCACAAACGAGAAGTGCAATAGAATAAACTGTTAGCATAGAAATTACGGTTAAATTTAGCAACTTAAACTGTAAAATGATGTGACTTTGCCTCTAATCTAGTGTTACGCTTAAATTTATAAAGTCTAGTTCACGGCACCAAATGTAATCGTTCAACACCCTCCCCGGCTGTCCAAGACTTCCAATACCGCGGCTGATCTATGAAGATCGCTTCGATCTCAGACCTGCCTTATCCCACGTTGTGATTTAATTTTGATCATAAGGAGGTAAGGATCGAATCGTCGCAGGTATCTTCGTGTTGGGCAGGTCCAAGCAGAGCGAAGACGTACAGAGAAAAAAAAAAACATCGAATAAATTGAACAAAAGTAAATACTGATTTTATATCAGTCCTCCGTACAATAATTGGTTTATATCAGAGTCCACATGCAATTAATTTTCAGCCCAACTCGCGTCTAAATCGGAAGTGATATTATTGTTGCTGGCCTGGCAAAATCTGGTTTACTGCTTCGGTAAAGTTTGGCACAAGGCTGAAGTCGGAGGCTTTCGTCGGCAGATAATCACGTGGGCCTCTCTCCTGTCTCTGTTCTTTTCTCCGTCTCTTCTGCTTCTCTTCTCACTTCTTCTGCGACTCGTCTTTATGTACATTCTCTTAAACTGGCGAAGTAAGAGAATTCGATAATTCTGGGGAATTCCCTTCTTTCACTAAATTACCTCCCACTAAATCTCAGTGAGCGTGGGTGGATTATTCAACCTCTCCTGGTATTCCAACTCAACTTTCGACCAGGGGAATCAACTCCAAATTCGTTGTTTACGAAAAATGAAATTTTCGCTTTACAGCTTGCATTTTCAGCTCCGTAGAACAAAGTCAATCATCATTGCCCCCTAAGTCTGGGTCAATTTTCTATTGTTCAAACTGTTCGACATACAATTCAAGTCGTTTATGTGTGAATTAAATCCTCAATTCTTCCCACGGGTTTTCGGTATTAACCCATCTCGTTTCAATGTCTCTTAGTACATAACACTTATATTTCAACAAAACTTTTCCCGTTTTACCGCGGCAACGACAAACAGTATCACACTGAAGAAGAAAGTTCATCTGAACAATTACCATGAAAATATTTATAGAAAAGGTACAGGGAAGCTACACTACATCGGTAGGAAAGTGACTGAAGGCAAGATGCCAGGTCACATATTCATCTTTGGATTTTATCAAGAATCTCTAAACATATGGCAACAATATTCAAAGCAAGGATGAATGGTAGACTTATAAATATGTAAGATTTATTCTAGCGAGAAAAAATTGTATCGCAAGACACAGTGAACCAACTTTCATAGTGGCAGACTTAGCAATTGATTCAATATAAATGTCGGTGGAAAACTTTAGCCGGAGAAAGCGCAAGGAATGGCTCTTCTGGAGATTAGCATCAGCCAATTTGATGGAAGGCAACAAGGGTTCTCTTGGATGATTAAAAGAAAGCAGTTTCGTTTACAATTAACAAGCCGGTCCTTATCCCAGTTAATAACAATCTTTCAATCCCTGCTTAAAACTATCTGAGTGTACGCTGCATAAACTAAGCTTAGAGAATACCATAAACAAACATTGGTTCTGAGTACTGGTTGGAACAGTTGCGTATTTTCTGCCTATGTCCAAGCTCAGTGTTCGATTCCTGGTAAAAAGCCAGCATTATAATAACAGCCTTCAAGACAGGCATCATCTTATTAGTCGGAAGGCTAGTGTAACACAATCGTCCATTTTCCCCAGATTTTGACTTTATGCTAAATAGATATCGAAATGAGGTAAGCGTATAGGAATGGAAACAATTTAGGTTAGATTAGATTGGTTAATTTAACGACATATCAACCTTTATTTGATTGTTTGACGTAGAATATAATAATACTTTTATAATAAAAATCGATATTAATTGATAGGTAGATCTAGGCCTGTATTAAAGTAGAGTCAACAAAGTAGACACAGGTTCAATTAATATAAGATTCATATAGGTGGATATTAGCTCATGTTTGCACAAATGTCAAAACGATAGACATAGTTATGGTTTACACTGCATTCAAAATGTAAACTCAAAAACGGTACACATGGGTTCGGTTAGCACCAGACTCAAAAACGGTACACATGGGCTCGGTTAGCACCAGACTCAAAAAGGAAGACGTGTTCGGTTTGCACCAGAGTCAAAAAGTAGACATAGGTTTAGTTTGCACCAGAATGAAAAATAAAAGGAAGACATTGGTTCCATTACCACGAGACTTAAAAACGGTAAACATGGGTTCGGCTAGCACCAGACTAAAAAAAATGTAGACATGGATTCGACTGCACCAAATAAATTTGGTTTGCACTTGCGTCAAGAAAGCAAATATTTGTTGTATTTATAGACGATTCAGCAATTGTCTACCTCGAGAATGTTTTCATTTTGAGGGGGGCGTCTTACACCACTGTAGGCGAAAAAGAGAGGGAGGAAAAAGAAAAGAAAAAGGAAACGAAAAAATAAATTTGAAAATCTTTTTTTCTTTCTCAAACTTGTTGAAATCTTTTTTTAGCAAATCATGAAGATGCTTTCGGCTCTCTTCCTTTTACATTCCAAACTTTCTCTTCGAATTCATTCTCTATAGCCCAAAAAATGAATTGTCATTTATTTAGCTTAGTTTTGTTAGGTACAAGGTCACAATTATTGTGCACACTACGTGGTGCTCCATATTCTGAGTGGGAATATCGATGCTAATTCCGAAGAAAACTTGATCTTTGAGGATTAAGTCAAGGAAATGTTGGTTTACCTTGGTGCAGTGTCGAGGACGCGAACACGGAGTATTGCTGCCATATATGGCCTGGTGCTCCTTCTGTTTGCCTCGGGGTTCTTGATAGGCTCCAGAGGCGGATATGCAATGTAGTTGGCCCCTGCTCTGTCGTCTCGTCTACAGTCACTTTCTCACAGACGCGCCGTCGCCTCCCTCTGTCTGTTCTACAAATACTTCCATGGAAATTGCTCCGCGGAGCTGCATTCGCTGGTTCCCAGACGTCATGAGTTCAAGCGCCATACGAGGCTGGCATCCCGCTCTCACCCCTTCACTGTCGAAACTCCTAAATGTAGCTGTCTCTTCTACTCCAATAGCTTCATGTCTCGCACCTCTCGCCTGTGGAACTCCCTTCCCTATTCCTGTTTCCCTGTTAGCTATAATCTCCAGCTATTCAAGTGTAATGTCAATCGACATTTCCAGTTGCCTTGATCTATCCACTACCCTCATCCTTTCTTCTATCACTCCTATCTGATCTTGCTCTAAATTTTCTTTAACCCCTTGCGTCCTAGTGGCTTGCAAAGAAAAGAGACATAGGTAAATAAAATAATTTCTCTTTGGGCATTGACCTACCAAATGCTTTACACCACATTCGGATCCAATAATAATGGTTAAGAAAACTAGCTCTGAGCTATCCAGTAATTATTGAACTACTTAGTAATGGCCAACCAGACTAGCTCATTAACCATTACTCCATAGTGAGACATCCTATTCAAGAAAAGAGTTGTAATTTGATAAGCCTAACATAGTTTGGCACAAGGCTACAGATAATGAGAATTCAGCGAGAAACGAACTCACTATTCAGTGCTAACGGTTAAGCAACTGATCTGACTTATTTCACATTGAGGCGCCCAGTTGAAGAAGGCCACAAATATGATTTATCCGATAAGTAGTGGTAATGGGTAATCGGACTAGCTCAGTAGACATTATCCCACGTTGAAGCGTCATGTTAAAGAAAAGTATTAGGATTTATTTAGCCTACCTTGGTTTGGTACAAGGACATATGTAGGTGAGCTGTCGGTGAAGATCAACTCATTACTCAGTAGTAATGATCAACCAGACTCGGTAGCTAACAATTACTCCACATTGAGAAAAAAATAACAATGATGGTTGAATTTCTCACTCTCTCGGACACATCCCTTACGATTAGGTTCAAGAGAATAAAAAGAAGCAGTTCTTAGTCATGTGTCATACTAAGCAAAGAACAGTTGAAAGAGAAGACAAAAAGGAAATAAAAATAGGAAAGACACCAAGAGTAAAAATAAAGCGGGGAGGGAAGAAAGAAGAAAGGGAGAAAGAAAGACATAAAAAAGAATGCATAAATAAACGTGAATTTAAAAAGAGAAAAAAAAAAAGAAAATTGTGGAGAATATTAAAGAAAAAGGGGAAGAGAATTGAAAACGAAAAAAAAAAAATGAAGAAGAATATCCCAAAAGAATAATAAAAATGAGAAGATTAAAGAAAAACGTAAAGAAAATAAAGACAGAATAAAAGATAGAATGAAAGAAAAAAAGAGCAACCTAAATTGAAAGAAAAAAATAACAAAAATGGAAAATAAGAATATAAGAAAGACATTTATAAAGACAGGATAAAACAAAAGAAACAAGAAAGGAACTTGAAGATGGAGTAGGATTAGGAGAACGGGGACGCACGGTTAATGCAAAAATTGACTCGGAACAGTGACGGGTGGAGCCGAAATGCAATAAGATGACAGGATAGTGTTTTCTGAATAGAAAACAAGAAGAAGAAAATAAACAAAAAAGATAATGAAGAAAGAAAAGTCGAAAGAAAGCAAAACGATGGTGAAAGTAAAATAAAGCAGGGAAAGACAATATCTTAACCTTCCCTCAAAAGCACATAAGTGGAAGCCGGGGTGGACGGTTAAGGTCTCACTGAAGCAGCGTAACTTTGAATGCACGTGGTCGATCTGGGGCGGCCTCCAGTAATTACATAGCTTGGGAAAAAGAGCCGATCGCGCAAAGGAAAATCATATTAAGCTGTTTATCGAGAAGAGCGGCGGTCCGGAGACCAAAGTCCAAACAGAGTGAAGCGAAAACAAATAAGCCCAGCTATGACGATAATGATGATTGCTAGGGGAAGACGTGGCAGCAATGGAAGTAGCAGGAGGCGAGGAAGAGGAGAGATTGTAATAAGTATAGAAGCCAGTAAAGGGTCCGACTTGTGTGAAAGTGTGTGGTGGGGGAACTGAATATGAGTATCGATGGTAATACCGGAGAAAACTTGATCTTTGAGGATTAAGTCAAGGAAATGTTGGTTTACCTGGGTGCAGGGTCGAAGACGGGGAAAACAGGCTTGCAAAGAAAAGACGGACATAGGTAAATAGATAATTTCTCTATGTGCTTCGACCTATCTAAACCTTTACGCTACATTCACCTCCACCATAAGAACATTATTTGGTGTTGGTGTAGGAAGACGGTTTTAGGAACAGAAAAAACGAAGGAAAAGAGAAGGAAGAAAACGAAAGAACGCGTGGGAAATTCATATATATAATATATATATATATACACACACAGTGTAACCCGGATATAAGAGACCCTGATATAAGAGATATTTTCTCTGGTCCCAAATTAGAGCCTGTGTTAATGTGAACAAAATAGACGAAACCCGGATATAAGAGAAACCCGGATATAAGATACTTCTTCTCCGATCCCGGCGACTCTCTTATATCCGGGTTACACTGTATGTGTGTGTGTGTATCAGGAAAAAACGAAACAAAATTAAAAGCGCAACGGTCGGTCAGTTTCACGTAAGGCGATCTTCAGTTGAGTTGAATTTCTCGTAGGTTGTTTTTTGAATCCCTAAAAACTTAATCAGAAAGGGTGTTAAAATGATAGGTCTTTGTTCAATCACCCGTACTGATGTGATAAGGACCAACACACCTGAAACCCGCCCAGTATGAAACTTAGAGTTGTTCTCTTTTTTCTTCTTTTCTATCCTTAATTCGTTTTTACTGATATAGTAACTGTCTTTTGGGACACTGTACCCTTTTTTCACACACCATCCCACCCAAGAACGTCACGTTTCTACAACGTTGCATATAGCTTGCACAACCTTTTTTTTTTTTTTTGCAGACAACCTGTTGTGTATTCGAAATCTGTTGCGTTCAAATCACACTGGCATTCTTTGGAAATATATGGATACATGTTTTCTTCTACCTACATACGCGTTAAAGAGCAGGGAAGATTGTATTCTTTAGCCTTCAAAACAGTGGAAAGGCAACAGAAAACCGTTCCATTATCTTCCTCAAGAAGTCATGTCACTTACTAAAATTATGAGAAAGGCAAAGTAATATTAGTTCCTTGACAATCTATAAATTATAATACGTCCTTTAACTAATTAAAAAAGTGATTTATTAACCTTTTCTATTGTTTCGATTTTAACATTTTAACTTGTATTGCTTCCCAGAGATCCTTTCGCTTGAATATTGTTTTTCATTCTCATATCTCAACAAATTTTCTATTAAATTGATATTTGGGGATGTTGGATCGATTCTATACATTTTTTGTATTTAAAATATTTTTGTTTTGCATATTATGAAGAAATATTATCTTGCAGGACTAAACTTTTTGTATTACAATCTTAGGGCCATATCACGTTGAAATACCGGTTCTTGTACGATCCCAGAGGTTAAGCAACGTTGAGCAGAGTTCCAGTTGGGTTCGTTATATTCACTTACGTACAAATACCTTTGGGAAATGTATGAATTCGTTTCTTCTCCAAACTATGGGTTAATTAGTAACACTTGTCTCTGTAAAATTATTGTTATCTAAAAAAAGAAATTCTTATATTCTAAAATATATTCTCGTTTTAAATTAACCTGCAAAGGGTTGATAAGCCATAAAAACAAGTCAAAAATCAATCTTATATTATAAAAGAAAAACTTATCAAGGAACATTAATTGAAATTATCATCATCTTTGAATGAACTTATAAGTCAACTGCCCGTAAGACTAGTCCAAATCATTACTCCACATTTCCTTGTTGTCTTCGAAATAATGTCAGTTGATTACTCCCATGAAGGGCTCAACCTGTAGTCGAGAAATTGGATTCATCAAATATAGTTCTACCTTCACCGCAAATAATTACTGCCGAGAATGCATTTTACATGTATTTTTCCCAATTCACAAGTTTTTTTTTTTTCTTATGAATGCTCTCTTAAATATGTTAGGTCATTCTACGAGTACTACTGGTATCATGTAACCATATCTGTCGTAGTGTTGGGTCTTCGATGACTGAACCGGTTGTTCTGCCAGGCTTTTCTAGTGAGATTTGCCACTAGACACCGAATAGGATTAAAATGATTAAAAGAGGCTTAATAATCGACACTTTCGTGACCAAAACGGTTAAATCCATGTCCAAGCCAACGGTAACGAGAAGTGTAAAATTTAAATGATATCATAAAAAGCAACAAAAAATAATATAGACTGAAATTAGTAATATAATTTTGTTATGCCCTTCTATAATTAATCATTTTCAATACAAATTTACTGTTAAACCAATCAGTGAGTGTTGCGATAAAAAGCAACAAGAATAAGATGGAGTAAAACTAACAATAAAATACTTGTAATGCTATTCTATAATAAATTATACTAAATGTATTTTTGAAGGCAATCTTTTGTAATACAGTTCTGTTGTAAGGCCAACCATTGAGTTTTGCGATAAAAGCAACAATAATATGATGGAATAAAAACTAATAACAAAATACTTATAATGCTTTTCTATAATAAATCATATCCAATATATTTTTGAAGGCAATCATTTGTAATACATTTTCTGTTGCTGAGCCATTAAGTTAAGAAGTGACTATAATGAGGAGAAAAAAAGTTAAGAAAAATAATCAGGAAACTGATGAGATAATAGAAAGTAGAATAAAAAAAATATACACTATCAAGTGACAGTTAAACAATTCAATGGTATCTTGCAATAGGTGTTCACAGCCTGTTCAATATGTAGACTAAAGTAAAAAAAAAAATAATTCTACATTTGCTCGATGGTTTGCCACCTCGTCTCGCAGAATAATTCACTAATAGATTTGGATCCTCACTTGGTGTACTACTAATGTGTACTAGTGTCAGACGAAGCAATACTTACTAATTATATCAATAAGCACGTTACCATTAACTAGCTTTTAAGTTAAAATATGAAGCGATTATACAGTAATGCAGTCGATCCTCATTGGGTGCCCAACGACTTTGATCCTAGTTAACACGGAGTGCTTCACAATGAGATAATTGTCAGAAATCTAATCTCATTTTTACTACCGTAGTGACTTCAATTCTCATTGAATTCCTGAATTTAATTGAATTTAACAAATACCAAACTTGCTATAAAAGAACTTTTAGCCATGCATTTTTTTTGTTACTTCCCCTCCTTAGATTCAAGAGATCCCCACTGTGGAGTAATAGAAAATAGCTTCATTTATGCTTGATGTTACTAATGTGTTTTTGTTTTTTTGTTTTTTTTTACATGGAGCTGACATCCCTATCACTTTTTAATTCTGAGTTACCCTCTCCTACATCCGTGGCCAAACAGGGCTAGAGACCCTATTCTGCCCTTCTATTTAACCCAAGTTAATTGCTCCATACAAATGTCAGACTATCAGAACAGTAATTAACTAGACTTACAGATATTTATCACTATACTGAGTTCTCTTCTTACTGAAAGATGCATAGTTATGGCCTTGAACGGAAAGAGGAAAGAGATAAAGAGAAAGAAAGAAAGAAAACAAAATAAAGCAAGAAAAAGAAAGAAAGAAGAAATGAAAGAATAGATGGAAAGGAGTGAAGGATGGAAGAAAAAGAAAGAAAAAGTTATAATAAAAAGAAAAAAAAACAAAGTGCGTAAAGAAATAATAGAAAAAAAAACGGAAAAGAAAAGAAAAAGGAAAGGAAATGAAAGAAACCAAGGAAAATAGAGAAAAAAGGAAGAAAGAAAAAGTAAAAAGCAGGAAAACGGAAAGGATAGAAGGAAGGAAGGAAGTAATAAATAAAGAAATAAAAGGAAATATAAGAAGAGAAGGAATAGATAAAGAAAAATGAATGTAGGTTTAAAAAAACAAAAAACAAAGAAGAGAAAAGTAAAAGAAGTAAAAAAGGCAATAAATAGAGAAAGGTACCAAAAAAAAAAAAAAAAAAAAAAAAAATAAAATGGAATGGAAAAAGAAATGTATTAAAGAAAGGAAGAAAAGAAAAAGAATAAGATGGATAAAGAATTTAGGAGAAAAGGTATAAAGATACAGATAGAGAGGAAAATAAATAATGACTTAAAATACTTAAGTTGGTTGGTTGGGTTTTATGGCATATCAACCACTGTGGGTCATTTAATGCCAAATTAAGGTATATATATATATATATATATATATATATATATATATATATATATATATATATATATTAAATATACAGTATTATCAAACATAACTGGCAACATTATTTTTTCAAAAACGCATAGCTGGCAACACTATTATTTTTCCAAAATACGTATCGCTGGCAACATTTTTTTTTTCGACAAAAACGTATAGCTGGCAACATTTTTTCCAAAAAACGTATAGCTGGCAACATTATTTTTCCGAAAACATCTGAAGCCTTGTTGTTGGACGTAGTTTATCGTCATACCCAGGACGCGGATGTAGTTTATAGTCATACCCAGGACGCTGAAATACTTAAGAGGGAGAAAGAAAGTAAAACTCATTCGGACGAAAACAAACGAAAAGGGAAGGGAATGAAAATAAAATAAGCGCTGTATGAAGGAAAATGGTGAAGGAATAAAAGAACAACGGAAAAGCTTAAAAGAAAAAAAATTTATTAAAAAACAAATATCCAGTGGAAAAAAAACAAAGAAAGACAAGGAAAATAAAGCTAAGAAAGAAAATACGAAAAAAAAAATTCAACAAGAAAATATTAAATAAAAAAAACAAAAATGTAATAAACAACCGCAATGTAGAGATTTACTAAGCATAGGCCGTAAATATTGAACACACAGTGAGAATCGAACTCACAATTCAGTCGTGATTGATCAAGCGAAACAATGTTGCTAACCATTACACCGTGTCGAAGTGCTCAACAACTGTAATATAGATGTAAGAAATTGTAAAGGCAAAATTCGAAGTAAACAAATTGCGAAAAAAATAGAATAAATTTTAGAAATTAACCCCGTCACCAAAGAAAAAGGAATCAAATCAGAAGAAACTAAAAAAGCAAAAGCACCCCCCTCACACAAAAAATAAATATATATATGTAAGGAAAGAAACTACCTTGGACGCTAATAGGATTATTTCCTGCTTTTTAGTTCGCCTCGTAAGACAGCGCCCCCGTGCGGATAAGTTACCTTAGTTAAGGAAGCGTGAAATGGCCTTCTTAAAGTTAGATACGTTAAGAAAATGTAAGAAAAGAAAAGATAAAACAAAAGAAACGATTTTCCAAAAGCCACGAAATGGGCAATGAACGAACGAATGGCGGCGGCAGCAGGTTATGGTTTGTGAAGAGATCCACGAAAAATGTTTAGCCAATTGGAGAAGGTAAACGATTCTAAAACAGGTTTATTTCGCCAATGAAGAAGATATCGCAGCAGTAAGGAATTTAGGAGAATTATAAAGAAAAAAAAAAAAGAAAAAAGAAAAAAATAAAGAAATATAAAAAAAAAGGAGAAGGAAAGGTAATTTGGTCTATGTTGTACAAAGAAAATCGATGCAACCAGAAAATAGATTAGCTATATTTCACAAGGGAGATAACAATGTTTGGCTGATGTAAAGAGGAGACGCAGACGCAGTGAGATAATGTATTGGTGCGACCAGAGGTCAGCTGGCAAAAGAAAGACGTCTAACTTTTGGAACCCTAACAATATGCATGATACAATTTTGATTAAAAGTATTTCACGATATTTCGATTAACAGGGACATAGTTTGAATAGAGCAATTTTGGCCCAATTAAGCAGCTACTCAATTTACGCAATTTCGGTTTGAATAAAAAATAGAAAAATAAACGATTTTTCCTGTTTAATCAGTTAATGTTCGTTTGTTAAACAAAATCGTATAGAAATATTTTAAAAACTACAATTTTTGCCCATTATTGATTTAATAGCAAACTGAACTACTAACTCTAATCCTTAATGCTTATTGATATTTGAATACATGATCGATTGTCGTCCCCTCTACTGTCTCAATTGACAGCTTATGAACAAAATTAGCGTAGCTATTTTGTGATAATCTTAATAAGCGACATAACTTATAGAACTTGTAGCAGAATTAGACTATAAATAGGATTTGAACAGTGTGACGTTGCCTATGACACCGGAACAAGAAATGCTTTCTTCATGAACAGAATGCTATTAGAACGCGCAATACAAATACAAAAAGGCCTTTACTTATGCTACATAGATTACAAAATATATAAGTTACGGCACAAAGACATTTGAAATACAAGAAAAACTTGATTTATATATAAAATGTTTAAGTAATCTGTAACGTCTACTGGGAATTATTTTGGTAACCAATATATATGTTGTTGTAAGTAGATACTTACCCAAAAATTTAAGATAAAAAAAACAAAAACAGAAAGAGTCCGGAAAAGATAAATGAAGTATGTATTTTCTAGAAAGAGAACATGCTAGCAAAATATAAGGATGTGTTACATGCCTTCTCTCTAACCCTGAAAAGCAAAGTTAGTGGATATTACAAAAGGCTGTTTTTATTCAGTCTGGCATGTCCTGTTGTAAAAAGCTGTTTCTACTCATGAATTATGTCAAGTCACTCTATGAGTGCTACTGGTACCATATAACTCAATACTACCTACCACATGCTTAGGTCATTGGTGATTAAACTGGTTCCCTTACCTGGATTTTCTAGTGAGGAAGGTGGCTAGGCAACCAACTGGATCAAAAAAAAAAAAAAAAAAAAAAAAAAAAAGGGAGGATAATCCTTCTTGGAGATTCACCGGCCATCTAACACAATAGGGTATACTGGGCTCCATAGCTGTGTATGCAACCAGTGTGGTGATGACACGGCGTCAATGGGTGGAAGGCTTCATAAACTAAATCAACAGATAGCGTAGATGGTTACCCTGAAGGAATCAACAGTCACGTATCCGTGACAAAGGCGAGTCTTCGAGTTAGTAGATATCGGTTTTGGTTTGATCTGGAGAGGGACAGGCACCGCCAGATTTACTTGCCCAAGACACGCACTGTATGAATGACTACGTCTACGACTTTCAACCATTAATATTTTGTAAAAATACTGGAGCAATCGAAAATATTGAAAGGGCACCTGAAGGCGGAATAATGATAAATGAATGAGTTCGATCTTTACTGGGTGCACTATATCTGTGCCCAAATTAAGCTGAGCTTAGTAATTAACACGAACCTATTTGTTTGAGTGAAATTCTGAGTCGTGAGTTCGATCTCTTTTGGGTGCAGCATAAAGATGACTAAATTAGGCCTAGTAGTTAACACGGGTGCATCAGTGTGTGGTAATGGTTAATGATGTTGTCCCTTTAAGCATTAATACAGAGTAGTGAGTTCGATTCTTACAGGGTGCGCCATACTTGTGTCCAAATTAATTTAAGCCTAGTAATTAACACGCGTGCTTCAATGTAGGGTAACTGTTAACAAGCTTTTCTGTTTGACCATTAGTACAGAATAGTAGCCTTTGTCTGGGGGTAACGATTAACGAGTTAGTTCTCTATAGTAATATTAAAATAGACAAAGTGACGATTCCAGCGTGGGTACCATTGAAAATTGTCTTAAAACCATATCACGGTTTGGGCCAAGACTTGTGGGTATAATTAGGTTGATAAGACTTCTTGGAAGCCGTCGATAGTTGTGCTAGCACTAAGTCATAAGTCATAGTGACCGAGTGTTTGAGTGTACTGACATTGTCCAAACTGGTGATCACAACCAGATTATGTGCTTTCTCCCAGAAACTGTAACTAACATACATTCAGAATAGTTGTAGTATAAACCATGGGTTAACTCTGGGTTTTCAATAAACACAAATATACCTGAGCAGGGGTCTGTCACAGGGATGGTCTAATCATCCTAGCAGACAAGCATACTCAGAAACGAGCTGCAAACCATATTGAGTAGAGAGTTTGATAACTTTGAATGATTGTTTTTTTTTACGGTTTATCAACACTTTGTGGATTATTTAAAGCCGAAACATTCTTTGGGTTATAAGAATATTTTTTCTTTTTTGAGAGTGAATATTACATTAACAACTGTTAAGAGTTAACATGCAAATCGTAATATTTATCTGTAGATGAGCGGAGAAAAGATAGATTCATGGCATTCTCAATGGTATTTACGGGTAAATGAATGTAATGAACTTGACTGAAATTTGAACTCGGCTCTCCGATTACATAATTCGAGCCTGATAATTTTGGCATTGTGCCAAACTACATGACAACCTCATACGATAGAAAACGCAATTAACTTGAAAGGTGGCGTAAAGTCATTGGAAAACAGAGAGAAATAATTGCTGACTGAAAAACTGATTTCGGCAATGAAAAAAAAAACAAACTTTTGCCTGAGTTGAATATTTTTGTCTTTCAATTATCCTTGTTCGAGAAGAGGGAATAAATCTAAGTGCGAGTCGAAACGAAGAGAAAATTAACAACATCTTATCAGAATCAGAGGTCAGAAAGCTTCCTTCAAAGTATGCAATAGTATGGCTTAGCGAAGTAAACTTGGAACTGGAATTATTTTTTTACTCCTTTACAAGGAATTAATGGAACTTGACGTTTTGACTGTCGTTAGTGTGTGTGTATATATATATATATATATATATATATATATATATATATATATATATATAATTATTAATTAAAGAATATCAAACACTTAAAATCGCGCAGGTAATAATTTTTATTTCATGAGAGCGTTAAAAAAACAGTTTCAGTCTTCACCTGGTGATTTGTTTCTAGGTCTTGAAGATTGAGAGCTGTTTTTTAAACTTTCATGAAATAAAAATTATTACCTATGGAATTTTAAGTGTTTGATATTCTTTAATTAATAATAATTTTGCTCTCTCTCTTTTGACAGAGCTCTCCCTGGATCTATGTCCTCCTGGAAATTCAATACGGATTACCGTATTGTATCATTAATATATATATATATATATATATATATATATATATATATATATATATATATATATATTAGATTTCGCATAGTTGTGTAGAGACACCTACACGCACAAGGGTACCTGAAAACATAATGTACACATCATCTACCTTTACAAAAGCCCGACAGGAGCTGTCCAATTCTCACTTATTAGTCTCTCCGCGTCCTTCTGGGTGCCAAATTATTTTACACCCTGAAAATCCTCTCTCACGGCTGATATCGCAAGCTTCTCATTGCTCCATCGTTACTTCCGTGGAAAGTGCTCAGACGAACTACATTCCTTAGTTACACCAGCTCTAACCTTCACGGCTTGGATCCGCCATGCTACGCACATTGTAACGAAAGACTCTCATTCCCTTCGTATTCCATTGGTGAGAAGTAAGTTCCACTCAAGTGGTTTCTTCCCGCCAACCTATGTTCTGTGGAACCGATTCCCAATAGGTTGTTTTCCCGATCACTACAATCGAAACCTGTTCAAGTTTAGGGTTAACCGTTATCTTCACCCAATATCTGCATAAACTGTGCCACTTACTCAGTAACACTCTATCTCGAGTGGCGCCTGGGCATTGTACAGGATGAATCTCATTGTAAAAATAATGTATGCATAGCTATTAGCGGGTAATTTAATGACAAAATGAAAAAGAAACTCCTACATTACGGATTTCGTCACATTTTATTTAATGACATGTCAACGATGATGGGCCATTTTACGCCAACCAAGTGAATACATATATTATGTATACGCATATACATATATATTTTTCTTTTTTCCACTAGTTGAAAGGGCTCAGTTTGGTAGCTACAATTTGTTTTAAATAGATTGTTTAATGTGTAAATTTGAATCGTTTAAGGCAGCCCAAACATAAACAATTTTAAATGAATTAAAAAATTCTATTTCTTTTAAAAACATTATTATTTAGCCAGGGGTAAAATCTTTAAACGTGTTTTTAGATTTGTGATATTGTAGTGTTTACTACGTTTAAGTTGATAGCATCTACATTCAATCAGAATGTGATTAACCGTCAATCTATGATTCCAATAGGTGTATCGAGTTACATCTTCGGTTCTTAGCAGATGTATATGAGTTAGTCTTGTATGTCCAATACGATCTCTAGTTGGTACAGTGTCCTCTTTTTATCCTATTAGTATTTTTGCGTTTTGCTTGGTTAGTGGTGTTGTGTTTTGCTTGGTTAGTGGTTTTGTGTTTTCCTTGGTTAGTGGTCGTAAAGTTTTCTGGGAATGTGCCTGCTGTAACGACTGACATTTGCTTTTATAAAGTCGTTAATTTTCTTTTTAAAATCTGTATAGAATTTTTATGTTAGTTATTTCCACGTTACAGGTTATACTTTATCATTGCTTTTTATGCCAACATGGCCTCGTAATCGAGCTAAAACAATGAATTTTTGTAACTTCACCAGGTTGTTATATATCTTCAACATGTCTGCAATGTAAAGATGGTTAGTTGTTTTTTTTTTCCTCTCGGGGCAACCAGAGAGGATAAGAAATCTGTAAATATCACAAACAGCTGCTCTACCGAGCTCTTTATGAGGTCGAAGGCCATCCATAGATCTTGCAGTTCCGCTGTAAAAACGGAAGTGTCACCAAGCAGTCTCATTTGCTTTTTGTTACAACCATCCGTGGCAGCAACTCTCGTTTTATTTGAAAATCTGGATCCATCTGTATAAATTACTCTATAGCAATGATATTTATCTCTTAGTTCTCCGAAATTATTTTGGTATTCACTTTCATATGTTAATTATTTTTTAATTTCTCTCAATGTGAGATCTATTTCAGGTTCACTGGTCATTCAGGGGGGTACATTTGAATAGTGCCGGGGTTTGGTTTGTTTGTGCCATGGTTTGTTTATTACGAAGGCCAAAAGGAGGAATTGTAGAGGGTTTGCTTCTATAAAAGTGAGAATTTTGATTATTAAATACTTTTCCATGGGTTGGGTTATTGGGACTATTTTCGAGTTTGATTGCATATCGAAGAGATAGTTTTTCCCATCTCAGTAAGAGGGGAAGTTCGCTAGCCTCTATATACAGACTATGTATAGGCTTCGCTTGTAAGGACTTCATCATCAGATTAATAATGGTTTTATCGAAGGCATGGAACACACACACACACACACACACATGAATAAAATGACAAAAGCAAAACTAGTAATCGCTGACGCGTTTCGTCCAATGTGGACTTTATCAAAGCAAAATTCTGTATATTTTGACTCTGTGGGTAAGTTTTTGTTTACCATGTCGACAAATATGAAAATTTCCCCGATTTAACCTATTGTCATTTTTGTTCATAAATATTGTCTTCTCTACTGGTTAAATCGGAGAAATATATATATATATCCTACTACTCCAAACGTTATTTTGTGGATACTCTTTTTTTCGGGTGTCTTTTTAAGACAAATGAATTACATCTACCGGCCTGTGTATTTGAGATTTGAGAGAGTAGAAAAGTAATGCTAGACAAGAATCCATTGAATCATTTCAAAACGAACAAGGAAAAATAATTATAAGTATTTCTAATGTTCTAACAATTTTATTTTTTTTTATAGTAAGGTTCACCCTGTACAAGGCCTGGGCGCCACTCGCAGTAGAGGGTTACGTTAAGGGTACTTTATATAGATAAGAGGGGAAGATAACGGTTAACTCTTGACTTGAACAGTTTAAGATTGTAGGGATCGGGGAAACATTGTTTTGGGAGTCTGTTATACGGGGCAGTGGTTCATGGAAAGAAACTGTTTGAGTGGAACTTAATTCTCACCAATAGAATACAGAGGGAATGTGGGTGGTTTGCTATTATGGAAGTTGAATTGTGGGTCCTAGCCGTAAGTTTTGACCTGGTGGAACGAGGTGATGCAGTTCGTCTGAGCACTTTCCATAACATTACCGATAGAGTCTCGCCATATCCCGCCTGTGAGAGAGCGGCTGGAGTGTGGAAAATAATTCGTCACCCACAATGATTGGAAGACACTTTTGAACACTATTAAGACTGGAAAGTAAAAAACGAGCAGCTCCCGCCCAAATAGGAAAACAATACTTCATTTTTGGCCGGATCTGGCTCTTATAAAAGTAGAAGATAGCATGAGAAGTCAGGTACTTGCTAGAGAGCTACAGGGAGCCGATCATTTTACCTGTATCTTTAGTGATAGTATATAAGGAGTTCTAATTGAAGTCGGGTTTGTAGTTTGAGGCCCAATATTCTATCGAGGGGGCATCAGTTCAACTTAACTGGCGATAGTTCGAGGTGATGGAATGTAACTAGTTTGGTTTCCGAGGCATTGAATGTAACCAGCCAGTTTTTTTTCCGACTGGGAAAATACTGTGAGATCGGAAGAGAGGTCAGCAGCCACTCTCTGATTGTCAAAAGTTTTAGAGGTGCACCCGTCTATCGTTTTATCATCGGCATAGATATTTACAAATGATCGGAATATATTCTTAGGCAGATCATTTATGTAGATCAGAAAGAGGGTTGGTCCAAGAAGTGACCCCTTGTGGATGCCTGCATTGACCGCCAGGACCTCGGAGGACTGACCATTAATGACCAGCTTCAGGGATTTACCTGTTAGAAAGGATTTTATAATTGAGAAAAAAACCACTCCTGGTTCTGACAGATGTCGAGAATATAGGAAATTCTAATGAATGCTAATTTGCAAAAATATTCCCCGTAATTTTTTCTTTTTTTTTTTTGACGAGCAGACCTGTTAATTTAAGTAGCGCCCAGTTCATTTTCTGAAATGTTTCATAAAAGATTTGTGGTCATCTTTCTATCTCTCCTGTTTTAATCTATCAAATAAAACGCTCATGCCATATCCTCACTTGTCATTTCTTTTCCTGAACATGTATTTATCCACCTGTGTAATAACTAAATAGTTGGTAGTTATCACTGTAAGGGCGTGAGCTATTTCCGCGGAAACTGGCGAGCGAGGCGGGCTCAAATTTCGATCCGGGTTGTTGGGTTTATTTTTGCACAAATGCCCTTGGTAAAGGTTTGAAACCATATTTTTTCTTCTTCTTCGAGGAACTATTTTAGGAGAGGGATAACTCTAATTTAAAAACTAGTTGGGCGTTCGGCTAATGACTATCCCGTAAAACTAACTTACTACTGAAGCCACAGCAGCCTGACCGGGACGTGGTCTGGCTTTGGCCCTAAAAGAGTCTGTAGGTTCAAGAAAAATTAGTTATCTTTGCTCACACTTTTATTTCTCTATGTATGTACAGAAACCAGCACAGCTGAGAGGCAAGTCGTTTTAAAAAGTCGCCATCTTGCCTGACCAACTAGACCTTTACTTCTCTTTCATTCAGAATTTTCTGTATTCGCTTCCGATCATTTCTTCGTTCCTTTTCACAACGTCGATTCTTGAATGAATGGAAAAATGCAGGCGTATTTTCTTTTTCAGCCAGAGGTCGGCTCTGAATAGGGAAAAGCAGATGTCACTTCTACCATTTTCTATCCAGAGTTTTCTTTGAGTAGAAAAAAAATGGCCAACCGACATTTTGTTCTGACTGTCAACCGGAGTGGCTATTTTTTTTTTTCTCAAAAGATAGAAGATATTTTAAAAGACTGGTATTTTTCATTTGCCTATATGTACGTTTTTCTTTTCTTTTCTTTCTAAAAATTTCCACTCCTTGTTCGACAGGCTATCCATCCAACTCGGCAATCAACCATCAGCTAGCCAACCAGCTACTCATCTGTTTAAAGTATGCGCGTGCGCGTGAGAGAGAGAAGTAAACGTGAGAAATGTAAAAAAGAAAATAAGAGACAAGAAGGATAAGGGTGCGCTTGAATGAAACGGAGCCGAATATAAATAATGTAAGTTTGAGTAGAACTGAGATAGAAAGAGAAAAATAGTGTGGAAGAGACAAACAGGAAAAAAGGGTGCGAGGAATAAAGAAAGATACAAGGAAAATGAGAGAAGCAGAAAAAAAAAGTCCATGTGCCCGTGAGCAAGAAAATGTTTGACTATCAATGTCTTATACGTGATCTTTATACAAATAATTTGAAATTTTTTCTTTGCGTGATCAGGCCAGTTTTAATTCCCCTAACACCTTTATTCTAATAAAGGATATTTCGACTTATACTAAATTAAAACTTAATAGTTATAATTAATACCATAGTCATTTCTTGAAGTAAACTTCCGTAACTCGGGTATTATATGGAGATGACCTCACCAACGCTAGACCCCTAAAAATAACTCCCGTCAAATTAATTTTGCTATCAAGTTAATATTAAATCAAATAGAGGCAGGTGATGCCGAAGCACCACCGAGCAACCTATGTCGCCCTCTTCTCCCGGGGGCGGGGGTATTATATGAGCGAACTTTCTTCGATACCGGAGGTTTCAAACCGGTATGATGTTTCTGATTCAAGGAGTTCTATTGCTCTGATTTCTTGGTAGACGAGGACGTACACTCGCCTATGCCCGCATCTCCTATGGGTGTGACTATCTCACTACCTAGTCTACCCATCCTCCTGTTAACTCCTCCTGTTATCCTCTTTCCTCAGTAGGAATAGATATTTTCGCCTATCGCCCGGTTCACACACTTCCTCGTTCTTTTGAAAATGGGTAGAGTTTTATCCCTTGTTTCGCACTGAGTTTCCGGTTTTGAGTCTACTTCATCTCTATACTTCTAAAGACTTCGCCTAAAACTACGAAATTTCATATACTATAAGTTGAGTAACCTTAATTCGAAATTCACAAATCCGGAAACTTACAAAATCCGAGTTTTTTAGGTGGTGACATGACTTACCACAAATGGAAAATTTCAGAAAGCACTGGGAAGGTTCCTAGGGGATGTGCAGCTGTTGTAAGTGACCTCATCTACGCATCTGACATTGGCACCAGTTTTTTTTTTTAGTGATCATCACAGCAATACCTTCGTTCGTGGATTACTAACCAGGTGTTTCGTGCTCAGTAAAGATATTAGTAAAAAGTTCGGCATATATATACAATATATGTTTAAATATTGATCTGCTGTCCCAATACACTAAATTCAAGTTGTATGATGGCGCAGCATTAAACTATCTCAACACCAAGAAATTTCAATTGAACCTCATTAAATGACAAATAAACACAGGCAAACAGGAAATACGACGGATCAACACTGAAATTGCACATATTAAAGGAATCTTATGACCTTCTACCACAACTGAAAAATTCAAGGAAATATTGGATTTATTATATAATACAATTGAAAAGGAAAATGAATCTCATAAACAAGTCACCCCCCAAAAGCTAAACAAATTACATAAAGGAAAAATACTTTTACCAAAAATCAACGGCAACTTCCTTAACCTATCGGATTACCAATTCCAAATGAAATGGAATTCCTTAATTTTGGACGAAATTTTCATGTTGCATAGAAACTCAATTTAATGCTTAAACAAACGCAAATAGAAGCTTTATACCAACAAATACTTCTATTCAAGAAAACCACATTAATACACAGGGAGAGTTAAAAGAATTACTTAAAGCCTATAAATCTATTGAACACCGTTATCATAAAACTCCGACTGGAATTATAAACACTTCTTTAATAAAAGCAACCACACAACTAAAATATAACAACAGTATTGTTATCCGACGAACTGATAAAACTAATATTAGGTTGGTGCAAAAATAATGACGTAATAATGTCGTTTTTTGACGTAATTTTAACGTCAAAAAACGACATTATTACGTCATTATTTTTGCACCAACCTAATACTTTCGTTATTTTAAACAAACATGAGTACCACTCAAAATTACAGTCCATTTTGGACGATCATAATAAGTTTAAAAAGTTAACCAAAAACACCAACTCCTAGCTTAAAAAACATATAAATAAACTTATTACTGCTAACAATGCTGACACAGGATGTTATAAACTTCAAAAGATTATAGCCATCTTTACCTGACTACCTTTTATGTAAATATAAAAATCCATAAAAAGATTATTCTGTTACGACCTATTATTTCAAAAATACCTACACCAGTATATTACCTTTCAAAAAAACTTAACACATTAATTACTCCCTACCTCCTAAGTAAAGATTGTATTCATTCCTCAAATGAATTTATACAAATTCTTTATGCTGTAAAACCAAACAATCAAATAATCGCATCTTTGGATGTACAAAATTTATTTACTAATGTCCCCGTTCATGAAACGATTGACATCATTATCCGTGATGTATACAATCACCCTTCTCTCCCGCTCATCAATATTAAACCCACTATTTATAAAAAAAATATAATGTACCACTCAAGTACCTTTTCATGACCCCTGAGGTAATATTTATACTCAAATAGACGGTATTGCGATGGGATCTCCTTTAGGCCCCCTTCTTTCTAATTATTATATGGCACATTTAGAAAATAATATACTTAATGCCACTAATAAACCCCCTATATATGTAAGATACATAGATGACATTTTCGTTTTAGCTAAAACTATTTATCAAATTACACAACTTAAAAACAAATTTGAGTCATTCCGTCCTCAAATTTACATTAGAACTTAATATTAATTATAAACTTCCATTACTTGATGTATTTATTGATTCCAGCACACATAAATTTACTACTTCTCTATATAAGAAACCCACTAGCATTAATTCGTGTATTCTTAATTATAACTGTGAATGCACCCACCAACGATATAAGTTAGCCCTTATAAAAAAACATAATCCAATGCAAACAAATGATATCTTCTTCCAAAACCATATTCTATAAAGAATTACATAACATTAAACAAACACTTGTTAATAACGGATTCCCTAATTCCGTCATTGATCAGCAAATTAAAATGTATCTCAATAAACTTAATAAATCTCTAACAAAATTGATAATATTAATAATACTAGTGTATATCAAAATAAACATAATACTATTAATTTATACTATTGCAACCAAATGCATAATAATTACAAACATGTTGAAACAACAGTCAAAAACATAATGGGTAAAAATGGTAAACCCATTAATAATAATGAACAAGTTAAGCTCATCATATATAAAAAAATTAAAACAATTGACCTCATAGTCTCTAATAACCTTATCACCACGCAATAAAATCCTCTACAAAAAACAATGTAGTGTATCAATTTACATGCACGTCCAGAGATTGTATCTCTGATACTAATAATAAACTCACTATATATATTGGTTTTACTATAACCACATTCTCTCGTAGACTTACTTGTCACCTTTCTAATCTTAGTTCTATTAAATAATATTTCTTAGAAAAACATAGCCATGTACATAAATTTAGACAGATATTAGTTGATAACACAATATTACTCACACATCCACACAGTAAAAAAAAAACCTTCAGATATTGGAGGCCATCTACATTAATATAAAGCAACCCACACTCAACAAAATTATATTTCAAACTAGTCATAACACATTACATTGCATCTAAACATATGATTCTGTTGTTAATATTTCGGTTTCTCACGCGGTATGACGTCATAGAACCACATCATGAACTTACGATCTGCGTCTGCTATTCCGTTACCGTTATCGTCGAATAGCAACCTTCTATGTCAAGATAACAGAATATCATCTCTGACAGTCAATATCTTTGTTTAAATGTCCGTATAACCATTCTGAAGATGGCTCATATGAGCCGAAAGCTTAGATCAAGAATCAGCTTAATACAAATTATCCAAGGGTTGGACAATTTTTGCCTTTATTTTCACACGAAATTAAAGCAAACATACGAAGTTTAGAACGGCCCCTGATCAGACATAATAAACATTCATTGTCTGTTATATTTAATAATATATGTTTATATATATATATATATATATATATATATATATATATATATATATATATATATATATATATGTATGTATGTGTGTGTGTGTGTGTTTATGTGTGTGCGTGTGTTTAAGAGAGATAAAAAGAAAGCGTGAATAAAATCTTTATTTCAGAGTGAGAACAGAAAAGATTTCGGCCTGACCCACTTTGTAAAATTTGGTTAAACAACCAAATATCAGAATTTATTTTAGCATGCCTTTTTGGTCAGATCGAGAATTTTCCAGCATTCTCTTGCATACACGCACACGCACACAAGTACACATATACAGAAATTGCTTAGACAGGCAAAGAAATGCTGTTTATAAAATATAGAGAAGAAATATATCAAATTAACGGTGCGTCAGAAAATTGAAAGCGAATTGTAATTATAAAGAAAAAAAGTATTTTTTTCTTTTTTAAATAATACATTTTTTAGCAATCCAGAGGATACAGGAGAGCTGAGAGGTCACATTTTGAGGATACAATATTCAGAAAATTCAAGCCATACTCAGGCTACGTGAGGCATCAGATCTCTGCTGGGACATTGACGTTTCTCTCTCTCTCTCACTCTCTCTCTCTCTCTCTCTATATATATATATATATAAGGAATTAATAGATTTTTAATTCGACATTATTTCTTATTACTATAAACGCTATATTTAGTCGGTAAATCGTTTGGGTACCCATCCCTGGTTTTGTCCCTACGAAATATATCTTATAATAATCAGAAATATATATTTTGGGAAAAGTATTCAATATGCAGTTTATTTCAAAGTTTATCTCACCTTCTTTAGAATAGGTAAAAAAAAAAAATGTCAAGAGATACTTATATGATTTTCTTCTGCGTTTTTAGTTTCTGATATTATGTAATAGCATAAAAATGGTCATAACCTTGACCGCTGTTAGTGAAACTATCTTTATCAGAACAGAATTGAGCTGGACTGGTCATATTATCAGGATGGAAGTCTCTCGCTTGCCTTTGCAGGTCTTTTTTGGAGAGGTGGATGATAGGAAGCGTCGAGTTGGTTGTCCTCTCGTCAGTTTTAGTGACAAACTCAAAGATAACTTAGAAAAGTGTGTAAAATCAGTAGATATCTGAGAGCATCAGGTTATAAATCATCAAAAATGGAGGTCAACAAGTTTTATCAAGGCCAAAAACTGTAAAGACTGATATATGAACAACAGGATGCAGTTACTTGAGCTAACATAAAAAATCTCGTCATTTGAAAGCCCAGAAATTTTGTCAGTGTGGTTTTCTGGTACGAAGCTGGGCTGGACTTGTCAATCATGAAAAGAGACACATAGTTCTACCACATGATGGTCGCCCCTATCGCTAATGTGATAAAGTCTACAAGAATGGAAAAGGTCTAAAGATCCATAAGAGAAAACATAATATATATATATATATGTATGTATAAAACCCTTTATTCTACTTTCAACACCATAAGACACCAGAATTGTTGAAACAAAATGGCTATTTTTGTAGTGATTTTATAACATATTTATGTTATAATTTTCAAATAATATATATATATATATATATATATATATATATATATATATATATATATATATATATATATATGAATAAATATAAATAAATGTACGTGTAAGTGTTCACATACAAATAAATAATACATATATCCTTTGGTGTAAGAAAAAGAGTGCTCAATGATAAATAAAAGAGCTAAAATTATATAATAACCCACGTGGACAGTACAACTCGGAGATTCATGCCTTCTTCTGAACGTTGTCTACAGTTTGGTTAATATTTCTGGGTCTCGCAAATTCGCGATGTTCTCTGGATAAATTATTACTGTTGTTAAATATTTAATTGCATTATAATCTTCTTTTGAATTTAGATTCAGGCTCAAACTTACACTTAAAGTTGAAAATATATATTTTTTAAAGTTGGAAATAATTGTTTTTTTTTTTATTTTATTAACCAAACTGTAAACAACATTCAAGACCTGAAGATTGCACCAGGCATGAAACTCCGAGTTGCACAGTCGACGTCGGGTATTATGTAGTTTAATTAATATAAATTAAATATAATTGTTCTCGACTGGAGAATTTATCCATATCTATGATTTTGTTCTGCGTTTTTTTCTTTCTGCTGTAATTCTTCAGAATGTAATAAATCATAGCCAATATATGCAACCATTTACAGTATATTTATATTGTGAAGCCAACTATTATGTGTTGTGATAAAAAGTAACAATAATAAGATTGAGTCAAACTAGTAATAAAATAACTGTAATGCTGTTCTATAATAATTCCTACACAATGTATTTTTGAAGTCAATCACTTACAATACATTTCTATCGTGAAGTCAACCATCCTGCCCATGACAATCATCTGTTTTGCATTCATGTACAATTGTGACAAACGGAGAGGTGTGTATATTCACATCGCCTTCTCTATATTTTTGTGTGTCTTTTTGGCTGACTTCCTTTCACGAACAGGTGATAAATATTGACTAGAATGTACAGACAAAATTAATATAAGTAACCAATTGGGTCAACGAATTCAAATGTACGCGCGAGTGTCGGCTTAAAAAGGATTAAAGCCACCATTAATAAGCATTCCCGCATCTCCGTTTCTGTGCGTACAAACGGAAGGAAATTTGCATCCAATTAGCAGCAATAAGATGTACCAGAGAAATCGGATTAAACATCATTTTGCGTTCATTAAGTTCGTCGATTATCTCGCTCTTTCGGCACCAAACGCTTACCAGATATAAAAGCCAAATTGCATACGGACCAAAGGTCGTTCTGATTTAAAAGATATTCAGATGAAAACATGCAAGGATGAGGAGAAGAGAAGGTAGAGGAAAAAGAAGTTAAAGTTGATGGTTAAAAAGGAGAGAAATAAGAGTGGGAAAGATGGAAAAAAAGAAAGATAATGAGGGAAAGAATGCGAAAGGAGATGGTGAAAGATTCTGCGGAAAGAAAAGAATTTGAAAGAAAGAGAGAAAGACGTTGAACAAAAAGAAAAAGAATGCAGAAAAATGTAGCAAAGAATGAAGTGAAAGAAAAGAAAATAAGAAAAAATAGAAAAAAAATATGAAGAAATAGACAAACGTAGGACGAAAAGAATAACGTGAAAGGGGAGAAAGAAGAGAAGGAGAAAGGAAGAAAAGCAAAAGGAAACAAATGAAAGGAAAATGAGTTATAAGAGAAGAAGGGGAGAAAAATGAAGATGAATGAGAAGAAGCAAAAAGAAATGGTGAAAGTAGATAGGGAGAAAAACAGGAGAAAACAAAAAAGGTAAAACAGGAAACAGAACAGAAATTAAAAAAAAAAATATTGATTGAGTTCTTTCTTTACGGCTTTTTAACCATTTCTAGATTATTTAAAGTCGAAACATATATTAGGAGTGTAAGAATAATTCGTTCTTTTTTTTGCAAGTGAATATTGTACTACCAGTTTTTGAAGATAATAATGATTTTTTGTCTTATTATTTAACCCATATCTGGGGTTGAGAAAGGTAGATTCATATTTTTCTCAAGCGTATTTTAGCGTAAGCGAATCTAACGAGGACGACTGGAATTCGAACTCGGCTCTCCGATTTCTCATTCCGAGTCGTTATCCAATACATTACCAGCACATCGAAGCTCACAGCAGCCGGTATTCCCAAGCGGTCACCCATCTAAGTACTGACTAGGCTTGACATTGCTTAACGTAGGTGATCCAACAAGAGAATGAAGGGAAGAAAAGAAGAAAGAAAAAAAAAATTGAAAGAGCAGAGAAGTGAAATAAGACGGTGAGAGTGGAAAAGAAAGAAACGAAGAAAGTGGAATAGGAGAAGTGGGGAAGAAGAAAGAAAGAAAGAAAAATGCTGGAAGAGAAGAGGCTGAGAACAATTGTGAAGAAAAAAAGAGTGGAAAGATGAGATGGCAACAGATCATTGCAGATAATGGCGAATATATAATTGATATTGAAAATATAATTGTGATTAATTTTCGATTCATAAACAAAAATGGAAATTATTTATGATTCAACCGAATATTTACGTGTGGATGAAAGTGTGGCTGCTGTCCTTCTGCCAAACTTCCTATTTGCAAGTTAATTTTACTGTGTTGTTTAAACAGCAGAACGTTGGCGTACAGAATGTGTCACTAGTCTGCTTTTCTCCAAAAGGGACGTTCGAATCAGAACAAGATACTGGCTATTATTCAGATGCTTAGTCATTTGTTAAGACTTTGGGTAAGAGGTTTCGGCCGAAAATTTTTCAACGTCACGTCTTGGAGAAAAAGACAAGCAAAGATATATAACCACAAATAAGATATGTACAAAAGCAATGGAATCTTTTTTGCGAATAAAGAGAAAGAAAAGAGAATAGTAAATATTGGTCATTTATTGGGTTGGTGCATAATTATCAGGCGCTTTTGTAGGCGAGTTTTTCTTAATAAAGATTGCTGTTTTGTTTACTTTTTTTAATAAAAATATTATTTCATTTTCAGGTTATAAAAATGCCTGTCAATAATCATACACCCCAATATTATTGTTGAATTGTTGTTTCTTTTTTTCATAATAAATACTGTTTAACAAACGCCTGATGATTATGCACCAATCCAATATATTTAAGCCTATAATCATTTACTTGGTAGGTGTTACCTCTCATAATGGTATGCAGTCGCCGACAGGGCGGACAAGAGAAGAGAAAGATGAAGAGGAAAAAAAAAAGAAAAGCATAAGAGCGGTAAAATGAACGAAAGAAAAAATAAACCAGAAGAGAACAGACAAAAAGAATAAAGAAAGAAAGAAAAAAAAAAAAAAAAAAAAAACCTCCAAAACAGCGTAAGTTTTTTTTAAAAGGGAATTCAAATTACAGATTTGATCCAGACCCCAAGACTGTCCACAGAACATCGTTAGGGAGTTACCGATATCTCTATGTTGCAAACATGAAATTTTGATTTATCGGAATATTCTATACCGCCATCATTACGGAACCTGTGTACAACAGCAAAATTTAAATCACGATTTCTTAAATCATGAAAAAATATAGGTCAAAGTTAAATACCTTAAGAAAGATTATAATAATAAACTTGACATTGGCAATATTTCTCGAAGACTTCATTTCGTCGGTTCTATCTAGAAACAAAGAGAATGTTGTGATTCTGCAATATCTCAGCTGTTTCTATTTAACAGAAATGCAGTCGAAATCAACTTTTGGAATCATAATTGAACTCGTGCTTCGAATAATCAATCATTTTCACGAGGCCAGCCGATGTGTCGACGACGACAACGATGGCAGAGTTGAACTTCTGGACTTGCGTTGAGGGAGAAGTGTCGGCTGGCATTTGCGATATTTTGTTAGATGCAGCCGATAGTGACGAGCGCGCGTCCACATGATAATTACTTTGGAACGTCGCTGATTTTCAGAGAAGAAAATCTTTGTCGGCTAGACGTGCTTTTGCTGCTTGTGGACGTCTTCTTTTATGTAAACATGTCCTTTCACGATGTGGGCGATCATAGTTCTCCATAATTTCTTTTATTTTAATGGCTTTAAGTAACTTTTGACCGCCCCTCTTTGTTCTTGATCTGCTATCTATTGACGTAAATTAGTAAAGTAGGTTGTTTTTCTCCGTCTTACCTGTCTTCAATTTGCCTTGTGAGTATTAAAATTTCTAAACATTTTTCCACCATTTTACGTCACAGAAATTTCGAGTGCTTCTTTATGAGAAGTATAAGTGTCCTTTTAGTCCCTATTTTAAGAAAATTCTATTTCTCGACTAAACGTAAAAGAAAGACGCTAGTAACTTTTAAACACACCTTTATATATAATGTGTGTGTATGATAGATATATGTGTGTGTGTATCATTAATTCAAATATAAAATTTGCCACTTAGATGATTGATGTTATCTATCTATCTATCTATCTATCTATCTACACACACTAAAGTCCAAAAGTTTGAGGGGTCATCTGCTATTTTTTTTTTAAATTGGCTCAAAAAGTACTTTTGTACTTTAGAGAAAATTATTATATATGGTTAAAAAAACAGACATGATTTTTTATTAGAAATTTTATGACAAAAAAAAAGAAGCATTTTATGATTTGATTTTGCTCTCGTCAAAATATCCTCCTTTAGCCTTGATTATTGAAGCACAAATTTTTGGCATTCGTTGCAAAAATTTCTCAAACTATAAATTGATTTCATTATTTTTTTCAATAGCCCTAAGAGCTCATTTTCATTTTTTTTTTTTTTACTTTTCTGTCAAGTTCATCCCATGCTAATTGCGGGAGCGGCTCCAAACTTTTGAACTGTAGTGTATATGTGTGTATTAGGATTAATACAAATATTAAATTTCTCTTTTAACTGACATATATATATATATAGGTAGCTAGATAGATAGATAAATGGTGTATGTATGCAGTGTTTTTTCATATATGTAAGTTTGGTTTCATACCAATAAAAAGTCCTTGTTGCTTATTACGTTTTAATCATTTCTTGAATGTGCCTGTATATTTTTGGGTTTCCGGTACGTATTTGAAAATATATTTTAATATTTCTGAGCATTTTATAAATATCTAACGCCAACCGATAAGAAAATATAATACAGAAGAAAACATATTTTTAAATGCGAACTTGAAATTAAAAAAAAAATCAGGTACACTGAAAAAATAAATTCAAAAAATCATTATCAAGAAATGTTCGTTATCATCTAACCAAACTTATATATATATATATATATAACAAATAGATAGGTTAGTTGATAAAACAAGAACAAACGAAAGGGTACCAATATAATTAGTACAATAAACATTTATTAAATATTAACCATATGACAGATACAAAGCACGGGGAGATAGGTTTTATGTTCGGAATTTTTGGGACACGCCTGTATGCTTCATCAACGGATCGAGGAATTTAACAGAGAAATGGGAATTATTCACCGACATATTTTTTAATTATACACACACATATATATATATATATATATATATACACAGTGTGACCCGTATATAAGAGAAACCCGGATGTAAGAGAGATTTTCTCTGGTCCCAAATTAGAGCCATACTTACCAAAACAGAATAGACCAAACCCGGATATAAGAGACTTATCCGGTCCCGACAACTCTCTTATATCCGGGTTACACTGTATTTATATATATATATATATGTGTGTGTGTGTGTGTATGTATGTGTCTGTGTGAGTGTATGTGTGTAATATTTAGCGCATTATTTTATATTGTTTTATCTAATGTCTAATCTATTATATTATAGAAAGATTACTTTCATATTCAGAGAATTTGTTTTATTTTGTATCTTCTAATACAATTTCTGTTAATTGGCAGAGAGAATAATATAATATTCACAGCATTATTTTATATTTTATCTCCTAATGTCTAACCTATTGAGTGATAAACAGAATTCTATAATATTCAGAATATTATTTTCTTTTATCTTCCGATGTACGATCTATTCACCATCTCGTCACATATATTGTATGACAGCGTATCAAGTATTTGTTTTCAGTTTCGTAGCTTTTTTCCTCCACCCCCACATCCACCAATTTCAACCAACGAAATTTTCATCTTTCTTTTCTACTATGAGATTTTTGCGTCACTTCTCTCTCATTCGTTTTGTTTTCTTCTTTTTTTTTTCTTTCGTTCATAATTTTCTCTCATTCATTTACTGCATTCATATTGATTCATATTGATTTCTGTAATAAAGAAATGTTTTGAATGAAAACAAAACAGAGACAAAGAATGTAATGCGCCTTTTGTTAAAAAACAAAAAACCAATGAAAAAGAACGACTTTAAATTTTCTGTTTTTATTCCGTCATAGTTCTTTCATTACCATATTCGATGAGAAGAGAAATAAATCTAGACGATATTTAAATAATGTGTGCATCCTGGATTTATAAAATGGAAATAAATTAATTAATGAAAAAAGTAAGAGAAAAAGAAAATAGTGAAGTAATCGAAGGGAGAAGAAAAATGAAAGTAGACAGCGTGAAATGAGAGAGAGAGAGAGAGAATATATAAAAAGAGAGGAATGGGTAAGGAGAGAAAAGAAAGAAAATTAGAGAAACCAAAGAGGGAGAAAAAAACAGCGTAAAAAGAAAACGAACTTAAAAGAAAAGTGAAGGAAAAAAAAAAAGGAAGGAGAAACGAGAGAAAAACTAACTACGGTGAAAAAAAATATGGGAAAAATAATGAAAAGGAGAAAGGAGAAGTGAAAGAATAAATGAAAGATAAGAAAAAGAAAGAAAGGAAAAAAGAGAAAAGTAAAAAGAGAAAGAAAACAAGTAAGAAAAAAAGAGAGGAAGGAGTAAATTGGAAAACAAGAAAGAAAAGCGAGGAAAAAGGGAAAGAAAACTGACAAGAAAGAGAAAGGAGTTAATATAAAAAAAAATATCAGCGAAAAAAAAAGAGGAAGATGAAAAGTGAGAGAAAAGAAAGAAAGAAAGAAGAAAAAATGTGAAAGTAAAAAGGAAAGGAAAGATGGAAAGAAAAGAGAAAAACAAATATAAAATGAGCAAAAAGGAAAGAGAGCAAGGAAAAAAGACGAGAGAGAGAGAAAGAAAATAGATGTAACAGAGGAAAGAGAAAGTGAACAGAGCGAAAAATCAGAGGAAATCGAAAGAGAAAACGTTGAGGGAAGCGAAAAGATAAAGGAGAGAAATGAAGGATAAAAGAAAACGAGGAAGAGAGAGAGAAAGAAAGAAAAAGGGTGATAAGGTAGAAAGAGCGGTTAAAAGAAAGGAGAAAAAAGAGAAATGCGAAAAGCAGAGATCGACTTACAGAGAATAATTTTCAGTTGATTTCTTTAATATGAAAATTCTGATCGGAATATAAAATGTGATGGGGTTCAAAAGTTAATCGACTGTTTTCAGTTCAGAGAACGATAATTTTTAATTATGAAGAAATCGATCCGGATAAAATTTAATAAAAAGGAACTAACGTTGTTTCAAAAATGAATCCAAGGGAGAAATATGGCTTATTTAAAAAAGAATAGAAAATGAAAAATTGTTTTCTGCATTGACCAAAATGGAAGAAGGCATTTTTTTTTTAAATAAATTGAACGTTATCATTTTAATACCCCATTTTTATGCAAGTTCCTTTTATGAAGAAAAATGTGTGCCATATTTAGATCAGGACCAAAAGCAGGAAGAAAAATTTGGAAAATGTCGACCAATAAAGATCGGGAACAGAACAAACTAGAAAATGAAGAAAAAGAAAATAGAAGAAAAAAAAAAGAATATTTTAAAAAAGAGCAATAAATCCTAGTGGGAAATGTAGTCCTGAAACTAAACAAAGTATTAAGAAATAAGAAAATACCGTTAGAAACAAAGAAAAGAGTGTTGAACTGCTGCGTACACGAACGTTTATTTGAACTAAAATTCACTCCAGACCTAATCGTGCCATCACTAAAGATGCGGGAATGTCACTAGTATGCAGGAGGTTACAGGGAGGGAAAATGAAAGAAAAAAAAAACGGGTATGGGGGGATTGAGGAAAGGATAAAAGATGAACGGGATTTAAGAAGATAGAAAATGGTGATTGACGTTAGATTTAAATTTTTGAAGATTGTAGTTATCAGGGAAGCAAGTAAACGGAATAGAGTTCCACAGGGGGAAGTGTGAGAAAAGAAACTGTTGGAGTAGAAGTGGCGGTTACATTTAACTATTTCTACATTAAAAGGGTGGGACCTAGATGCCCATCAAGTAGCACACTTAAATTCATGTAGTCAGGGCACCAGGTGAAAAAGCTCGTCAGAGTAGTTACCATGAAAATATTTGTAGAAAAGACAGACGGAAGTTACATCACGTTTGCAAGAATATGACTGAAGTCGAGAAGCCAAGTCAAGATCGATTTCATTGCAGATTCTTCTGTGGATTTTGCCAAGAGGCTCGAAATGAGCAGGAAATCCAGACCAGGTATATCAACAATATTTACTGCATGGACGAATGGTAGATTTGTAAATATGCAAAATGGACTCTGACGAGAAAAACCTTCTGGCATGACACATTGACCTAACTTTCCTTGCAATAGATGCAGCTATTGATTCAATGATGGGTGGCAGGAAAATTTCGCTTTGGTGGTTAAAAGAGTGTAATTTCGCTTTGAAGGCATTTAAATTTACAAGCCATTTCCTACCCTTGTAAACTACTCATTGGAGGTCCTTTTCTTGAGTAACGGCTAGGTTAACTTTGTCAGCTCTGACAGATTTGCTATTGAGACAGGAGTAAAAGGTATTGTCATCTGCATAAATGCCTACTTGGGAACTGATGATATCAGGAAGATCATTGATAAACAGCGTATGACCCATGATATAGCCTTCTGGGACACCCGCGTTCGTGTGAAAGGATCTAGAATCGATCCCGTTCAAAACGACCTTTATTTCACGACTTAATAGGAAACAACCCTCCTGTAATACTGTAGCCCTGGAGTTTACGGAGTGGGCCAGCGTACCATTCCCTGTCAAATGCCTTTGAGATATCTAGAGCCACAGTTCGAGCTTCGCCGTTATTATCAAGAGCTTGATGCACATATTCAGTGCTGTCTGTTATGACGTCAGCAGTAGACCTAGCAAAACGGAAGCAGTATTGTAGATCGTATGAGGTAAGATGCTTAACCACTCCAGCATTGATCAAACTTCGAATACTTTGCCAAAAAGCGGTAGGAAACTAATAGGGCGATAGCTAGAGGGGTTAGAAATTTCTCCAGAGTTCTTAAAAAACAGGAACTGCCGAGGTGGACTTCCAAGTTGGAAAGCAGGAAGCAGCGAGGCAATAGTTGCAGAGTTTGGAGAGAAGTGGAGCAAAATCGGGAGCACATTTCTTTAGGATGACGGCTGAGATTCTGTCACCTTCGTTTGCCTTATGGGAGTCTAATTTAGAATTGATGTCCAAGACCAATGACGGGGTTATGTGCATGTCACTCAGTAGAGCCTCTGGTCTAGTAGTGAAAAGAGGTGCAGATACTCCAAATGAGTCGAGTATTGAGTTGGAAGAGAATCTCCGAGCAAAGCATTCAACGATATCTGCTGTAGACGTCAGGACTTCGTATTTAATGAATAGAGGAGGGATTGAGGATTTGTTGTTAAGCACACTCTTGCAGAGTCTCCAATAATCTCTAGAACTGAACTTGCGAGATGCTATACATTGTTTCATTCTATCAGCAACCAGCAACTTCGCCTCTTTGAGGACACATCTGCACTCGTTACGAACAAAGACAAAGAGACGTCTGTTACAATCAGACATGTCGCTCTGGTATATCTGGAAGAAGTGATTCCTGTGAGTTATAGCGGCCGAACGTGCAGGTGAGAACCAAGGAGACGAACACGGTTTAACTTGGTATTTCCTCGCTGGGATGAAAGCACCGATGCCGGCTTTCAACCAGGTGGAGACCACACACGCGCATTTTTAAAACAGGATGATTCGAAACTTCATTCTAAGTGACTGTCATGTAGGAAATCACGGAACGGGTCCCAATCCGCTCGTTGATGGCAGAAAGATACTGGAAGAATGGCCGATTCCTTGTACCACTCCTGAAAAACACCGTATAGCCTCTCACGATTCTGGATCTGGAGATTACTGGAAGCTCTGTAAGAGGATGCTGAACAAGAGTAAATCCTCACGCCGTCCACTTTCCAATCAATTTGATATATTGTCATGTACGGTTGATAAACTAATATGCTTCTCCCGGAAATTCTCTTCCAAATTCATTCTCCACTCTTCAGGTGTATCGTTGCTATTTTTTTTCCTACCAAGAACGGAATATCTACACAGTAATATGCACATAAGTCCGTACATGGTTTATGCTATAATCTTCAGACAAGACTTGCAGTATTAACGGTACCTATGGAATTGTCCTACAGAAATGTTGTCCTGAACTGGCTCCTGTCATTTCCAAATTCTACAATAAATTCCTTGCCGCTTCTTTTTTTTCCTCTGTATTTAAGAATTCTTGTGAACCTTTTGACCCTCGAATTATCGAGCTATTAGTCTTTTATTTATATTTTGGCAAAATACTAGAGGCTCTATTCAACATCTAATTAGTTAAACATCTCGCTTCACACGGAATTCTTTCAGAATAACAGTAAAGCGTTTGTTTTTCTATGCTTACTGCCAGTGTGTTAGTGATTATTGCTAAATTTTTCTATCTGGCTTTAGATAAGAACGTCGAAGCGCGAGTTGTGGCTTCAGGTATCTCGAAGGCATTCAACAAGGTTTGGCATGTTGATCTTCTATGAAATGTTATAGTTATCTCGACTTCAGTCACTTTACTACCATCCTCACATGGCTTCCCCCTGTATTTTTTTATAAATATTTTCATGGCAGTTGTTCTGATGAGCTTTCCTCCTTGGTGTCTTGACGGCATTAATTTAAGCGTACGACTAGATTGGCAATTAGGTCTCATACTTTTATTGTTTAACTAGCTTGATGTAACCGTACGTTCTATAATAATAGATTATTCTCTCGCACTTCTCGCCTTTGGAACTCCCACCCGGTTCCTTGCTTTCCCTGCCACCTACAATATTTAAATGCAACATCAATCACTATCTTCAGCCTTCCTGAAACCTGTTCTTTCTCGACATTAAAGCCTTCTAATTTTCTTTCACTCACAGTAAGCCCTTGCAATTTAGTGATATTATCGCCTTGCTTGAGATGAAATGATAAAAAAAAAAACGACTACTTTCATGATTTCTCATCACAAGTGTTAGACCAAACCAAAAATAGAGTATTGCAGTCACATCTGGACAGGGGCTACCAATTCCTCACTGTCCAGCCTTGACGGAGTTCAAAAGCGGCTTTGTGAGTGATGAATTATTTTCCACCGTGCAACAGAGGAAACATTGCTACCTTATCGCAATATCTAGAGAAAATGTTCAGATAAGTTTCATCCCTTAGAAACTTCCATGTTACGTAGGCGGCGTCAACACACCCATATTCCTTTGGTTTAGGAAGAAATCCCACTCAGCTTCATGTCCATAACTGTCACTTCGTTAAACAGACTCTCGACCACTACCGTTATTTATCCTTCATATTCTTGTACTATGCACATCTTCCTCCTTTCGTCCTTACAAAAATCTCATTCAATAACCCTCTACCTTAAGTGGCACTTGGGTCTTATTTACTTGGTGAACAATAATATAAAAATATCTACTCTCATATAGCATGTAATTGTTGACCAATCACGTAGATGAAAAAGAGATTTGAATTTACCGTGGATGACTTTGCGATCAAGGCACTCTTTAAACAATTTCGTCGTAATGAATTGTCTTCTCCTGATCAAAGTTGAATTTTTATGTCAAAATTATGATCAGACTCGTTTTGACATTAAATTGCTACTCAGAGTAAATTTATGCCCGGGGTCTTATAGCATTTCACTATTCTTGGTAGAACTTCTATTATTACAGTGTGGGATATTTACTAACAAAAGTGATGGAAAGAAAAAGAATCTAAATGAAATCGGCTAGATTTACAAAAAAAAAAAAGAAAAAAGAAAAAAAATAAAGAAAAAAATTAAAATTTCCAGCATCCCTCGTTCAAAGGACGAAACGCGTCAAGAGAAAACTTTTTCCACTTTGTCATATATTTTTCCCAATATTGTTCTTGATATATGAACATATATATTGCTATCTTGTTAACCAAGTTTGTGAGAATGGATGGCAGAACATGGACAAAAAAGAATAGCAATGGATGAAAAATTGCTTAGAACAACAAAAGATAGATATTTGAGGAGAGGTATGATCGACTCTGTCCTTGGTACATAAAAAGTAAGAAAGAGTGAACGAAGAAAAAGCGTGGCGACTCCAGAAATTAAAAAAGAAGAATATTAAAGCAATACAGTAACAGAAAAAAGAAAATAAAAGAAATAATCCGAATAAAAAAAAAAAAAAGAAGAGAAAAACGAAGATAAAGAAAGAAAATTAAGTATGCAGTTTAATCCAGTAGACTTCCCTGACTGAGGAGCATAGACCTACAATCTCGCCATTCAAGGTGTTATCATTGAAGTTAACTTTATAGACACCTCTGTGGAACAGACCGCCACAGCCTCACAACACTAGATGTTGATGGTGTGGTTTCTCTAACAACTACGGTTTTTTACGAGGGTGAAGTTGCTCCCCACACACCCAACTTGTTTGGAATTCAGAGTTGTTGCTCCCCGAGACTATTTGACAACCAAAGCTAGGAAGCCCAGTCTACATTGTTATTAACCCATAGCTAAGGAAAGAATAGATGTATTCATAACTTACCAATGGTATTTGTGCGAAAGCGAACGCAACGGTCTCGGGTGGAATTTGAACTCATCACGCCATACCCACTTTCCGTGCCGAAAAACCGTTATGCCACGCGCACAAAGAAAAAAAAACTTGAAGGGAATAAGAGACTTAAGAAAAAGAAAGAAGTTATTAACAGTAAAAAAAATTAAGAAAGGCACAAGTAACAATATTAACCTGTATTCTCCTGTCATCATTTTAAACAGACGCCATTATTTTTCATATATTATGACCATGTTGTCGAAAATACGCATTTGTTTGATTTCAGACGAAAACGTGGAATTTATTCAACATTTTTCAGTAAAATTTTCACCGTTCAAAATTATAGTTTGTAATTATATTTTAGATATATGAAAAAAGGTTTAAACTGACGCCAATGTGGATATGAATTATGACAAAGGATTTGTTTCTAGCCAGAAGCAGAGAAAATTATTTAAAAAAAGAATAGGCTAAAGGAAAATAAAAAAAATACGAAAAGAAGGAATAAAAGTAAAACATAAGAATTACTGAGCAAAGATATACAAAGGAATGCAAAAAGGGAAACAAGAGAGCGGATGAAGAAAACATTCAGAGAGAAAAAGAGAAGAAGATAAAAGAAAATAGGCTAAAATTGCGCAGGGTGCATAAGGAGAGAAAAGGGTAGAAAGAGGAACGAGTGAGTGAGATAATTAGAGGGAAACACAAGAGGGAGAAGTAAAATAAAATTAAAGCGATGGGAATAGAAAGAAAGTAGAGAGCGAACAAAAAAGGAAAATAGATGAAGGTAAAGAGAAAGAAAAGAAGAGAAGGAAGAGAATTAGAATTAGAAAGGAATCTGAAAAGAGCGACGAGAAAGAAAAAAAAAAGAAGAAAAATCAAAGAGAAAAGAATTAAAAGAAAACGAAAAAAAAATAGAAAGATGTCGAACGAAAGAGAAAAGACAATGAAAGAAGAGAGAGAAAAGAGCAAAAGAAAAGAAAAAGTTATAGGAGAAAAGAGAGAAAATTGAAAAAAAAACGGAAAAAGTGAGGAGCGAAGAGAAAAGAAAGGAAAAGAGTAATAAGAGAGAGAGAGAGAGAAGAACGCAGAGAATAGAGAAAACAGGTGGAAAGAGAAAGAGGTCAAAAGAGAAAGGAAAGAGAAAATAGATATATAAGAAAGATGAGAGAGAAAAAGATAATGAAAAGAGAACAAAAAGAAAGAAGCACAGAATGAAAGAGAGAAGCACAAAGTTGAAATAGAAGGGAAATAGAATAAAATAAAATGACAATTAAAAAAAGAAAGAAAGAAAGAAAAATCAGCCACGAAAATTTTGAAAGCAATTCGTTTATGGCGGAAATTGAGAGAAACACATTTTGGTTGTCATAGAAATTCCCCGTCTACGCAATTACTTCTTGCCCCCAATCTCGCGCGAACACGTGTTGACAACCCAATGCGAGATTTTCTTTAAAATAATAACAGATTGAAATGAAATAATAAAATTAATAAAAAAAAAAAATGTCCCATCTGTGATTAATTTATCATTGAATGTTTTTCGTTTTTCATATCTCTAAGCTGGACACCAACCACCTTCTCTCTTAGACCTCGACTTACCCATATGGCTATAATCAATGGAAGAGAATTATCTTATGGTCACTCTCTTTAACAAGACAAAAAGTAACTATAAGCAGAAGAAAATCGATACTGTCACAAGATTTCTTTAACTAACGAAAAACACAGCTATTGAAAAAGAAGTAAAAAGAAGCAGACGACATCATTTTTTCTTTCTACCATGTAAAATCTATTGCTAAGTAATATCAATAGGAATAAAATAAAATAAAAAATAATTCGATCTTTCTTTTTATTCCTCCAGTTGTAGCTCCTAATGGGTGTTCAGAACACTGGTAATTTTTTTAAATTTTATTTCTTTTATGTTGTTAGTTGAAAAAAAGAAAAGATAAATTTATATTAAAAAATAGACAAGAAAATCAGATGTTAATACAAATCGAAAAAACTTCATTGAAAAATAAAGTACGACACATTTTTTAAAATTTTATCGACATCGACGTTTTACGTAAAAATAAAACAAGCCACCAATAATCTATCAATGACAAAGCTAGGCTGAGTTTCGATTTGAGAAACAAAACACGTCAAGATTACAAAAAAGTAAGAAAACAAGAAAGGAATTTAAAAAAAAGAAAAGAAAAAGAAAACATGCACAAAATATAATTTCAAGGCAGCCGCTTACCATTGAGACGTGGCAGTATTTAGACATTATTTAAAATATAAACCAACTGTAAACCTACGATCGAGTCGCTCGTGAAGTTTTTCATCAACTGGTCAGCTTTTGCCCCACATCGTGTTTCATTTCCCGTTTACCAAACTGTGAACCAAACTGGGAATGACCCGGTGAACGTTCAACATTGAAATATCGCATGGGGAAGAAAGTCGCGAATATGGCCGTCTAGAGATGACTTGATGAGAAAGACAATAAATCTGTTGGTTCCGATCAATCGGGTTCAGTTCACTTGGTATTATGTGAGGGTAGACAGTCCGACCTCTTTAATCCGTAACCTTCGGGACCAGGCCATTGCCGGACCACAGGAAATGAGGAATGACAGAAATCACACACAAATCCAAATGTAAATATAGTCTTTCCAGCTCATTCCACATATATATTTCTGTGTTAACAAAGTAAAACAAAGCTTAAAACCGAAATAGAATTATCATTAATGTTTCTAAACAAAGTTTTTTTTATTGTTTTAAGCAGTCCAAAGGTTAAGAAAAAGCCTAAAATAAAATAAAAGAAATATATATATATATATATATATATATATACACATAATTATTATCTCGGATGGGTAAATCTGCAACTATATATAAGAAATGAGCAAGACTGTATCAACAAAACACTCTGCTATAAGGTTGTAAACAACGCTGTCCTTGAAGCTGCTCAACAAATTAATGGCGGACGATAAAAAAAAAATAATTGCCAGAGCAGTAAGTGCCGGATTAAAAATGTCTGACTGTTTTCACCCAAGACAAAATAACGAAGCAGAACTTCCTTTCAGCCAACGAGAACTCCAGTCTAACTAGGGATGATCTTATATAGAAATCGACCTGACTATATAAGTTCATGACCGGAATTGCTTAACTTCCGGTCGAGTGTCACTTGGTTCCCAAAGTTTTAATTTATTTATACATTTTATTTCCTTTTTTCTATTATGGACAGCGGGTGTTATTTTGAGACTCTCACATCTCGATTTTACATTGAAACATCCATATCCACATTTTATAATAGGTTGTCATAAAACCCACCAGTCGCTCCAGGACAGATAAAATCATTTATAGTCCACTTGACTACATGGGTGACTTAAGCAATCGGGCGTGACCTCATTATGCTACACAACGGTCTAAATTTTCAACATCTAATCTAACAATAAATAAATACATTAAATATAAAACATACGTCCAAAGGAACAAATACGAAACTGATAATTAGGAATATGGAATGTAGACACTTACTGTTGATCTATAACATATTTTCAATTTAAAATAAAAAATAATGATTTTAGCATTACGAAAGGATACTGAAATCCTGTCGGTTTGACAGTTTTCCTTAAATCTGACCAAATATCAGAATTTTTTAAAATCTCTTTTTGGTTAGGCTGAGAACGTTTTAGTACATCCTCGGCCTAATTAACATATTTAAAAAAAAAAAAAAAAAAAAAAAAAAGAAATTTATCGACGAGAAAATTTAAATTGTCAAGCCGAGTTCAAATTGAAACTGAATATGTTGCGATCATTTTCGAAACAAATTCCCTTGGTGAAAGACATCGCCCCATTTCGTCTTCTGACTCCTATCTGTTCAATAGCAGGATAAATTGTGCTCTCTAGTCTTGAGTGGCAACCAGTCTAGGAGAAGGACAACTTTAAATGCGAAAACCATAACTAATGATCTTGAAAGAAATTTATCTACGATTATCATAAAAGTAATCACAAGCACTTCAAAAAGCAGCTAAAAAAATATAACCAATGTAAAACAGCATCAGTTTTATATCAGAAACGAGTGTCTTCTAAACAGAATGTAACCAATGTTTCTACCCCAAAGAAAGCGATGAGACATCTCGAAATTTAAAGAAAATAATGTACAAACAGAACATTTAACAACAAACTCAATGCACTTAGCATGTCATCAGAATTTTCATGATAACAATTTTGACCAGGAAAATACCTTTTTAATAAACATTTAATATAATTTATTCAAAGATGGATTGAAAATGCCTAAAACTTCGAGTCCCCAAGTTTTTCGCCACTTCTTACTAAATTGGCACTGAAACAAAAGAGGATGCGTAAAACTTGAAAAAGCGAAAATAAATAAATGAAAATAAAAGCTGAATTAAAATGAGTTCAAATGCAATTTTTTATAACAATAAAATTAAATAAAAAAATCAAACATATAGCCGATGAATATGGATCATGTTTTTCCTCGATTATGTAAATTTTATTCTGCTAAATAAAATTATTTTTCCAATGACGTCGGTTCATTGGCGAATAATTATAGAAGTTTTCCAAATTATCTTGCACATTTATAAATTTACCATTAGTCTGTGCATTGAATACTGTTGCCATATCTGGCCTGGTGCTCCTACTATTTATCTTGAGGTTCTTGACAAAATCCAAAGAAGGATCTGCAATGTAATCGATCCTGACCTGGCATCTCGACTTCAGCCACTTTCTCAACGACGTGAGGGGGCTTCGCTTTGTCTTTTCTACAAATATTTCCATGGCAACTGCTCCGGCGAGCTTTTTTCCCTTGTGCTCTGACTGCATGAATTTAAGTGTGCTACTAGATTGGCATCGAGGACCCACACGTTTACTGTTGAAATAGCTAAATGCAAACGCTACATCTATTTCAACAGTTTCCTTTCTCGCACTTCCCGCCTGTGGAACTCCCTTTCGTTTACTTGCTTAACTGATAACTACAATCTTCAAAAATTTAAATACAACGTCAATCGTCATCGTCTATTTTCTTGAATCCCGTTCAGCATTTGCACTTCCCTCAATCCTTTCTATACTCCGTCTTTCCTCTCACTTTCACTCCCTGTAACTCCACTCCGTATTAGTGACATTCCCGCCTTGCTTAGAATGAAATGATTAATATATATATATATATATATATATATATATATATATATATATATTAACCGTTTAAATAGGTCAAGGTCTGGTCACTCCTCCTCCCCCAATACTAAGTATGATTGAGAGAAATATTAAATTAAACCCTCTCTAAACTCTACAACGTCTCTCTAACCACTCCTTATTACACTCTCTGTTAAATTACAAAAACTTACACTACCCATCAATTTTCATTTCATTTTTCGCTTTATCATTTGGAAGTGCTATCTGATGATCCGGCGTCCTTTAAAAGGGCTCTGGTGAAATAAATTATTATAATGGAACCTTAAAGTGGTCTGTTTTTCTTTAATATATATATATATATATATATATATATATATATATATATATATAATGCTATTAAACCACAAGTGACCTAAAACGAAATTTTTGATTTTTCCATTTCTTAGACAAAATCATTGTAAAACTTATTGATGGGATGTCATTTTTGCATTTCTTTTTAAATTCCAATCTGACCAATCATTTTTTTTTATTTTAACATGTTTATCCGATTAAATTAGCTCATTTTGAAATTTCCCTTTTACCTATTTTCTTATTATCAATCAGCTTCAAGGTGTTTAATTCTGTCGGGAGTTCAAATAATCCATATAGCTTAGTTTACTATATTCATAAATAAAAAAAAATAAAAATCCGAGAAATTCATCTTCTAGCTTTGATGCTAAGCTGCATGCTTGTTTCCTTTTTTCTTTTTAGATAATGCAAAATTAAAACTATTTATTTTATGTTTGGCGTCACCCGCAATGAAAGACGCAATCAGCTGTCATCTCCACAGAAGAGAATATTTCACAAATTTTATAATAATGGTCATAAGTTCAGAACTATCCAGAAGCCGAAAAGAGGAAATTCTGATATTCCACTGACCACCTTCTACAGGATTTTTGCTCGCCAAAATCAAGAAAGAGTACCAGAAACCAAAAAGGAAAAAAAAAAAAAATCGATTTGAAGCAAAAAGACCCTCGAGACAGAAGACAACCGGTCAAAATGGCTTCGACTGACAGGATGCTGACAATCACTTCTTTGTCCAAGAATTTCACTTTCAGTAAAAGAAAAAAATGTCTCCAGACATACTATCATGAGATCTCTCAAAGAATTTGTCATTTCCACTAGGGTTTATACAACAATGCATCTCTTCCTCTCTCTTTCTTATATATATATATATATATATATATATATATATATATATATATATATATATATAGCATACAGAAGTGTCATTTGATAAAGTGCACTGAATTATATCTTTCAGACCTGAAATCAATAAAAGCTAAGGAAAATTACTCAAACAGCAATTTTGTCAATATATATAAAAGTTTCACTTACTACAACAGCCGGTGGATAATATAAATCTCCATTGGTGTTGACGTAGTTTTCTTGAGAGAGAAAAAAAAAAGCAAATGTTCCAGTCTACGTTTCTCGAACAGAACAGGGATGAATCAGCATCTGAGAAGAGAAGAGGAAAAATAATAAAGATCTGACCAAACCACAGTGGCCGGATGTGGTAAAGGCCGGTTTAAATTGGGGTACCCAAGTGTTTGAACATAAGCCAAGGCCCCAGATTTCCTGCCCCACCATCCGACAACCAACGTCGCGGTGGAGTCGATATTCCATCAGTTTTTGCAATGAGGGAGGTGCTGCCGCAGTCATCCGTATTCATTTTTCACGCTCTCTACGAAAACAAAGACACGACAGAGAGATAAAAAAATAATAGTTTCCAAACCCAAAAGGTGATTTACTAAGCGAAACTTAAATGTGGCACAGGGCAGTGAATATGGAGCACCCAGTGAGAATCAAATTCACTACTCAGTTGTAATTGATTTAGCGAGACGTGTTTGTTAATCATTAAACCACGTTGAAATGCCCTTTGGTCATCATACCAGGTTCAATTTTTTACTCTGGACACAGGTACATAAAGCTGATCATAAGATTAATTGCTCGATTTGTTTTCTACGGCTTATCAACCATTTGCAGGTTATTTAAAGCCAGACAACATAGCCGCGTGAGAGGAGAATTGGATTCATGCCTTTCCCAAGGGTATTTGCGTGTAAGTGAATATAACAAACCCAATTGGATTGGCAACTCAGTTCTCCGATTAACAATTCCGAGCCCTGATCATTAAACCACCCGCTCACCGAGGTTACAAACGGTCACCCATCTAAGTACTGATTAGGTTGGACGTTGCTTAACTTCGGTGACCTTACGGGAACTGGTTTTTCAACATGATATGGCCGTAAGCTGATCATAAGTGAAACATTTTCATGATTTTCTAATGTTTGTATTAATAATAAAAATTCATTCAGGAAACTAAGATTTTTTCACCTGTTTAAATAATTCGGTATAGATATAAGAAAATTTAATTAAACAGATTATTTTGATAATTACATAAATTTTTCTACTCTGTTCGACTAATTAGGATTGATGGGAAATATCAGACAAGCAACAATTTATATTATTGCGAGAACTGTCGGTTTTATAACTTACGACTGAATTTAGACAAAGCGGATATAAATTCTTTCTATTGACACACGATAAATTAAAAAAAAAACTTTATTGACAGAAACATTGTTTATAAACGACAATATTTAAAATATGAATTAACAATAAATAACACAGGTGTAATATTTATTGAAATATGCTTATAAAAACTTTCATGCAAATTAAATGTTACTACTTATGTTACTGAGTAGCGAGTTCGATCCTCACATGGTGTTCCTTACTTTCGGCTCCACTTAATAAAACGTAATCTACACACAAGCAATTTGACATGGTGTAATTGTGAGCAAGTTTGTCAATTACGGCTGAGTATTGAATCCGATCCTCACTGAGTGTTCCATATTTTCGATCTTGTGCAACATCTATGCTACGCTTAATAAATCACGACAAACAAGACGAATGTTAAATCTTTCTATCAGTATGGTCAGGACTATTTTGTTCTACTGATATTGGGCCATAAAATTCCCGGAAACAAAGAAATTATGCACAAAAAACATATTTAAAAATAGTAAATATGCGAACAGCACAATGCTTTCTAAGTATATCTGGGAAATTAAAAACAAAACGCACATCACACCAAAAATATCATGGAAAATAAGGAAAAGATCATCGGCCTACAACAACCAATCAAAAACTTGCAAACTTTGCTTGGAGGAAAAAATAACTATCATTACCTTCCCAGACCAAAATAAATTATTAAATAAAAGATCCGAGCTCATCTCAAAATGCAAACATGAAAACAAATTTTTATTACGTTACTTAAAAATCGAAAACTGAAAAAAATAAAATAAAAAAATAAAAAAAATAAACAAAATGACAATAAGTAAAATAAATTAAACCAAACAAATTACCAAATCACACCCGTTAGAATAGATGAAATAGAAAAAATAAATAAAAAACAAAATCAATGAACCCAAATAAATAAAGTAAAAAATAAACAAATTGACAAACCATTATGACCAAAATATTAGTTAGACTATAAAAACCCACCAAAAACCGGACGGAAAACATAGCAAATAACTGTTATATAACGATAAAAAATAAAAATAAAAATACTATGTTACTTAAAAATCGAAAACCGAAAAAAGTGAATAAAAATATACAGTATAATAAATAAATAAATAATAAGAAAACAAGTAAAATAAATTAATCGAAATTCATCCAAATAATTAAACAAACTAACAAACCGATCCCGATAAATTAACCGCTAGAAAAAACAAATAAAGATAATAAATCCAAATAAATACATGAAGTAATAAACAAATTAAAAACTGCTCCCGTCAAACCAATAGTTAGAATAAACTACAACAATCAACCCCAAAACTGAATAAATAGCTTTAATTATCTTTCCAAACCAAAACAAAACTATTGAATAAGCGATATAAACAATTTTTTACAGCATTAATAAAAACACCGATTAAAATAAAAATTAATAAATATATAAGAAATAAAAAAAAATAAAAATAAAAATAATGACAAGCAAAATAATTTAACCCAAATAAATAAATAAGTAAACAGATAACCGCCAAAATAGATTACCCACAATGCACCACTGACCCGTATATATAAATAGTCGAGAAAAATAACAGCACTCGTGGCTTGACGATTGCGTCTAGCATGAAATAGACTGTCGCCTTTAAGTGGTGACTTCAATGTTCACTTATATATATATATATATATATATATATATAAATATATACTAGAACATATGTGTGTGTGTGTGTGTCTACTTATGTTACAGCCAGTGCATGATGAAAAGGTTACTGTATTGTTATGTACTGTCATCTTGTGTCACAGATGAAGAAGGAACAAGCCAATAGAAATGTTATTCTATAGAAGAATGTTGAGAATGGCATTGGCCGGACATGAGATCATAGTTTTAAGGAAAATGGAAACAAAATGATGCTTATTCGTAGCATCAGAAAGATAGTCTGAGATTTCTATGGCACATAATGAAGAAAGATGTCTTGGAGAATTTGAAACTCGCAGAACCGATTGGAGACGAAAGTAGCGTATAACATACCTAACGAATTTGTGTAAATGGTTGGCAGAACAAAGAGATATAGAGAAAGTACAAACTTTACTAAAGGATACAAAGAACAGGAAATTAGTGCCAGCCATGATCACCCACGTTCTGAAGGGACATGTCACATAGAAGAAGTAAAATTATCTACTCACATATGCTACACATTTCTGCACATCAGTAATCATACTGAATCAGTCGGTTAGTTTGATGAGCCTATCGACTCTCCTGTGGAATAAAAGGGGCCACAGTCTCACTAGACTGGGGGTTGCTGCTGTAGTTTTCATAGTTGGTAGGTAGAGTTACTAGCTACACGCTCAATGTGGTTTTCAATCCAGAGTTATTAAAATATACGCGTAAATTAGTGGTTATCGCCTCGGAAAGAGGGATCAGCCGAGTCTGTTGCGTTCTGTCTGGGAGAAAGAAAATTAGGATTTCAAAGCCAGGTGTGTGTGGAATTACCCAGTCCACCTCTTGAAAACCTACTTGCTACAAAAACTACAGCAGCAACACCTAGTGTGATGCATCTGTAGCCGGGAACTCTACAGAGTTAACACACACAAATATACATACATACATACATACATTTTCTTTTTTTTTCTAGAATTGGTGGGTTGAGATTGTATTCCGACCAAGGTAGCTGCACTCATTTTCACTCAAATTCCCCTGAGAAAGTTATGAATCCATCTCTTCACTTCGACAGTTTGCATGATTTTTTTTTATACTAATATTCATTCAATACAAGGCCAATGAGCCATTCAAAGTAGACTAGCGAGAGGCTCGCGACGTTTCACCTTGGTATTTCCCTAAACAAAAAGAAAGAGCTTACTAACCACTGCGTTCTGGTGAGACACGGTAACTGTAAGCTCAGTATTCTTTTGTTTCAAGTGGCGTTCGTTGTATCGCCATGCCTTACAGCTACAAGTTTAAAATGTGTGGAAAAATTTTCTAACATTTAAGAACGCATTACTTTCTGCTCGCTTTAGGTTTAAATAAAATGTACATCTCTGTCTTAATCTAATCGATCAAGTTTCCAATAAACGGATTTCGATACTTCTCTATTAATTCTGAGGTTAAATTTAGTTTGTGAAAAAACAAAAAAGACGAAGTTTGGAACATTTATAAGTTTTTTTTTTTACATTTTCCTTCTCACTCTCTCTCTCTGTCATTTGGTGAGAGTTGGTAGGCAGGGTTGGGTTGACTTTATTTACATATTTTTTGGTAACGTTCTCTCGGAAAGAAACAAAGATTAATTAGTGCCAAGATTTCAGAGAAAGGATTTTAATTTTTTTTTCTGCATTAGGGTTTCGAAACAAATGAAAATTTTATCGCTACTTTTTTTCAAATGTCTTTCTTTTATCGACATCATACTGGCTCCAAACCTTTACAAAGAGAAAGCTATAAATACTTTATTCAAAATGAAACATAAAATAGAACCAGATCCAGACAACGTTCGAACGTAATCTAACGTTTTGGCGCATGCGCTAAGAGTGATCTTCCGCTCTGTGTTACACCGATTTGCGCAAAAACGCAGACGGTTTCATACTCATATGTAAGGTGAATTTGAATAGACTAATCAGTCTATTTATCTGTTAAAATTAACCAGCGTTTTCCGTGTCTCGCTGAACACTTCAGACATTTCATTTAACCAGATAAAACAAAACAAAAAGGGGTGTGTTAAAAGGACGGATTTCCCTTTATTACTGTATAATCCCTTCACTCCCTCGGCAAGAATTATAGTTTTTAAAAAGCGTCGATTAGAATTTTAATAATTTCTAAACGTATGAACTATAAATTATACATTTTCATTGTCCTTGAGAATTTACAAAAAAAAATAAAAAAATTTAAAAACTGTTTTATTAGAGTGTTTATTTACAAGAAAAATGACATATTTACATTATAAAAATATATTTTTTAATCATTTGACCCCAGTGAAGACAATGAAGCCACTAAGAGGTTACTGATTGTGAAAGAATATAAAAAAAGAAAAGAAAAAAAACTTACTAAGGAGTGAGAACAATAAATGAACAATATTTTTCTCGCCCTAATCTATCTTGAATATTTATAAGCCTACAATTCGTCCATACATTGAATATTGCTGCCACACATGACCCGGTGCTTCTACAATATATTTACATATCCTTGATAAAATCCAAAGAAGAATCTGCAATGTTAATGGTCCTGACCTGGCGTTTCGGCTTCAATCAATTTCCTGTCGCTGTAATGTAGCTTCCCTGTGCCTTTTCTATAAATACTTTCATGGTAATTGTTCCAAGGAACTCTAATTTATATAGACTTTATAGGTTTAATCAGAGTAATAGATTGACAAGAAAATCTCATCCTTTTACAACTGGAATTTGAAGCTCAGCGTCTGTCTTTACAGTTTTTGATGGAAAAACGTAACCAACGTTTTTGTATTTTCTACACCACTATATATATATATATATATATATATATTGTAGCATAATTAAGATAAAAGCAATAAAATTTTAAAATTTAAACAAAAGAGATGAAGGGCTGAACGAAATTAAGCATCTTTAGATAGATAGGATGGCAAAACAAAACGGCTCCCTATATATCTTTTCTGCATGCTTCGTTAAAGACGACTTGAGAAGGTACTGCGAATAAACTTTTTATTTAATTTTGTTTGATTTTAATTTAAAGTGTCATTGAACAACCGATGTCTTTTACGACCATAATGGCAACATCTACACCCAAACTAACGGTGTTAGTATGGGAAATCCCCTTGGCCGATGCTTCTCCGATTACTACATGTCCTACGTTGAAAAAAACCATGATATTTAAACAGGTCAATAAACCAAAAATATATGTCCGCTACGTAGACGATATTTTATTTTAGCGAAAAACATACCGAAATAGATAATCTCAAAACCATATTTGAAAAAAACTCTGTCCTTAACTTTACCTACAAACTAAGTAAAAAAAAAAACCTCCCATTTCTTAAAAGTTATCGTTGAATACAGTAACAACACTTTCACCACCTCATTGTATAAAAACCCACTAGCAGAAACTCTTGCCACCTTAATTTTAAGAGTGAATGTCCACTTAGATACAAAATAGCAGTGATAAAAAATTTCCTCAAGAGAGCACACGACAATTCATCCACTCGTCTACTATTCCATAAAGAACTCAACAATGCAAAACGGACAAGTTAACAATGGTTTTCCTAACTACTTCATCGACCACCAGATTAGACTATTTCTTTCCAAAGTAAATAAAAACGATACTGAACTCACAGATAAAAATGCTAACATAAATATCTTCTACAAGAACCAATGTACGTCAACAATAAGGAAGATGAATCTTCACTTAGAAATATCATTATATCAGTACACTACATTAGTTGACCCAAACAAAAAAATTAAATTATCTATTACAAAAAATTAAAACAGCTAACCTTATCCTAAAAAAATAACAACACACCTGTCAATTCCAAATTACAAAGAACCAATATTATTTACGAGTTCAAATGCCCCTTAAGGAGTTGTGTCCCTGATCAAACCAAACTCATAAATTACATCGATCACACTACTACATACCTATCCAGAAGACTTACGTTACACATATCCGAGCACAGCCCAATTAGAACTCGTGCCTACACACAGCCACTAGTAGTCCGCTGGCGGGCCGCCGATTGCAACACCAGCGAGCCTCTAGTGGTCCGCCAGAGGTAACACTGCCGAGACGAACACGCCGGTGGTCGGGCAGCGGGCTACCAGCGGTAAATGCCAGTGGCAGATTGGTAGCGTGCGTGTAAGGATTTAAACACACACACAAACAGACATAAATATACTTGTAGAAAGTACAAGCATAATAAGCCCATCCACATGTAAAAAAGATTAAAAATAATGGAAGCGCTAATAATAAAGATGAAAAAGCGAACATTCAATATCATCAATTACGAATATGGCCACAATGTGCTGACCGTGTTCGGAAAATAAAACATACCTATAACTCTAGATACATACGCATAACCCATACATTCAGTTAAAAAGTAAAAAATAAAATCATCCTTGACAATGGCTAAACGTATAGCCAAAAACGGTCGGAAATACAGAACTTTGTGTCCAGAAAAGAAAACACTTGTAGAAATACAGGAAAAAATAATTAAAAAGCTTAATCGCAGTCTGTCGTCTTTAACGACACACACACATACAAATATATATATATATAATAATAATAATAAAAATAATAAATAAGTTTCTTGGTTCCTCTCAAAATATTAACGCGACTTTTTCTTTAGCGTTTTTGGCTTTTGACCAAATACGGAAAGCGCTTTTTAATTTTTTTTTTTAAATACTGTTTAGTTTCTTTATATTCTATTCACTCATTCCTCTATTTTGGGGTCTGGATAGATGCCATATTCTTTCAACAATTTTTCTACTTTTCATCTCTTGTTTCGAATATTTGTTCAGTTCATAAGTCGACAAATACAAACTGCGCTACAAACTACTCACACCCAGAATATCATTTGACTGGTCGCCAGGTCACATCAAGTCAAGTCCACGCAAACGTTTCTTCACATACCCAGAGTAGCTAGATACATTCATAACACACACACACACACATATATATATATATATATATAGTCCGAGTGGTTTGAACCTTCATTTTCCGATCATGAGACCCCGCCCGGATTCGGATCTCACTACGGCCGGTTTGTTAGTGAGGTAATCTATTGATGTTGTAAACCATATTGTACTGTTCGGAAGCCATTGATCATTGTATTAGCACGAAGTCTCCAGTCATCGTAACCGAGGATTTGAGCGTAGCGACCGTATTCAAAATGGTGTTCACACCATATTATGCGCCATCTCCCAGAAATTGTAACTAAGTTCCGCACAGCATAGTTGCAGTATAAACTACGGCAACAAGTAGCCGCCCATTATATATCTTCATTTTTTCTCCCTCTCTCATATAGTGTGAGCATTCTTCCCTTATACATATAGGAGAGTTTTTACCAAATATATATACGAGCAATATCCGTGAAAATTTCACGGTTTTTCTATTTAAATATTCTCATGAATCATGATTTTTAAATTAATGACTGAATAAGCATCTAGTGAGGCTCAGAATTTTAAAATGTCCGTGGAAATTCTATTGCATCGTTAAATATTTGCGCTTACTAATTTAATAGAAATATTTCATTAGCAATCATAAATATGAAGGCAGGTTATTATTTAAGGAAATAAGAGAGTACAAATGAAAAGATTAAAATTTGACAAGGTTTTCTATTTTACTGAAACGGAAGTTAAACGCATTGAGTGTACTATAGTCCCGTCTTTCTTTCATTCATTTTTTTTCTCACTAAAACCAAACATTGTCTTTGATGTATCTGTTTCTTGTTTTTCCTCACAGTCAAAATCGAATAGTCTATAATTTTCCTGAGATAATGACAGGCTGAACGTAAGAGTTAAGGGGCAAGCGGAATGATAATAAGATATTTCATTAAAATTTTCTATATTTATAGTGAAAGACCAATGAAATTTTCTAAAGTTTCTAACGCTGAGATGCCAGACAAGAACTGGTAACGTTGAAGATTCTTCTTTGGAGTTTGTCAAACATTTCAAGATACATAGCAGAAACATCAAACCAGGTGTGGCAGCAATATTTGATGCATGGTCGAAGGGAAGAAATTTTTTTTTTAAATCGAGTTCAACCCAAGCAAGGTAGTAAAGCCACTGAGACACAAAGGGTTACTTGGTGAGAAATAATTAGACAACAGAAGTATTATCGGGGAGCGAGAATAATGGAAGAGCAACCAGGAAGATTGTAGATAAGGATTTGCATTGCATTTAAACTTTTGAAGATCAAGCTTGACCGGAAAGTAAGAATTTGTAAGAAAGTTCCATGAGAAAGAAGTGCCCCCACCCCAAATCTAGCAAATTCAACTGCAATTTTTTGTGATGTCAACAAACACACGTTGCCACTTTTGTAATATCAACGAATACTCGTCACTTTCGTAATGCTCGTTGTAGTAGAGACTTTGTAATCGCAGATACAATTATAGTAACGCCGTTGAACAATACTGGTGTCAGCCGTCTTCGACTAACACTCGCACTAATAGTACTTGCTTGATAATACTCGCTCGAATAGTAACCACTGAATAGAGATCAGTATAAAGAACAGTATAGTGAATTGTATAGAGAATTACTATCTGTATAGTAATAGAGGATAGTATAGAAATCGCGATCCGTATAGTAATTGAGGATAGAATAGAAAGAGAGATCTATTAGACGCCATGCTAATTCCCATATATACATTTCCTTTGACATCACGTGATCTACTTATTCAAAATGGGATCGCCTGTGTTTGCTCTCTGGTGATCTGTGTTCAAACTCAAGTGTCGGCAGATATATACTATATAACAAAATTGATGAAACCTTGTTGCTAATCTATTACTGCGCTTAAATTCATAAAGTCAAGGTACCATAGAAAAGAGCTCATTTGAACAATTACCAAGAAAAAAAACAAGAAACAACTTTATGATGGTGGGAATATGGCTGAAGCCAAGACGCCAGATCAGGACAAATAATATTGCTGATTCGTCTTTGGATTTTATCTAGAATCCCTAAATATATTGCAGGAACACCGGGTCATATTTGGCATCAATATTCATGCTATGGACGAATTGTAGACTTAGAGATATGTAAGATAGATTGAAGAGAGAAACACGACACAGTAAACCAAATTTCATGGCAGCTGAATTAGCAATAGATCCAATATAGTCTTTCCATTTCAGGTACGCCGAAAATGTTATCCTGAAACGACACAGCGAGTTACTCCCCTGGAGGTTAGCATCAGTCATATTGCTGGAAGGCAGAAAAGTGTCTCAGATGGTTAAAAGAAAGCAGATTTGTTTAGGAGGCGTTAAAATTAATAAGCCATCATTTGCCCCACTTAACAACAGACTGTAGGTCATTTTTTTTTAGACCAACCGCCAATTTCATCTTGTCGATCTGATCAGACTTTCTATCAAGACATGAGTAAATTGTTGTGTCATCAGCATAGATACCAACTTGAGATCTGATGCCATCACGATGATGAAAATTAAGAAAAAGTAGAACTAAAGATAGAACCCTTGGGGACAGCAGCATTAGTATGAAAGGATATAGAGGAATGGCTGTTCAAGACAGCATTCATTTTGCGATTAGATATTAGTTCGGACACACCACATTATGAAGAAAACTGGTACATCAAACCCTGACGAACGCTTTCGAAATGTTTGAAACAACAGTCCGAGCTTCATCATTCTTGACTGAAATTTCCCATCTCCTAGACTACAGAGACCAATCTACCCTGCGATATGACTCCTAGATGTGTTTTTTGTGTAGGGATGTATTTGATTAGCACTAAAATAAAACTGCAATAAAGATTTTCTATTTTTATTAAACTTTTTACGAGAAATAAAAAAAAAACAGACACAAATGATGAAACATTAAAAATGTACTTATTAGGGGATAAGTTAATGTCATCAGTAATAAACGTTATCGACCAGTTGAGATCATTTTTAAATCTGAACGAAATTATTTAACCCATTAATTTCCAACGTATTATCCGGTAATAAAAATTACAATAAAATTCGTTATTAATTATGGACTTCAGAAATAATCTGTTTACAAAATCCGTTATTATTTTATTTTTATTTTATTTTTTTAGAAAATCCGTCATTACTTATAGGTTTAAAAAAATCTAACATTAGTTGTAGGTTTAAAAATTCTGATATTACTTCCGGATTTTAAATATCTGACATTACTTCTAGGTTTCAACCTCAAACCAATTCATCTGTTAAGATACAAATTGTGATACTAGGTGTTCGCTGCAGAGAAGTGATTGCATTTCCTTGCAGGATGTAACCCACGGTCAGTTTAATGTGAACAGATGAATCCAAAAGACCGTTGTTAAAGTTGCGAGTTCGGTTTTCCCTCGATTGGTTTGGTGAGATTGGTTAATTTAATGACATATCAATACTTATTAGAGTATTTAATGTCGAATATAACTCATCAAACAAAGTATCACTATGAATTAATAAATAGATATAAGTCATTGATCAGATTTACAATAGCGTTGAAAAGGTCATTTTTTGTAATCATTTCACCCCGAGCAAGACGACAATGCCACTAGAACGCAGGGGGTTACAGGGAGCGAATGTGAACGCAAAGATTGAAAATGGAGAGGACCGAGGAAAAGGGAAAAAAAGAAATAGGCTTCAAAAGGACTGCGGTGGCGATTGACGCTGCATTTAAATTTTTGAAGATTGTAGGTATCAGGGAAAGCAAGAAATCGGAAAGGAATTCATCAGGTAGGAAATGCGAGATAAAAAAAAAAAAAAACTATTAGAGTAAAAATGATGGTTGTATCTAGCTAGCTCAACAGTGGAATTATGAGACCTAATTGCCAATCTAGTAGCACGCTTAAATTCATGCAGTCGTGGCACCATGAAAAAAAAGGCTCGTCCGAGCAGTTACTATAAAAATGCTTGTAGAACAGGGATAGGGATGCCACGTCAGGTTGGTGAGAAAGTGACTGGAGATGAGATACTCGATCAGGATCGATTGTATTGAAGACACTTGTCTGAATTTTGTCTAGAATCTCGAGATGCACACTGGCAACAATATTAAATACACAGACGAATGGTAGATTTAGAAATGTGCAAGTCATTTTATTAGGTTGGTGCAAAAATAATGACGTAATAATGTCGTTTTTTGACTTATATTTTAACGTCAAAAAACGACATTACTACGTCATTATTTTTGCACCAACCTAATACAAGAGTCAAAAGGTAGTCAAATAGATATATACGGGTCTGGTTTGCAGTAGAGTCTAAATTGTACCTGTAGGTCGGCTTACACTTGAATTAAAAATGTAGACACAGGTCCCGTTTACAAGAGAATAAAAATGGTTGACCTATACCCGGATTGCACTCGAATTAAGAAGGTTGGGTTTAAATCTTGAAGTAGCCAACCAAAAAGTGGCCATTTTTGGTGAGCATTACTTTTGCAGGGGATACAGTCGACATCTTCTAAGCTTCGACTACAAGGCATCTTCCATAGTTTTTTTTTCACTGTAGCTTCACGTCAGACAAAGTTTGCTAGATATTTAATTTCTCGGCAGCAGTCGTCGCAGATTAATGCCACGAATCTACATTCTTTCCCAACCATCCATTCATCAATCTGTCCGTGCACATTAACATCAACAAGGGAAAGAAGGAAACGTAAATAAATAGCAATAAAGGCAAACCACTCCATCTCTGATTTGATCTTGACAAATCTTTTGTCGATTCTGATTGAGCGCTTATCTACTGCCAAAGCAGAGAAAACAAAATAAAAAAAAAAAAACCCCAAAAACTGATCCCTGTTGTGTGCCGCCTCTCACTGAAATGGTTTCTAGATCGACATTTGTCAATAGGAAAAAAAATAAAAGTAGGGAAATAAATAAAATGAAGTAAAAAATGTAGGAACAGCACCTTTTGTTGACATCAAACAAAATGGCGGAGATTGGCGCGCTTATTTCGCGCCAAAAGACCGACTATATCTTCCACGACAAAAAAATGCAATAAAAATAAAATAAAAGGCATGTCTTTGTTACTGTTTCCTCGCTTTTCTTTTCTTTATTATTTAATTATTTATTCGACTTTGAAAAATGGACAAAAAATTTCTGAACGAAATCCGGTGTTCATTGAAGCTTTGTTCTGTTAATGTATCAAAAGGTCGGTGACGACGACAATGCAGACAACATAATCAAGGCGACATTTTAGTTGAAGTGTGAGGAGAAAAAAAAAAGGAGAGACAAAAATGGACAATGGCTACATTCTTATATTTTTATGCCGTCTTTTATTAATATTATTAGTATTAAGCCTATTGTGCTTATCATAACAACAAATGACCATTCACTATTTCTGTTTTTCTTTCTTCTATCTGGTGTAGCCTCACCAGTGACGATGTCTAAAATAAATCATCCATCTTCTTTTGCAAAAACTGGTAATACCAGGCCGGTCGGCTACGTCTCTTTTGACCATCTCTTTTCTCCTGAACAAACCTGACAGTTTGCACTTATTCTCAAATTTTATCTCAAACTCTTTTCTTGTTCCGCCATTTCTATAAACATGGACTTTCTTCCAACGTTTATGACTTGAATATTTAACGAGATCGGAAGGATTGAAAGTTGAAGACGCAAGAAGAAGAAATGGAATATATATTTTTGAGGAGAAAAATGTTAATATATAATAAAAGAGAGGAACTGAAAAGGTTAATTTTTATTTTATCTTAAATAAGTACAATGCATGATGCATGGAGAATCTATCTTGCACCTTTATAAATCCGCCAATTCGTTCATGCATCAGATATGGCTGCCAAATCTCGTCTGTTGCTTCTGCTATTGATGTAATGGAATAACTAGTCACCCCCATGAATAATTACACTATAGGTAGCAAGTACCTATAAAGTCAACCGTCTACGAGAGACAAGAGGGGAGAAGTGATAGAGACGGCGTAAGCATGTCCGACCTTCCAATTAGTGGCACTCACTACTAGATTGACTTGTGTGTATAACTATCGTATTTCATACTGTTGTGAACAATAAACCTTTATTCTAGTATCCACCTGGTGTTGTGTTTATTCCCTTAGCACGGAATATAACAGCTATTTATGCAGAGATTCTTGAAAAGATCCAATGAAGAACTTGCAACATTATCGGTCCTGATCTGGTATCTCGTAGCTTCCCTGTGTCTTTTCTATAAATATTTTCATGGCAATTTCTCTGAGGATCTTTCCTTATTGGTACCTCGACTATACAAATTTAAGTGCAGTACTATATTGGCAGCTATGTCTCATAATTTTACTGTTGGAATTGCTAGATGTAAGTTTGTATTCTACGCGTATACTTCCTTCTCGCGCACTTCTCACCTTCGGAACACTCTTGGAGCATCTTACTTTCCTGTCAACTAGGATCTTTAAAAATCTAATGTCATCTTCTGTCTCATTGAATCGTGTTCTTTCATTGCCCTTTTTTTTTTAACTCTCAGTTACCACTTACGTCTTAGTGTATTTTATCGTCCTGTTTGGAGTGAAATGTTTAAAACTAAAAGGACACTTTCGACAAAAAAAAAAAAAAATAAATAAATAAAGAAAAAGAAAAGTAACCATGAGTCAAAGGAAAGTGAGAAGCAAGAACAAAGAATACAAAAAAAAAAAAAGAAATAACGAGAGGAAAATAATGAATTAACACGAATAAAAAATCGGCAAAGGTAGAAAGGAAATAAGAAAGGTATTTGATAGCATATTCTCTAAGAAAAAAATTCAAATCTGATATAAAGAAAGGTAAAAATAAACGGATGAAAGAAAAAATAAATTTACAAGAGTCGAGAATAAAGCCTGCTAACAGAAATCAAGTAAAATAACGAGAATGAAGAATAACAATAACTATAATAATAACGATGATGATGATATCTATTAAAACAAACGAAAATAAGAAAATACTGTTTCAAAACAAAAAAGAGCAGAAACAAAAAAAAAAAAATACAAAGAAAAATGGCGGAAGAAGAAGATTTATTTGTCGGAACTGAATAAGAAATATAACACAAGTTTCGTGTTTGATATCTCAGCCAAAGTTCGCGCTGCCAGTTGAAGCTTGCATCCGCCATTTTTCTTTCTGTCTATTTTCGCGCCAAAAGATCGAACTGGATGTCGGTTGTCTTCTCTTACAACGAAGCAAAAATTGATGGAGGGTTATTTTTTTTAATATTTTTTTTTTACGTCCGTTTTCTTTTTCACTTTGGGTTTATTTTGTTGCATCTTCTGAGGCACAAATTTTATGAATCTTTGCGAGAGAGAGAGAGAGAGAACAGAAGAAAAAAAGCGAAGAGCAAGAAGAAAAAGTAAAAGGGAAAATAGGAAGTAAAAAGAATATGACGAGAGAGAGAGAAAGAAGGAAGAGAAAAATCAGAAGGGGATAAAGGAAAAAAGACGAGAGAAGAACAAAGAAAAAAAGAAAGAGCGAGAGAGAGAGAGAGAAAGAGAGGATGGAAGGCGAATCAGAGAAATAAAAACATATTAATCGACTGCTCCAGCTTAGTTGATTTTTTCCCTTTTTGTTCGATCAATTGTCACATTTGTTACAAATCAATCTTACTATTTTCCGTTATATTTTTTGTCTAACGCAGATTCCCCCTCCCCTCACACAGGAAGATAGATAAAGAAATAAAGACAGTAGACAGAAACACGCACAATATATATATATATATATATATATAGTACTGCGCAAAAGCAAGTGAATCCCTAAAATAGTATTTTAAAATTTTTTCTCTTTTTCCAGATAATCAACAAATCTTAATTAAACTATATATTCATTAACGAAAACATTAATTAAACCAATTACAACTACTTTCAAACCTTTTTATCAAGCTGAAATTAAAATAATAATTAAAAATTAAGAAGTGCAAATGTGAGTGAAACCTTACACTTACTCTGTCTTTTTTTATTTAAATGGTTGCCAGTGCAAATAATGTACGATGCCAGTCTTCATGGAAAAATTTCCAGTAATGCCTAAACCAGCTCGGCTCAACTATGTCAAACTATACTAAACTACAAATGTTCTTGGAAACGGTTTTATGGTCGGATGAGACCAAATCAGAGCTTTTTGGGAAGAACGATAAGCGGTATGTCTGGTGAGCTCCGAATATGTCTTTTGAAGAGAAGAATTTTGTGCTAATAGTTAAACATGGCGGCGGCAGCATTATAATTTGGGGGTGATTTGGTGCAGCTGGAACAAGCAAAATAGTACGCATTAATGACACAATGGACTCTGTAATGAACCAAGCAATTTTGAAATGTCTTACCCTCGATTAGAAAGTTGGGTGCTGGATTTTCAAACAGGACAATGACCTGAATCATCAAATGAAATCCATAAAACGAGTGGATTCGAAAAAAGAAATTCAATTAAAAGTATGTGGTCCAAGTTAAAGAAGGAAACATGCAGAAGATCCGGGTTAATATCGAGCAATTGTGGGAGCTTTGCCAAGAAAAATGATCAAAAACTGACGCTCACTTCTGCCAGAAACTTCTTAAAAATTATAGAAAAAGACTGGTCGACGTGGTGGCCTCAGAAAGAGGAGTCACCAAATATTAAATCTCAGGGTTCAATTACTTTGGAACATCTTAATTTTTAATTAATATTTTTATTTCAGCTTAATAAATGTTTTTTAAATGATTTTTTTAATGTATATATCGTTTAATTAAGATTTGTTGATTATCTGGAAAAAGAGACAATTTTTAAAAATATCTAAGGGGTTCATTTATTTAACACATCAGTGTGTGTGTTTTATATGCCAATTCATATAAAAAAAACTTTGTAAATTGGCTAAAATCACCATGTATCATAATTGTGAATTTGGAGTCTTACGTTGGTTAGTTTTATATACAACGCTAGTTAACGTCGGTAATTTTACCCCAGACGATTACTTCTACCTAATCTGGTCCCATAATAATAATATTTACTCAAAGCTTCTTATTGAGCAAGAGGGCAGTACGCCAACAAAGTGATGCTGGAGTACAAATATACGAAACCGATAAAACTCATGATGACACCCAGTCTGATACAAATTGCTATTTGTACCAGACTGGGTGTATTTGGAGATTCGGATCCAGCCGTGCTGGTAAAAATTCTCTGATCCCGTCAAAGCTATGTCAAAGAACAGAGTCTCGTTTCGGGAAACAGCTACTCGACCCCGTTCTATACGGGGTCTACGGGGAATTTTTGGCCGGGCCTAAACGGTTCGGATACCCCACGTTAAATTCGGCCTCGTGCCATATCTGACCGCGTGGGGCGGTTGATAGATATCCTGACACAAACTGTTATATGTTGTCGATCTATTTTCAAACTCAAATATGTTGTTGATCTATTTTCAAACTCAAGTGTCACTACCGACACTTGAGTTTAAACATAGATCACCAGTAAGTAATCCCATTATTGAATTAAGTGGATCACATGACCATAGAGGAAACGCATAAGTAGGAGGTAGCGTGACGTCTAAACGATCTCCATTTCTATTCTATCCTCTATTACTATACGGATCGATATTTCTACTCTGTCCTCTATTCTATACGAGACCGCTATTCTCTATACTATTCCCTATACTATTTCTCTATTCGGATCACTATCGGGATTGCTATTCGAGCGAGTATTATCGAGCTAGCACTATTAGTGCGAGTGTTATTCGAAGGCGTCTGTCACCATTATTTTTCAACGGCGTTACTATTGTTGTATCTGCGATTACAAAGTCTCTACTACAACAAGCATTACAAAACTGACAACGAGTATTCGCTGACATTACCAGACAAAAGTGTCGACGAGAGTTCGTTGACATCACAAAACAAATATAATAGGCATCTGCGTCACAGCCAAATATACAGCACGAAGTGATAGGTTTTGATAAAAGCAACGCATAACTTTGTAGATAGGACCCAGTTAGAGAATACCTTCAATCTGGTTAACCCAGTCTGCTTAGATAGTTTCCGATTGAATAAGGAACTAGTCTACGACTGTGTAATGAATTTAATGATATCAGGGCGCTCCAAACTTGTAACCTTATATCAATAACAGTCATTAATCAACCTAAGAAGCGTATGTAAGTGGATGGCAGAACAGGGATTTGAAACTATACTAAGGAAAGAACAAGAGATAGCAGGAATAGGAAATTGTGAAAAGTAATGATCACCCATGTACTGAAGGGACAGAGCACACCGAAAAAGACCTATTTTAATATATACTTCCTGTGTGTGATCACATTACACTCAGCGTGGTAACAGCAAGAAAAAGGATTTACCAAAATGATTCCCGAAATTAAAAATACACCCCTGGTCAAAATCTTAAAACCAGATACAAAGGGGTTAAAAGAAATATAAAATACTGTTACTTTAATCAAAATATAATTGCCAAACATTTACATTTAAATAACAAAATGTAGTTTATCAACAAACAAGTGAAAATGTTTAAACAAACATTGAAAAAAGGATTTTTTGGTTGGTCATAAAGATAAGACCATGTGTGAAAAAAAACAAATTACTCGACAAAAATTTTAGAACCAGTCAGTGTGCTCATAGCTTCAGGCGTGTAGACATCTACGTAGCTCATTTCCAGTATTAAATTACAGATTTTAAAATGGCCAAGGATAAAATTTTAACTAAGTTTGAACAGGGCAGGATTATTGAACTTCAAAGACGTGGTCTTTCGCAATAGCCATTGCAAATGAAATTGGCCGTAGCAGAACTGTCATTGCTAACTTCATTAAAAATCCGGATGCGTATTCTTCTAAAATAATCAAGCAGTTGCCCCAATAAAATACTCGCCTTTTTCTTCGCCATAAAACCTCCCGTTTACCTATTTGCTTCCGATTATCAAATTTGGGATGTGGATAAATGTAAGAAAGTATTGTTTTCAGACAAGAAAAAAAATTTCAATCTTGATGGCCCAGATGGTTTTCAGCGTTACTGGCATGCAAAAGATCTCCCAAAAGAAATTTTCTCAACATGACACAGTGGAGGTGAATCAATTATGGTCTGGGGTTCATTTTCGCACAATGGAACTCTTGAGTTACAGGAGGTAAAAGGTCGTCAAACAGCTGCTAGTTACATTGATATGTTAAGAAAGGCATCGCTAATTACTGAAGGCCCTCATCTATGTGAAGAAAACTGGATTTTCCAGCAGGATATGTTGCAATCCACAACGCTCTCCTGATCGAAACCCAATCGAAAAGGTTTGGGGATGGATAGCAAAGGATGTTTATAAACATGGATCGCAATTTGAAACTGTAGATGCTCTTCTTGCTGCAGTTTATGCACCCTGGGTGAGCATCCCAAGTACCCTCATGCAGAAGTTAATATTGAGTATGCCAAAGTGAATTTTCGAAGTAATTCGCTAAAATGGAGGATATGATGAGAATTAAATTGTCGTTGCGACTTATTTGTTCTGTATTTGCTATTTTTATTTACATGGTCTTTGTGACCAACAAAAAAAAATCCTTTTTTCAATGTTTGTTTAAATTAATCAATTAAAAGTTTATAATGTTCACTTGTTTGTTGATAAACTACATTTTCTAATTAAAATGTAAATATTTGCAAATATATTTTGATTAAATTAACAGTATTTTATATTTTTCTAACCATTTTGTATCTGGTTTTAAGATTTTGAATAGAAGCGTATGTCTTATCCCAATAGATTTAAAACTCTTTTCATATTTGTTATATAGGAATAAAGTGTCGCTGCTAAGTTTGAACATAGAACGACAGTGAGGAAACACATGCGATCCCATTATTGAATTAAGTAGACCCTGTGACCATAGAGAAAAAAAAGCATATATGGGAAGTAGCGTGTGTCTAAAAGATCGTCATTTCTATTCTATCCTGTATTATTAATCGGATCTACATTTCTCCTTTATTCTCTATTACTATACAGACCACTATCCGCCTCTCTACTCTATTCTCCATTCGGTTCAATACGGTGATTACTATTCGAGCGAGTGTTATCGAGCAAGTATTATTAGTGCGAGTGTTTGAAGGCGTCTGACACCAGTATTGTTCAACGGCGTTACTATAGTTGTATCTGCGATTACAAAGTCTCTACTATAACGAGCATTACGAAAATGACAACGAGTATTCGTTGACACTACAAAAATGTCAAATGTGTGTTCGTTGACATCACAAAACACTTGAAACTGATTTAATACAGATATTTAAAATAGTAAATTCAGTTGATGGCATAGGTTTTAAAAACTATTTCACTAAAAGCTATTATATATTCACCAGAGGACATCCATTAAAAATCTATCATCAGAACATACGAAAATAATATTTCACAACAGATAGTGAAGGAATGGAACATCCTCCAATGTCAAAGTTGTGGGCGTTTTCAAAAAGGAGATCAAAATACATTTTGATTATATTCGTAGATGGTAATTGTATTTGTATACAAGGCGCTTCTTATACTGTCTTAAACACTTTTTTAATTCAATGTATCGATGATTCCTGTTTTTTTGTATGTTGCCCGCGTTCTTTGTATTAGGTTGGTGCAAAAATAATGACGTAGTAATGTCGTTTTTTGACGTTAAAAAATAAGTAAAAAAAACGACATTATTACGTCATTATTTTTGCACCAACCTAATATATCTTTTACCTTCCGTTTCTTTTCCCATTTTCGCTTAATGGCCGTCGGGTTAATAATAATAATAATAATAATAATAATAATAATAAGTAAATAAAATAATTCGTTAATCCGAAATTGGTGAACGTTGAAGAATTTTCTTTTTTATATTTTGGAAGCATTTTTATAGGACCTGCGTTTTTGTGGGCAGTTCCAAACTTTTTTCTTTCAATGACACGAAACACAATTTTCTATAGATAGAAATAAACGAGGATCATGTCAGTGACACATGAACGCCATCAGTGTAGATTAGTGTAAATGAATGGCAAAACAGGTACAGGGAAGGATGGTACTGGGAAAAACATTGCTTGGAACTCTGAAGGATAGGAAGGTATGGAGAGCTATTATCACTCATTTTCTGAAGAGACACAGTAAATACAAGAAAACCCACCTTCACCCCCCCAAAAAAAAAAGACAAAAATCTAAAACAAACTTATCCCGTATTTTACGCTTGTGTCTTATATATAGAACATTTCTAAGATTTATTGAGGCGTGGTTCGCTACCAGTGTTAGAAATCATTGTTTAAACCAGGATTTCGAAGGTAGACAAGCCACGCCCTGCTTGCAAACCTGACGCAACATAAACTTTCTACTTCCATTTAACATTGAAACATAAGGCCAGTAAAATTAACAAGAACATTGGTGAACTGCCTTTGAAAAGGGTTTACTAGTTGAACAGCCATTACATTAATAGTTTTTCATGTTCAAAGAGGAACCAAATTTAGGGAAGAAGGCACATGGAGCATTTCTGCGGAGTGAACTCACAACTAATGATTTACGTATCTAGTCACGCCGGCCATGACACCGTGAAAGATGGCACATCTGATTTTTGTGAACTTACTCGCCTGCCGTTGTATTATTTCTCTATCATCATCCTCATGTCATTTGGACCAATTTAGACTATTCAATCTTCCTTGCTTTTATTTGATCATTTCAACGCAAGCAAGCCAATAAGACGCAACGGGTAACAGAATTTGAAAGACTATAAGAAAAAGAAAAACACACTTAAGGATCCAGAACAATTATCCTGAGAGTATTTATAGAAAAGGCACACAGAAGCGTCATTACGGTGATAGGAAAGAGACTTAAGCCTATATGCCAAGTCGGGACCAATGACATTGCAGAATCCCATTGATATTATATCTATCTCTCTCTCTCTCTCTATCTATCTATCGAATGTATGCGTCTATGAATACTGTTTAAAATCAAAAATATTTCTAGAAGATTGGTTTCTGAGCGTTTATAGATACAGACAATACGAGAATAGCAATAATCACTGTTTATTCCTCTGTCCACACTGCGCTTATATATATATATATATATATATATATATATATATATATACGGTGTAACAGCAAAATTGTCCAAATCTTGGTACTGCATAATTGTCCATCCCACAAAATTTTTAATATCCAGGTTTTCAGATAAGACGTTTAGCCATCTTGATACCATTTTTGTAAGAATAACTGAAGAACCATTTGAGTTATTCAGCTGGAAAGAAAACAGGTCAAAATCATTTTGTGTCATCTTAGGTGTCTTCTCAACTGAGCAATGGTGAGAGGAAAAAGATCATTCTGTCCTTCAGTAATGGTACCAACATTCATACTCCGGCTTTCATCTTCAAAGTCCATTCAAGAACCATCAAGAGAACGGTGAATAAGTTTAAGAAAGAGTTAACAGTAGAGAGGAAAACTGGATTAGGAGGTCACAACAGGAAGAGGGATCATCATTGTAACTAATAAAATTTAATTTTGAGCTAAAGAGATCAATTAGAAAGGTCCAACTCAATGTATATGAAGTTTGGCACGTAAGAGAGGAGTTTCAGCTATGACAGTCCAAAGAGTAGTTAAAAAAGACTTGAAAATAAAATCATACATGAAATCTGTGAGTCACCTTGTTACTCCAGGACAGAAAGTTAAAAGGTTAGAGAGGGCGAAGATCATGTTGAATAAGTTGGAAAATGATCCTGGAATATATATATATATATATATATATATATATATATATATATATATATATATATATGTGTGTGTGTGTGCGTGCGTATTTGAACTTTATTTCAATACTTGATGAGATTCCGATCCTTAGCTATGATTAATTAATGATGAACATGTCATTTTCGTTTATGATCGATTTCATCACGATTCTTCTGTTAAGGTTGGAGAGAAACTATAGCTTCTTCTTGCTCATATTAGAGTCCAGCCTGCTTCTTTTTCACTCAGTAATATTAATAATAATAAAAATAAAAAAAAACATTTCTACTTTTGAAGCAAATTTTAGATATATATATATAATTTGCTTTAAAAGTAGAATTATTATTATTATTATTATTACTGAGTGAGGAAGAAGCAGGCTAAAAAAGCTACGGTAGGGTACAAATTTGAAAATCACAGTATACTCCTCATGGCACCCAGTTTAATATGCGTATACAAAACATGCATCCCAGCCAGATGATTGCGATATGGTGACGCGTTTTGATAGCGAAATTAGAAATACCTTGTAGTTGATAACACAGTCTGGCGAATTGGTATCCGACTGAGGGCCTTTCGAAGCATCACGATGTTATGCCCAAGTTGCCTTAACTGCTTCTTCCATCAAACATAAAATAAACAATCGTCTAGACACCCAGTTGTGAAACTCATCGACTACTTCCACTTATGAACAGAGATACACAGTGCTTCCGCCATTGTGGAACATTAACTATTGGTTAAGGTGCGGCAATTGATATGCAAATCTCCGGGATATTTACTGTAGCCCATCAAATCCCCAAGATAAATATGTACATGTTAACACTTTCAATCAAGATCATAAGCTGTGAGTATTATATCTGGTGTAGCCTCACAGCATATTATTATTATTATTATTATTATTATTATTATTTCTATGGTTATCGCAAAATTCTGAGTGGCCGCAAATTGAGAGACGGAGGGTCTTGTCAAAACTTCCATCACCTTTCCGTCTTTTTCTCTCGGTCTTTACTTGAAATTTTACTTCTTCCATTTATTATTATTATTATTATTATTATTATTATTTTCTTTGATTTCTGGCGTTTACACATTTCTTTACGGGTCCCGCCCAAGGACGTAAGTTTAGAAATGGCATCATGACACTTTCCACTGACAAAAAAAAAAAAATACATAGATAAAGCCCTTCGTAAAGGGTGGGTTGTACTTGTCAGAACAATTTTTTGTATTTCTTTGAGGCATGGACTTCCAGGAATCCCTTCAATTAGTCTACACTAATGGAATCTTTTTCAACCAATCCTAGGGCTCCAACTACAACAGGGATTGTTGATGTTCTCATATGCCACATTTTTGAGATTTCTATTTCAAGGTCCTTGTATTTTGACAGCTTTTTGAATATCTTCAAAGATACATTGCAGTCAGCAGGGACTGCCATATCAATAAGGAGACACTTTTTTGTGGTCTTTAATAACAATGTATTATTATTATTATTAACACTTAGAGAAGAGCACAATTTAAGAAAAGAAAAAGAAAAGACCCTGAGTTTGGTAATGTTCAACAATATTTCGACAGTATGACTGTTTTCATGCTGCGTTAAAAATTGTATACAAGTATAAAAATTCTGCAATAAAAAAAAAAAAAATACCAGTCTTTGTACAAACGTAGCTTTTGTCTTCAGAAACTTTTTTGTACTGGTGAACAACGGATGAAAAGTAGACAGCATGCAACTGAAACGTGAATAATATGATGGCAATCGTGCACATCTTAAAATTTTATGTTAGTTGCTTAGTTACTAAGTGGAATTAAACAAACAGCTTAGTATAAATGATAGGGAATTCTCCCGGGGAGGGAAGTTAGTAGTTGTCTGCATATGTAACTATCCTCATACATTTTAAGGGTCGCATGGTCAGTGAATGGTTGGACATTGTCAAACACTGTCTTTTATTTTTATTTTTTTTTAAATTGTGCTCTTCTCTAAGCGTTGAAAAATATTAGAAGAGTTACGTCAATCATTTTAATTTAACGAGTAAAGCCTGAGGTTCTTGGGAAAGATCATCATTCTTTGAACCTTTTGGACTGGTGCTACAGAATCAAAAACAAAGAACTGTACCAAATAACAGAAAGAACTGTACCAAATAACAGAAACTACATCGGTTGATGACTACCAACAGCGACAACAACTAAAACGGATAGCACATATAACTCAAGAGAAAATAATGATATAATCAAGATGTTAACAATCCACACCACTCTAAATAGAAGGTTCGGAAGCAGACCCCCATCAGTATTGGAAAGAGCGATAAAAGCTACTCGACTTAAGAATCTTGTTTTCCTTAAAAAGTATTAGGTTGGTGCAAAAACAATGACGTAATAATGTCGTTTTTTGACATCAAAAAATACGTTAAAAACGACATTATTACGTCATTATTTTTGCACCAACCTAATATTTTAAGTAAAAGATTTTATAAATTTCAACTAAAAACAATACTGGCTGTTCGGTCAATGAATATCAAATGTTTCATTGTAGGGAAACGATTACCATTATCATTATTATCGTGTTTTTTAATCTGCTTCTTTGTTTTACGAGTTGCTTCCAAGTTTCAACCAGAAATCTCAAGAGATTGCAAGTCAACAGATCCTGATTTTTGGGACAAGTGGTTGAATATATTGCCGACATACCCAGCATCATTTTTCTTCATTGTATGATGTCGGATGATTGTATATAGAAGTTTAAATTTTCATTAAAATATTCATGTGACTAGAGGAAGAAGCAGCACAAAGAAACATTAAGGTCGCAAAAGAGTGACCGTTGCTGATAGCAAGAAAATGTGAAGAAGTTGTGGAGAGTCATGAACATCGACGTCTTGAAGGGATATGGCACATAGATAGAGATAGATAGATAGATCGATAGATAGCGCGCGCGCACGAGAGAGAGAGATTCATACATTTACAAGTTAGTTTATGAAGAGTCTCTTTTTCTAAGGTGGGGTGGGTTACAGGACGTATCCCACCATCAAATGATAGATCCCGGTGACTCTCCAATCAGAAAGACACCCTGTAAGGAACTGTAGACTTTCGACGTAGACAAGAACTTGTTTCCACATCAACCATTGAGAATGAGACGCTATTCAATTCCACCGGCAGCGACTAAATTTTCAGATTCGACTCATGTGGTTTCTCTTTAATTATCCAAGGAGTTGAGCTTCTTTACTTGGCATTCCTCCGAGATTTAACTGAAAACTTTCAGATTTATTTCACACATCCCCCTACCAGTAGCAGGAAAGAATAGTGAACACAGTACTTTTACAATTCTATCTACCTACCGTATGAGCCAAGCCATCTTTTTAAATAGAAGCTTAGTTGTTTACGAATAAATAAATCCGCAACCGATTTCTAGTTTTTTTTTCTTTTCCGATCACCAACTTTAAACTCATCTGTCACTTTATTACGTACACTTTTCTAGGACTGAATTGGACCGTCTTTTATCTTTAGAACCCAAAACGTCTTGATCTCCTGGAAGCACTCTCTCAAAATTTGGGTTCTTGCTTTTATTATGTTTGATGATGTCAACAAACACTCGTTGCCACTCTGTAATGCCAACGAATACTCGTTGTTACTTTCGTAATGCTCGTTCTAGTAGAGACTTTGTAATCGCAGATACAACTATAGTACGCCGTTGCACAATGCTGGTGTCAGACGCCTTCAAATATCATTCACACTGATAATACTCGCTCGTATAGTAATCCGAATAGAGAAATAGTATAGTGAATAGAGCAGAGAACAGTGAATTGTACAGCAACAGAGGACAGAATAGAAGTGCAGATCAATCTAGACGTATATATTCGTTTGCTCTGTGGTCACATACTGGACAATAATGAGATCGCTTGTGTTTGCTAACTGGCGATCTATGTTCAAACTCAAGTGTCAGTAGCGACACTTTAGTCCTATGTAACATTATGGCATCCCGTAATGCTTCTAGATCGGCTTCGTGCGAACCAGGATTTCAATATCCCTTTCTTCACCCTAAAAGTTCTCTATAAGACTGAGATCGGGTGATTTTGTAGGCCATTTTAACACAAAATTACCTTGCTATCTTCCGTGAACCAACCTGCCTCTAATTTTTAATTGTGACTTGACGCGTTGTGCTACCAGCAGTCCTCACCAGAGAATGGGTGCACCGAACTGAGTCCGGTGGTCAGCTATAGCATCGAGGCCAGCAGTAGCATTTAAATGATCTTTTATTGGTACCAATGGTTCGAATGTACGCCAAGAAAATATTCCTGGAACCACTACCACCAGTAGCGTGCCGAAGGAGGGTACTGGGTGCGACGGCCCCGGCATACATATCGCGAGGGAATCCAATCAAAGAGTAAAATAAATTTTTTAGTTTATGAAATTTGAAATTGTTAACTTCGGTGTACAAGCACCCCACAGTCTCACAAGCTGGTGAAGATGTGGGTCCGTGTTTTGAAAAGCAAGACAGGTGTAGGTCGCCATACCTGAGTCTTAGGGGCATATAATCAATGAGATGGCTCCGGTCATCATCAAACCTCTGCACGTCACAACCACCAAGAACACACTGAACGGTTGATACAAGGCAAGAAATATTCATACATTCTTGTTATTAACGCGAAATATTCATCTTAGCATCCGAATGATGCAGCAGAAATTGAGGCTCATCAGACCGGGTAAGGTTTTTCGATTCTTTTATTGTCTAATATTTTTTGTGATCCTTTACGAATTGTAGCCCCAGTTCCTTGTTATTGTTTCTTCGGCATGGCATTCTGATGCTTCAAGATTCGGCATTCAGACATGTTTTTCTGTATACCTCAGTTGTAAAGAGTGTTTTTCTTAGACTTTCTATCAGCTTAAACCAATCTGGTCAATCTCCTCAACTTCTTTAATTAACAAGGGATTTCCTTTTACAGTATTGTCACTCTGGAATTTCTTTTTATGATCATTCCGATAATCTTTAGAGGTAATTTTGTGTAAAAATACTAGCAGTTTTCAAACACTCAGACCCGACCCTCTCTTTCTTTCCAATACTAATACATATAATGAAATCCATTACACTACGTCGATGTTTGGGCACGTCGTCGTGGTGTAATGGTTAGCAATAGATAGATCAATTTACGACTGAGTAGTGAGTTCGATCCTCACTGAGAGCGCCATACTTTCAGCTTTGTGCCATACGCTTAGTTAATCACTAAATTGCTTCCAGGTCATTGGCTAATTAGAAGTCTATATAAAAGAGCATTTGTTCACGTGTACTTAAGTGGTTAGTCTTGCTCGATTGATAGATTTTACCTGAGATCTTTTACTAAGACAACATTTATACTTATTGCCTTTTAGTGTACAGGACAGTTATCAGCCAGGAAAAAATCTCGTTCATAAGGTAGGGAGAAAAAAAAAGGGAAAATACGACACCAAAATCTGAAGAAGCATTTTAATAGCGAAATATGTATTCAAAAATCTAAAAATCTCTATCTATAAAAGGCAGGATGTGTGTGTGTGTGTGTATGTATGTAACGAATGCACGCCTGCAATTTTCGACGGATTTGCACCAAAATTTACATGCACATGCTCCAAGTTAGTGGAAAGGCCAAGACCGACTTTGCATTTCCCAACTCCCATCGATAGTGGAAATAATCGATTTTTCATGCTTTTACGGCATGTAGTTTGCAGCCATTTTCTACTGGCCAGAGTGAGACCCTATAGCTGGCTGCCACGAATAGGCAGCAAGATTCTATTGGCCAGCCTGAGAGCCAACAGCTGACTGACACGAATGTTAACTAGCATGCTAGCATGCAAAAAAAAAAATCGATAGCTGCATTCGTCACAAGTGGGAAAAATTTAAATCTGCATGGCACTTTACTCCAATTGGCTCATTCGATTGCTTAAACTCAACGTTGATTCTTATTCCGAAGAACTGGGTTGGGTGTGAAAAAGTATTTGTTGTTAACATTCTTTTTTCATTCGGTTTTTCCAGTTACAAGTCCTTTTTTTAAAGCTGGTCGTTTTGTGTTCATTTTGTTTAGTTCTTTTTTCGTAACAGATTTAATGTTTAGTATAGAGCTTAGAAAAAATTTGCAGTGTGAGATAGGCAAGAAGTAAGGCATGTAGCAACATCAGCACGGCAAAGGGCATTCCTTTAAAGGCAAGGAAGGGCAAAAATATTTTAAGTCAAGTGATAGCGATTGCTGTATGGGTCGTACGATTTTTGAATCAAGCACGGGCAACGCCGGGCCATGCTACTCGTAAAAAAATAAGTAAATAAATAAACAGGAAAATTTCCTTGGAAACAAAAAAGTACTGAACAACTATCGCCCGATATGGCAGTAAATGTTGGATAATTTCCGCACAGATGAAAAGGAGACTTGAGGCAACAGAAATGTCGTTATACAGAAGCATTCTTAGAATGCCATTGACAGAACATGGAAGCAACGAGAAAATGTTAAGGAAAATGAAAACAAACAAGGACAATTATACAGAAAATTAAAAAGAAACACTTGAAATTTCTGAGACACATGAGGAAAGACAGTTTAGAAAATGTAACACTAGACATATTAAAATCAGGAGAGTAAGAGGGGAAACAGCGAGTAAACTATCTATTGAGCTTGTATAAATGGCAGAACATAGATTGCGAGGGATGGTGAGGGGACAAATATTAGAGCTACGAAGGATAGGAATTTGTGGAGGGCTATGACCGCCCACGTGTGCAAATCAAATTATACACTTTCTTAAATTAGTTTGGGACGGTGAATACAAAAATCGAGTTCATTTTTATTGGCGAGCTCTATGTTTTTCTACGCAGAACCCAAGCTTTTATTTTAAAAGATAACTATTTTTAACTGGATTTTCAATAATGTTCAAATTAATTCTGAATGCTTCGTTCAAGAAAGCATAAATGTTATTGAATTTTTGATCGGTTAAATCTGTTTTCTTTATATTATGATAATTCATGACAATGACAGTGTAATTGTTTTTAGTTATGAATGGAAACCTTATAAAGTCCTTGGATACAATCTAAATAAATAAACGGTAAATTCTGTCTGCCCATCAGTGTACCTGAAACCCCGTTAACTCGGTTCACACTTGCTCTACATAGATATATTATACCTTTTGGGGATTAGAATGATCCCGGGATTGAAAATATGCCCTTCATCTGGTGTTTGAATATTCAGAATTGAGATTTGTGTACGGGTGAGGAGGGAACAATTAAAAATTCAAATTTTAAAATAACTGAAAAAAAATATTGATTTTAAAAGATTTTAATTTATATTGTTTAAAGTAACACAAAAACGTAGTGAATTTTATTCTATTTTATTTTTTTAAATTAAGTTTAAAATATCTCTAATTGAGGAAATCGATTTTATTTTTTCAAAATTCAAAGGAAACAGAATTAAAGTGGTAGGTTTCGTGGCATGAGGTTTTGAAGTTCCACGAAGTACCTGATGTGAAGAACTCAACTCCATTGAAGTTCCACGTAGTTCCTGATGTGAAGAACTCAACTCAGTTGAAGTTCCACGGAGTTCTTGATGTGAAGGTTCCACGGATTTCCTGATGTGAAGAACTCAACTCAGTTGAAGTTCCACGGAGTTCCTGATGTGAAGAACTCAACTCAATTGAAGTTCCTCGGAGTTCCTGATGTGAAGAACTCAACTCAATTGAAGTTCGACAGAGTTCCTGATGTGAAAAACTCAATAAAACAAATTCTCAGTATTTGAATTTTAATACACTCATTGTGTTATAAAAGTGGCATTTGGCAACGGTGAATTCGTTCTACAGAAAAACGCTGAGAATAACACGAACAGAACATGTAAGAAAGTAGGAAGTTTTTAAAGAAAATGGGAATGAAAAAGGACACATAACGAGGAGAGGGGACTTGGAGAATTTCAAACCCATAGGACATATTGAAGCCTAGAGGAAAACAGCGGACAAGCTTGTAAATGGATGTCAAAGAGTGAAAGGCATAATAGAAAAATATTGCTTAGAATTAAAAAGAGTAGCAAGTTAATGAGAGTTATTATTGCTCACGCCATGGAGAGACACGGCATATGGAAAAAGGATTGTGTTAAATTTCTTTCGTATTTCAGAAGTAGTTTTATTTTATAGTAAGATTATATTTTTGCTTCAAATGAGCATTTATTCTTTTTTCTTTTTTTTTTTTACATTTACAATGACCTAACCTAATCAGAATCATATTTCCCGTAGGGATGAGGAAACCTGAAATTAATGACTGAAATAAAATGGAGCTTATTTTTTAGATTCAGCATCCAATAATTAGCTAAAACATCCCATACACCATTTCAGAAAACAAAAATGCTAGGGTTGTGTATTCGGTTCACTAATCCGTGACATTGTGATGGAAATAGCAGAGTCTGAATAAATAGATTATCTGAACTAATAATTTGTCATTAACCTTAAGACTTTAATGATGATTAATTGGACTTTTACCTTTATTTCAACTTATAACTATTGGAGTAGAATTTGGATTTTTTGTTATCCTTGTTCGCTTCCAGTCATCTTTCGTGTCAGCTTCCTCAATCCAAGATCGATACAGAAGATTTGAAGGGCAAAGAGCTACAGGCAAATCTTTGGGAAAAAAATCACAATCATTGATTATTTAGGACTAATATTCCCATTCCTACGTTTCGACCCGTTCAACAACCAATCCTCTTCAAACATTCTATCGTGAGAAAATAATATTGATATGATATCAGAAAATTCAGCTGAAAACGTGGCGTTCAGAAAAATAATCCAGATGAGGAAAGAGTTAATCAGAGCGACTAGAAGCAGAAAACGACTTAATATAAAACATGATAATAAAACAGGAAAGAATAAAAAGATGTATTAATTTAATGCATGAAAAAGATCAAAATTGGCCTGTTCGAATTTGAGCGTTGGGGAGAAGAATAACAAAGATGGAGTTGTCAGCCCAAATAAGTCAATAAACCGATAAGTATTATCGATCCTTAATCTTACAAAAAAGAGAATAGCATTGTTTCTCAAGCTTGGCTTTATGGCGCAACACCCATATCACGCTACCTATTTTTTTTCGTTTTTCCTTTTCAATATCTGTCGTTCTCTACGCCTTTCCATTTTCTATCGGTCCCTACTCTAACATTCCCACTCTTTCTGTCGCTCTATCAATATCTACTCTTCTCATACATTCTGTTTCTCTCTATCAATATATATAACCTTCAAACTTTCTGCTTCTCACTATTGCTCTCACTCTTTTTGTGTTTCTCTCTCTCAGTATCTATTGCTGTCACTCAATTCCATTTCTATTATTATTTCTCCCACTCTTAACGTTTCTATCAATATCTGTCGTTCTCAATCTTCCTCTTTCACTGTATCAATTATTTTAATCATTTCACCCCAAGCAAGGCAAATAAAAACATTAAAACGCAGAGGCTTACTTCGTAGGAAAAATATGAGAGAAAGAAAGAAAACAACATGATTAGGGAGCGAGAACAACAACAGAAGAAGAAGACAGATGTTAACGATTGGCGTTGCGAAAAATATGAAAGAAAAAAAGAAAGAAAGAAAGAAAGAAAGAAAGAAAGAAAGAAAGAAAGAAAGAAAACAACATGATTAGGGAGCAGGACAACAAAAGAAGAAGAAGAAAACAGAAGTTAACGATTGGCGTCGCGAAAGAAAGAAGGAAAGAAAGAAAGAAAGAAAGAAAGAAAGAAAGAAAACATGATTACGGAACAAGAACAACGAAAGAAGAAGACAGAAGTTAACGATTGGCGTTGCATTAAAATTTTTGAAGAACAAACTTGATTGGAAAGCAAAAACTGGAAGAGAGTTCTACAAACGAGAATTGCGAGAAAAGAAACTGTTAGCATATAACATCGAGACGTTTCAACTGTAAAATGACGAGACCTTGTCGCCAATCTGGTACCGCGCTTAAATTCATAAAGTCTAGGTACCATAAAGGATAATTACCGTGAAAGCACAGGTAAGTTACATTACGGTGATAAGAAAGTAACTGGTTAGAATCAATGACATTGCAGATTCTTCTTTGGATTTTATCAATGATATCGAAATATATAGCAGGATCACCAAACCATGTTTGGCAGCAATATTCAAAGCATGGGCGAATGGTAGACTTATAAGTATAGAGGATAGATTCAGTCGAGAAGATTTAGCCCAAGAAAGTACAATGAGTTAATCTTCTGGAGGTTAGCATCAGCCATGCTAATGGAAATTACAAAAGGGTTATCTCAGACGATTAATAGAGAGCAGACAAACCATTCCTTGTCATAGTTGCCAACAGAATATGTGATTTTTGATATCAGCTGCTAACGGATCATACTATTAAGACAAGAGTAAATAGTTGTGTCATCAGCAGAGATATCGAGTTGAGAACTAATGACATCAGGAAGGGCGTTGAAAATTATGAACAACATAGGTTCAAGGATAGAGCCATGGGGAACATTTGCATTAATTCTAAATGATCTTGAACAGTGGCCGTTCAATACAACTTTAATTTCGCGATTTGATAAGAAAGACTGAATCAGTTGAAAAATTCTTCCAGAACTCCTATAACCTTTCAACTTGTGAAGAAGACCAGTATGTCAAATCCTGTCAGGTGCAACAGCCCGAGCTTCACTACTTATCTAAAGCTTGATAGACTCTTTCAGCAATAATCATTAATACATCAGAAGTTGAGATAGAGAAGCGAAAACCATATTGCTCATCTGAAAGAAAACCCTTTGAGGTGAGATGCTTAACCAATTTAGAGTTGATTAGGGCATCTAGCACATTGCCAAAAAGCGGTAGAAGGTTAATAGGTAGATAGTTAGAAGGAGTTATTAAAGACTGGAACTCCAGAAGAGGGTTTCTAAGCAGGAAACAAGAAACAGCAATACATTTATTATGGAGTTTAGAGAGAACAGGAGCCAGTATATCTCAGGGGCAATTGCAGGGATACCATCAAGTCCACATACTTTGAGGCGATCCAGTTTAGAGATGATAGCGGAAACTATAAACGGAGTTAAATGCATATCACTCAATAAAGACACACTTCTAAGGGGAAAGTCAGGCAAAGATACTCCAGATTGGTCAAGAGTAGAATTTCAACAGAATTTACGATATAAGATAATCAGCTTTATCACTAGAATATGTTAACACCTTGCTAATAGGAATATATACTTGGTAGATAAATAAGTAAAGGTTTATTGTAAAAACTAGTACAATAAGAATAAAGGTAACAGTTATGCGCACGGTCGTCGCAAGTCAATCCAGTAGTGAGTGCTACTATTGGAAGGTCGGTAGTTCTCGCGTAAGTCTGAGTTGTACTCCACAGATCTCAGCTAGAGTATCTAGCAAGTGCCCCACGCAGTCACATGTGGCACAAGGCCGAATTAAATGTGGGTTCCCGAGCCCGTAGGCTCGGCCAAAATATCCCCGTAGACCCCTTAAGAACGGGATCGGATCGGTCTACCTCCCCGAATGAGACTGTCCTTCGGTATAGCCTCGTCCGGCTTCCTTTCTGCTCGGAGGCAGAGAGTTCGACCAGCACAGCTGAAAAGTTTTCAGCTAGAGTATCTAGCAACTGCCACACACAGTTACATGTGGCACAAATCCAAATTTAATGTGGGTTCCCCGAGCCCTAGGCTCGGCCAAAAAATCCCCGTAGACGCCGCATAAACGGAATTGGGTCTGTCTACCCCCATGAACGAGACTCTGCTCTTCGGCATAGCCTCGTCTGGGTCCCTCTCTGTCCGAAAGGAAGAGTGTTTGACAGTACAGCTGAAAAAGATTTCAGCTAGGATATTTGCAAACAGCCCCACGCGTTTAGATGTGGCACAAAGCTGAATTTAACGTGGGGTATCCGAGCCCGTAGGCTCGGCCCAAAAAATACCCGTAGAACCTGCATAAACGGGATCGGGTTGGTCTACCCCCAGGAACGAGACTCTACCCTTCGGCATAGCCTCGTCCGGGTTCTTCTCTGCCTTTAGGCAGAGAGTTCGACCATAAAGCTGAAAATATTTCAGCTAGTATATTTAACAGCCCCACTACGAGAGTCATATGTTGCACAAGGCCGAGTTTATCGTGGGTTCTCCGTGCTCGTAGGCTCGGCCAAAAATATTCCATTCGAACCCTTATAAATGGTTTCAGGGTCGGTCTACGTTTCTGAACGAGACTGCCTTTCGGCTGAGCCTCGTCCGGGTTCCTCTCTGCTCAGAGGCAGAGAGTTCGACCGTCTAGCCGAAAAGATTGCAGGTAGAAAATATTTAGAACGCCCGGCGAGTGTTGCATGTGGCACAAGGCCGTGTTTAACGTGGGTTCCCCGAGCCCGTAGGCTCGGCCAAAAAATGCCCGTAGAACCCGCATAACGGGATCGGGTTGTTTAACCTCCCCGAACGAGACGGCCTTTCGGCGGAGCCTCGTCCGGGTTCCTCTCTGCTCAGAGGCAGAGAGTTCGACCATCTAGCCGAAAAGATTTCGGGTAGACTCTGTAGTCCGTTGACATCGATACTTATCGGTAGATACTACCTATAGTGTAGTCACTCATGGGGGTGACAGGTCATTCAATTATATCACACCTCAAATTGAGTGAAGAGGGGTGGGATAGAAGACGTACTCTTATTTAATTAGAGAGTCGCCAGTAGTAATGAGAGCCAAACTTATAGGCTATACGGTGTCTCATTCTCTCAGCGAAATTGTTGCTACCCTTTCTGTCTCCCTCTCTCTGCCAATACCTATTACTACTACCCTTTCTGTTTCTCTCTATCAATGTCTATTGCTTTCACTCTTTCAACTTGTCTCTTTCAAAATCTATTGCTGTCACCCTTTCCCTTTCTCGCTATAAATATCTAGCGTTCCCATCATTTTCGTACCTGTAAATGAATATTCTCGAATTAATAAATAAAGAAAAAATGTACGCCGATGCTGCTAAGATCTACAATACAAACGAATCTATTGTTAATTACATACCTTTTCTAATATTGTTTCACTTTCTCTATTATTATTTAATTTTGCTAATCTCTTATTGTGGCTAATTTATGAATTAAAATTTTCTTTGTTTTAAGTGAGCGGAAAACACGCGTCAACAATCTTCTATTTTAAAATCGACAGAGCTTCGTTCAAGGTAGAGTATTATTCAAATTGTAAGATTGATTACTTGTTTATGTGACTGACGTCCAGACAACAAGGGAGTGAGTTTATTAAGTGGAAGAGCTACAGTTCCCTGAAGATTTAGAAGCCATTTTTTCCTTTTGGCAATGACGTTGATGTCAGTCGGTAGAAGCCGCCAGAGGAAAGACAAACTTTTTGCAATCACCAAGAATAAATGCAAAACAAAAAATAAAATACTTTTGTCTGTTTCGTTTCTTTGTATTTTTCATATTTTTTAAAGATAGCTATGAGTATGCAAAATCGGTCTATATCCTAGAGAAGAATCATTGCCATTCCAAGTTTTGTTCATAGACATTAACCCATTTCTTTGTGCTGCTGATGATACAGCAATATAATTCTTTGTGAATAATTCGCTTTAAGAAAACGACGGAAAATTTGGTAAAATTTTAAAGATCAAGACATTGTGACTTCTCCACATAAGCAGTCTGAAAAGTCACATCGAATATGAATTTAAAACTTTCAACTTTCAAGATGAAAAAACTATGATCAACAACATGGCACATACATAGGTGCATTCACACACACACACATATATATATATATATATATATATATATATATATATATATATATATATATATATCCGAATGTAATGAGAACGAAAATAATATATAAATTCTAACGTTCACAGCATTAATTCAAAAGAGGGCTCAATACCGATAGTAGAGCAATAATTATTTATTATAATTTTTTCATATAAACAATTTTTTTCAAACAAATGGAAAAAAGGAAGTGACGTTTCACATGCGGCTTGCTTACAAACAGAATTGTTTAAAATCATTTTGGTTCTCACCAGTCGAAGTGCAATTTTAAATGCACTGAAACGAAGTTGCATCTTTGTAGTGAGTAAAATGTTTTTCTCTATATGAAAAAAATATAATCTAACAAATCAAAGTATTGGTAAAACTTGCAAATGCAACTTCGCCAATTTTGTTGTCTTTGTCTTTGGATATGGATGGAATTAATTAGATAATCAACTGCACTGCAACCCTACGACCACATCCGGTCATAAAATTGATGATGATTATGGAACAATTGTATTTTTTGAAGCATCATTTTTGAATTGCATGTGAAAGTGTTTCATTATGCAATTATTCTTCCTCTTCATTATTTAGTTTTCTAATGTCATATCCTTTCAAGATGTCATCCAGAATGTGCAGGTAGTGCCATAAATAACGGCTTGGAATGAAAATTCGTAGAACAGAGTTCGAATTCTAGTCGAGTTACATTCATTTATGCGCAAATGTCTTTCTCCACACTGGCTATGTGTTAAATAGTATGATAGGCTAAGCTCTTTAACTTTGGATAGCAACCACGTCAGGAAAAGACATGAGGCTAACAACTTCTTTCCTTAAAAACCTGCTTGTTACGGGAACCACAGTAGCAACGTTGTTGAAAGCTGTGACCCCATATCCCACATTGCAGTCTACAGGACTTGAGTGAGTTCAGAATGTGGATAATTATGGCTCTCAACAACATCCTGTTCTTTGTTGCACTAAATAACTTTTGCCCTTTTAAAATTGTTCTTTGTTCTGCCATCCATTCACTCAGACTCAAACTCAAGCCTACTCTTTTTGACTTCTGTATGTCCCGTCAGTGTTAAATGCTTCAAGCCATTCAAGAACACGCCCATTACATCCCTTGCAGAGTGGTAGGAACACCGCCAAAGGGTTCAACTTCTGGGTGAATATTCGTAGAGTCTAGATTAAAACTGGTCTTCAGGTGCCACGAGTTTTGTTGTTATTGCCGTATACAACGATCTTTTCGCCTCGACTGAGAATAGTAACGACCACGCCAAAGACAGAAAAGAGAGAAATACTTGGCATTTTCTAAAACTGATAATTAACAGTGATGCGAAGAACACTAGGCAAATGCCAAACACACTGAAACAGATGAAATCGTACATGAAAGTATGTATGAAATATTAGCTACGTTTCTCGGTCAAAAAGCCGAATTGCTTCCCTATCAAAAGGGCCGGGGAATTGTTACTTAATGGTGATGCAAAGAGCATTTAACACAGATACGCCGTACCGAAGTAGAGATTAAATCATACAAAAGAGAATGTATAAAATATTAGCTAGGTTTCTCGGTCGGAAAGCGGAACTGATTCCACCTCAAAATGACCGGGGATCGGACAGATACTACACTTTGATGATAGGTAGAAGAGCGTGACGATCAAGCAGAATAATGGTATACATGCTAACCAAATATCTCCAAGTTCTACCCTATCACTTCCTATAATCCAAAATACACGAACATTTATTTCTTCCCCGTGTTGCACAACCCCCTCGCTGACCAGCAAATACATAGCTCCAGTGGTCAAGTGGTCATTTCTGTAAACACTTGAGTAAATTGCCATTATCTCTTGGTTACCGGTCGCAATGAGAAATAGGCGAGGGTGCAGCCGGTAGGGCACGACTGACGGCGGTGGGAAAGAGGCCAAGAAACGAAGCAAAGAATGAAGAACGCAACGCCGATGTATTACTACTAGACAACGAATAACGGAATTAAGTAGCGGTCAGTTGGCCGAAGCAGTGACCAGTACTCGGCTGACCATCACTTTTACAAACTGTCCATTGTGAAGGCGAGGACTTATTGCAGGAAGGATCGGGAGGGCGCGTAGCGAGCCAGGCCAATTTCAGTTCTGTCATGGAAGAGGCTGATGAAAATTTCTAAAGTAGAGGGGAATATGCCATGCTTAGACAGTACACAGACCAACGGGCTGCGAGCTAACGTCATTATCTCCATCTAACGATGGATTCATATCGAAAGTATAACTCGGTAAATGAATGTTCGGTGAATTTCCGCGCAAGTAGAAATTTTCGGTGTGTGCGCGCGCATCAGGGAAGCGAAACGTTTACCAGAAACGGTGAATCGGGTTCAAGTTTTTGGCTGAATCAGTTTAGCAATACTAGCTAACTTACCCGTCCTCCGAATAGAGAAATTTGTCACGAAGTTTTATTATGTCTATAAAGATTTTGTATAAACATTATCAGCATGTCATCTATTTTATAAATTCTTTCTATCATTATAAGTTTACTTAAATTTCCTTCCTTGCACATAGCTACATAGAGTTAACTATGAGGGAATACATTTGAATAATTTTTAAAGATTTAGATGAATAGTTAGAAATAAAAATTGATTCAGAAAACCTTTTTTTGCATTTGTTTAAATAATTCCGTACATTTTGAAAAAAATCTAATTAAACAGATTATTTTAACTTATTGAGATAATTCCATAAGTGTTTTTTCTACTCCGTTCGACTAATTTGTAGTATTGTGAAATAGCAGATGACAACAGTGTTTATTATGAACGCCGTAGGGTTTCTAACTTATAATTGAATTTGGACAAGGAAAATATAAATTCTTTTTGTGTAAACATGAGGAATTTAAAAAAAGAAACCTTGCAGAAACCTTGTTTATATATGGTAATTTAAAAAAAATTCTATTTAAAATAAATAAGAGATGGAATATTTATTAAAACATGCTTTTAAAAATTATTCTGTAAATCAAATATCATCACTTATGCTGTAAACGTTTATTCGTTATATATATATATATAGTCTGACAGTAAATCCTTCATCTGTTAGAGGTCGTGTATTTAATCTTCCCCACCCCGTAGTGACACAAGGTCGGTTTAATGTTGGAAACCAGATGCGTGCACTCGGGCCAGGTGCCAAAATTTCACAGCCCCCGCAACGGAAGGTCGTGTTGGCGTTGGTATCACTACCAATCCCTACTACTTTAAGCAATGTGGATGGTGGTGCTGCAGGCAGATGTTTCCCGCTATTATTGCACCTCACAGTATTTTTCAGTCGAGCTCTGTCCCAAATCAAAGAAACGTTTGAGAGATGGTAAGACAAGCAACACAGCACCGGGACGGGGGAGGATTACGGCCAGGGCTGTTTTGTTCAACTGATGTAAGGTTGGGACACACAGACAAAATTTAACTTTAAGCGAGTGTAGAAAGAAAACAAGATTGGAAAGGCTAAGAATTCACTTCCTCGTACGTGTTGCCCAACCAGAAAAGGCTTTACATCGCTATTGTTTGCGATAACTAATTTCGCGCGATAAAGAATATTAATAATAAAATATGAGTAAAAATTAGGGGTTTGAATGTAGGAACAATTAATATGAATATGTGGTCACAGAGGAGAGGAAAGGGCTGGAGAATAACAAAGTGAAAATCCTGTGGGATATTCTGATGTAAACTTCGAAATGTATTAGATACAGTCTGTCGGGGCAAAGAAAAAATGAACAGTTTATTTTGTTAAGTTGCGAGTTGTGATGTGAAATAAAATAGAAACAAAAAGGACACTTAGAATCAGAAAGAGGCAGCTGAAATTTATCGGATACATAATGAAGAAGGAAAATTTAGAGAATTTCACACCCACAGGACATAAAACGGGATAGGGGAAGGCTGCGGGTTCGATACCTGACGAGCTGTGAATGGATGATGTAACATGAGGTGGGAAGGATAGCAAAGAGACGATCGTTGCTGAGAGCTACAAGGGATGTGGCGCTGTAGAGAGCCATGATCGCCCAAGGAAGGAACGCGGCACACAGAAGAGCATCATATGATGTAAATAATAATAATGATAAAAGAAAATATCTTGTTCAGTACCACAGATTTGCTTGCCAGCTGCCTGACCGAGACCAGCTGAGCATGGCCCCTACGTATTGACGCAATTAAGTTGTAAGTTAACGTCAGTTTATGCTGTGGGGTGTATCGAAAGCATTTTCCATGATTTTAACCTTTGTGTAAGTATGTCACGTGTTAGTAGTCGGGTTATCCTCTATTTTGTATTTTAAAGTATCAGGATCAACAACTTATGGTCGTTCACTTTATTTCAAAACAAGTAACTACTAATAAATCGTTTAAATCTATTTTGGACAGTATTTCCATTTACTGAATTATGCAAGCAGGTTCACCAACCCATTTCAAAATAATGCCCCATAATTACCAGACATTTAATACTCGCATCTAACATTAGAACACATTTGAGACAAAAGGTATAGTTAAGTAATTGGTGAATTAGTTATCTAACTCGTCAAATACCCATAGTAAGGACAAAGAAAAATGAATCATAATATTTCACTTACCACTATATAATTTCTGTATAAACAAAATATTCAGTAACAAATCTATTTTTTAAAGTTCCTTTTGTCATAATACTAACTCCACTTGAATTTCCTAATTTAGACAGAGCTACCTAGAGCTGACTAGGAAGGGAACATTCCAATAATTTTCTCATGTTTATAATAAAAATGAACAGAGAAAAGTTACTATTTTCTCAGTGTTTCAATAATTCGGAGCAGTTTTAAGAAAATCTAATTAAACAGATTATTTTGAATTATTTAAATAATTCCGTATTTTTTTTTTTTTTTTGTCATCTCCCGACAATTTTTCGACAATATGAAATGGCTGATAACAAAAGTCGTTATTGAAAAAAAAAAAGTTTGAACAAAGTAACTATAAACAATTTTTTTGCTATCTTTTGCCAGCCGCAATAATGGATAAAGCATTACTTCGAACCATCGCCAGTGAGGCACGCTGCAAGAGCCACTCCGTTTCACGCGGCTCATCCCTTAATCGAGACGCAATCGCGCCAATCCTCCGAAGGAACGCCATGGAACGGAGACCAATAACCCCTGAAGTCTCTACTGCCACACGAGTAAAAAAAAAAAAAAAAAATCTTGGTCTGTCTATATTTCTGAGATGAGGTATTATGTACATTATTTACATTATTCGGACTATTGTCCTCATCTTTGTCGCCATATTTATCACAACATTTCGGCCGTTGTACGCTCCGGCCTTCTTCAGGTGGTTGGAATTTCGAACTGAACCCTTTATTTCGCTCATTGGGGTAGACTGTTCTAGTTCCACGTGCCATGTTGGATGGATGTCAGTTATCAGTTATCTCCTGCTAATTTCCCTCTGAAAGTTAAAGTTGCCGTAACCGGATATTGAACTCAAACTCTTTGGGTCCTGTCACTGGATATAACCAACGCCTTATGCATGTGTCCTTATGCCGAAACGTTGTGATAAATATGGCGACAAAGATGAGGACAATAGTCCGAATAATGTAAATAATGTAAAAAAAATCTATCAGCAAGAGAAGATTATTTAACTATTTTTTTTTTGTCTCTGCGACCCAGGCGACGGGTCCTGGCTCAACCGCAGACCTGATCAAATTACCGGCCGAAAATGTATCCGCACAGGCCGCATCGCAAATCAACGACTTCCATATTTAAAAACAAACAAACAAAAAAACTCGTTATTACGAACGCTGCAAGAAAAAAGAGCGTAATATATTCTCGAGCCTAAAATTATAGAATTCTATACGAATTTTAAACTTTTTTTAGCCATATTTATTGTATATCCACTTCTTAAAAACAGAAGAACTTTTAAAAGCCAAGATTACAGTAAAATTTGTTACACACAATATCTTGTTCAGTAACACAGACTTACTTTTTAATTGCCTCACCTAAACCAGGTGGGTATGTTCCCTTCGGGTTGACACACTGTATCTCAGTTCATGATCGGGAGAATCAGAGGAGTATCATGGCCGGATTAAGAGAGGTTGTTCATGTTAAGTTTGAAAGATGAGATGGCCAAGATGACTTCCGGATGATATCTAGATTCTTCCGAGTAACTTCAACGTCCAAGCAGACTGGGTTACCGGACTTTAAGTTGTGTCAAACCTGCAATATGATGCGTTGCTTTTATCAAAACCTGTCACCGTCCTGTACACATTTGGCTGCGTTGTATGTGCCTGGTGTAAAGTTATCATACCGAGTGTCATGGTGTGCATTTGTAAGCGTAATTTTGTTAGTGTAATGCACTCTCCTTCAATAATAGTAATAATGTAGAATAATTAAATATGATGATGAAATAATAATATGGAATAATAATAAAAAACAAGTGACTGAGATCAAAATAAAATCATAAGCGAAAGAAAGCTGAATGAGACGAATTAACATCTCGATACACTGGACGTCAAGAGTTATATTTAATTCCAGGCATTTGTATACGTTTAACGTTTTTAATGTAAATAACAATCGGCATTTTGTTATATTCTACCCACTCACCTCCACTCATTTCTCCCCCTCTCTCTTTTATATTTCTAAAGAATGAATAAAGTTATTTTCAATTACTTCAATCGTTATTATAATGGGCACACACATTTGAAATAGACGTACCATACATACTGCTTAAAATAAAAATAAAAATGGGTGTTTATTTCAAATACGAATATACAGTAAAATAACGCTTGCAGTAATAAAAATTATATATATATATATATATATGTAATTTTTATTAACAGGACTAGAACTTGCAAAACTTGGGATGACCCATGCCCTTTGTGCCTCCATGAGAAACTACACATTATTAAGCTTCTAAACAATAAAAATCTATTAAACAACAGGCATGAATTAACGGTTTTCTGCCGACACTACCAAACTTACGCTCTGAATAACTAGCTAAAAACACGCATACAATAAAATAAATTTTAAAATCCATAGCCCATATACATAGTTTTAATACCCTACAAAAAAAGATAACACTTTATGAAGTCGGCAAAAAACAAACGTTACGGCTTTTTTATATACACAAATCCCTTTCATAAAGAGATATAATAAAAGAATAAAATAAAAAATAAATAAATCTCCATAGACGCTCAAGCCAGCCTATGTGAAAACTTCCCCCGTCGTTAATTTAGCCACCCCCACCTTACCCTGACCCGGCATCTATGAAAGTAACTCTATACTGATACAAATTATTAACACCCCACCTCTGCCTATTCTAAACAATCCGCCCTTGATGTTACCATGGAAATTTTGATTTAAATTCTGAATATACTATTAAAATTCGTAAATTTCAGAAATAAGTTATTCCCCCCAAAAATTCGCTTGAAGATAGAACAGAGCCTACTTTAACTCAAGTTAATTCAAATATTATTTTGAAGTTTTCGGCTCTTGTTTTGAACATGAGACCTCTTATGTAGCGTGTTGGAATCATATTTTTAAATAAATAATTATATATATATATATATATATATATATATGTATATATTGTTGGTATCCATTTATTACGCGAGGTAGTAGTAGTATCATTTTTGGTCAAACACTGTTCTTTTGCGAGCAGCGTTTGGAGTGGTTTTAGAGACTAAATCATTATATATATATATATATATATATATATATATATATATATATATATATATATATATATATATATATATATAAACCACTCCAAATTTATATATATATATATATATATATTTAAAAACCACTCCAAACGCTGCTCGCAAAAGAACAGTGTTTGACCAAAAATAATGCTACCACTACCTCGCGTAATAAATGGATACCAACAATATATATATATATATATATATATATATATATATATATATATGTTTCGTTCCTTGTGCTACTCCAGTAAGTAGCAGACTTCTCGTTCTATGCTTTACCTTGATAGAAGTTAGATCAGACCTAAAAATAGAGTCATGTCGTAGAAAATGTGTGTCTTCCGACAGGAATCGAACCTGTATCCTACACGGAACCGTATTTGGCCTGATGTGCGAGCGAAACCATATAATGGGAAATTTCTTGTTTAAAAACAGTAATTTGACTTTACAAACCAGATCCTTCCTCTGTAGCTAAATGCTATAGCACGTCAGGCCAAATGACGGTTCCGTGTAGGATACAGATTCGATTCCTGTCGGAGGACATATATTTTCTATGATATTTCTCGGGCATTCAGGTCGATAAATGTAGTTAATACTGTTTATTATAAACAGAGGATTTACTTAAATATTTATATCTATAAAAATAACGTATATATATATATATATATATATATATATATATATATATATATATATGTGGAGGGTGTATGAAAATGACTCCATCGATAAAATCATTATCAGTCTCAAGAAGGTTCTACTCGGAATAAAACACGTCACTTAGTATTTCCCATTTTGTCATTCACTTACCCACTTTAAGGATTATATATATATATATATATATATATATATATATATATATATATATATATATATATATATATATGAATGGAATTAACGATAGTGAAATAAGTCAACAAGATATTGAAAGTGAATTAGAATCACAAGACAAGTTAATTACGAGTACTTTCAGCGTTTTTAGGCCGCTTTGTCAGGATCAAAATAAATGCCTGACGAAACAGCTTGGAACAACCGAAAGTATTTGCAATTAACTTGTCTTTCTTGTCTCCTCACATTTCTAAATTCAAGTTCATTATCTATCTGTCTATTGTCAGTGAAATAGCGATTATTTATTGTATATTTATTTAGAGATACTATTCGGTTTACTTTTCTCTTTTTCATTAATACTACTACTATTTTTATGCACATCATCATCATCATCATTATTATTATCTTATAGTCACAGATAATATCTGCCTGATTTTCATATTATTATTACTACTACTACTCTTCATCATATACACGGTTATTCAAAAAAATGAACCACCTTCATGATGCAGTTCGCATGCATCGTCATGGAATGAATCAGCAACTATTTGAAAGAGGAGATTTTTTTAAAGTTTTGAATGGCTGCCACAGCGGCGCTGTAGTCGTGTCGTATCTCCGACAACGTTCAGTTCTTTGTTTATCCCGCAATGGCGAGTCCTCAGCAAAAGGCGTTCTGCATTCTCGAGTTCGCGAAAACAAATACGGTTGTCATGGTGCAGCGTGCTTTTCGAAGGCAATTCGACATTAATCCGCCCTCTTTTAAAAACATTCGACGGTGGTTTAAACACTTTCAAGGGAGTGGGTGTCTGTGTAAAGGAAAAAGTCGAGGACGACCACGAGCTTCGGAAGAACATGTGGCATGAATCCGTGCTGCTTTTGAGCGGAGTCGACGGAAGTTCACAAATCGAGTTAGCTGTGAGGTTGCGATCTCTCAATCTACTATCTGGCGTGTACAAAGAAGGCGTCTACATTTGAAACCTTACAGACTACGCCTTGTTCAGACAATTACCAAGACCTTCATTTTTGTGCTTGGCCTGCGAGATCCCCATTCCTCAACCGTCTGTGATTTTTTCTTGCGGGGATACGTAAAAGATCGCTTTTATGTTCCACCGCTACCTACTAACCTCGATTGCCTTAAACATCGAATGACAACAGCGATCAACACAGTGGATCGTGATATGCGTCTGGGAGGATTTCTCTTATCGCATTGATGTTGCCTGTACTGCAGGTGGTGGCCACGTTGAACATTTGTAAGGCAGGAGATAAAAATTGATTGTGAGTAGGATACTTGTGACTTAGCTCGAGTTTGTTTTATTGCTTTCCCTTATGAAAATATTGCGTAATGAAATCGGTTCGTTTTTTTAAATAACCCTGTATTATCGCATATACACTCTTTTTAATACACTTATAAGACAACTTGGGAAAGAGTTTTCAGTTATGCACCTTACTAACTTACATCAGGTGTCATCTAACCGGAGTAAAAGACTGAAGAGCATATAAACGGAAGACCGATTAAAACGTGAAACTGCCAATTACTACGTAGCTTAAGTTTATTATATCTACGGTGGTGGAATATGAAGATGCTGGAAAGCAGGCTAGACATTTCCCTGTTGAGGTTGGTGAGCTTTTGGGAGGATGGTTTGGATTCATTGGAACCAAGCAGAGAAAACAAAGGGCAACCGTAAAAGATATCCAAGCAGCAACTGCGAAGGCGATCAATTGGATTTGTATCGAAAGAAATCATACAGGTTGGCTAGAAAAACGACCCCGATAACAAAACTAAATAGAAGTCGACCGGCAGTAAACCAGTCAAATCAGGTGACGGGGCCTGACGTCAGTGAGAGAGAAACAAATTTGCATTGAAATCTGTTGAGAGACAGACACCGAAATGGAGTACATTGTCTCCTGATGACTGCAAGAACCTTCTGGTATTCGGTACACGCATTCGATGAGCAGCACTTCCTGTAGCAAGCTGTTCTTGAATTCCTACATGTATGTCCTCAATGGGCAATGCTTTACTGATAACATTATATACAGATCAAACGTTGATATTATCATGACATAAATTGCTTTCACGTAATGTAAATTTAAACAGCGATACAATAGCCGTATTACACCTTTAAAGCTGAGTAGATATCACAACAGCACTGTCCTGTCTAAATACATGTGGGATCTTAAAAATAAGAAAAATTTGAACTCGAATAAAAAGTGGAACATAATGTAAAAGGTAAAAAGTGACTTATTTATACACTATTGTTCACTCTATACAACGCCCAAGAGCCACCGGAGATACTCGGCTATGAATCAGATTTTTTTATGGACGTAAGGAGAGGAGGGAAGAAGTACAGATTATGAGGATGTGGAGGATAGATAACAGTTGATCCGAGACTTGAAGAGGTTAAAATTGTAGTGATCGGGGAAACAATCCACACAGGAGTCTGTCCCACAAATCATCTCCTTTTGGGAAGAAACTGTCTGCATGAAACTTCCTCCTTACTTATGGAATACGAAGGGAATAAGTGGACACGTGTACATAGCATAGCGGGTTTTATCTGTGAAGTTCTGAACTGGTGGAACAAAGGAATGCATTTCATCAGAACATTTTCCATGGAATCGTGATAGAATAGTGTGAGCCTTGCGGCGTTTTCGCCCGTGGGAAAGAGGTTGGGGTGGGAAAATAATTCTTCGGTCTAGATCCTTTTTAACTCTGTCAAGTCTTGAAAGAAAGGATGATGTAGTCCCCAACCAGTTATAGCAGCATTACTTCGAGATTTTACTCAGAAGAGAAGCCGGAAAATTTGTTGTCCCCTAGCCCCCAAAATAATATTAAATCAAAGATCAGAGTTACTTTCGGAATGTATGCGCGCCGAAAAATACTTATTGGCAAATATGGCACCAGGATGAAGTGTACATACGGTTTCCTTAAAATAGTTGGGTTTCCATTGTATTTTAATACAAATGTTGCGTGAGCCATTTAAAATAAAAAAATATATATTGATCTGACCTGATGATCCCTGTTTACAGACTGAAAGGTGAGTAACTAAGGTAATATATTTTATTTTTATTTAATAGTATATACTTATGGTTAAGTAGGGAGGTAGATAGATAGGTATATATCAAAATAAACAATGTGTACGGAAAAAATCGAATAATCATTTTCAAAATCAAGATACATTGTAAAATATACGGAATGAATTCTGACGAAAATACATGCGTCTAAACAAACATCGGTTTTGTTAAAACAAACATAGGTTTTGATAAAAAACAGATGAAAAGTTATATAATAAATTATAATAATTTTATTTTATTTTTTATCCAGTTAAATAAACTGCAATTATTCATACATCAAACCCGCTATAATTTCACATATTACGATAACAAAAATTCTTCTCAAACATTTAGTGAAGTCAGATGTAAAAGCATCTTCTATATGTCATATTCCTTCAGAACGTGGGCAATCATGGCTCTTCACGATTTCCATTTCTATAAGAAGTAATTCGCTACTCATATAACTCAACTCAAAGTCGTATAGATCTTTAACTTCAGAATAAATTCCAATAAACTAACGTCTTTTAAGAAAAACAAATTCAAATAATTTTACTTCCCCCCCCCGCCACATATCGTAAGTGTATAAGAAAAATACGGTATATAAAAATAAATCAAAATTACTTTTGTCTGCTGATCAGTTGCGAAACTCCGAAGAGAAATAAGCAAACATCACACACATACACACACTCATATATATATAAAGAAAGAACAGTAAGATATATAATCCGGTGTTCTTATAGATATTTTTCATTTTTACAAAATAGTGCTCATTGTAAATTTACAGAGCATTAATATTATAAATTAACTGATTTAAAATATGGTTTTTCGCTACACAGTTCTAACCATGTTTCAAATATATATATACACACACACACACATATATATATATATATAAGAGAGGTAGAGAGAGTGAGGCATAAGTTCCACCTAAATGAATCTACTAATAGAAAGAGATCCTGGTTTTTCTCGAGAGAGAGAGAGACAAGTGTACTCATGAGTGGGCTGGATATGCTGAGAGTATAGGTATTCAGAGCTGGAATAAGAATGATCTTGAACAAAAAAAAAAAATCAACATCTTCAACCAAGTGTTCCAAGAAATAGGACTCAAGATAAACCTTTCCAAATCAGAATCTATAATCTGAAACTGGTATTGGATCTGGAATTTGTCCAAAACGGCAAATTGCTGCAAAAAACAAAACAAAACAAAACAAAAAAAAAACATTAACCAAAAGACTTGAATCATGTTCTTAAATAGCCTCGCCAGATCGAGACTTCCAAATTCGTTCAGAAATAGCTAAACTGTCAGCTGTGACTAACCGCTTTCTCGGATCAATGATTAAAAATGGCTTCGAGCGGACGAACACTTTAGGACTTGGCGAAAACTATCCTTCTTGGAGCCTCATAGACTGACGCTACATACAAAGAACTGTACCAAATCGTAAAAAGCCACATCATTTGAGGACTATCACCAAAAACAACTAAAATGGATATCATATGGAACTTGAAGAGAAAATAATGATATAACCTAGGTACTGACATTCCACACTGCTTCAAACAAAAAGGTTAGGGAGGAAGCTGTCACCAGTACCGGAAAGAGCGATAAAAAATTACTGAACTTAAAAAATCTATTTCACTGAAAAATTTTTTTAATAGAGTGATTTTATAAAATTCAACGGACAGTAGCACTGGCTGCACGGTCCGTGAATACTGAATTTTTCCTGATAAGGAAACGGATACTATTACCATTTGTTTGAGATTATGACATGGCGTCTACATGTAGTAAGATTTGGACAAATTTTGTGATATTATTTTAAACTTGCCCATAAAGCAGCACTCAGAATTTGGGCATCGCAAAGGAATTAAACAATATCAGTCTACTGTACTGCCCCAAAGCGATTCAAGCGTTTTACCTATTTATCTATTTTCATATCTATTTATCTGTCTTCATATCTATTTTCATATATACGTATCTTTATACCTATCAACCTCCATATCTATCAATCAATCAATCTTCATATCTATGTTCATATATACCTATCTTTATATTTATCAACCTTCAATATCTATCAATCTATCTCTATATCTATGTTCATATATACCTATATTTATACCTATTTATCTTCATATCTACCTATCTATCTTCATATCTCTCTCTATATATATCTTCATATCTATCAATCATTCTATCAGTCTATCTTCATATCTACCAAGGTATCTCAGCGTGGTCATGTCTATTTATCTTATCATGTTTTCCTGTAGCGTGGTCGCCGTCCGTTATTAAAGTCTGATAGGCTCAATGGCTTACAATACAACTTTTATTTTCATTCATCGGATGACCTCGGTCAAAGAGTATCTCAGCCTCCGGACGATGGTCAGATTCTGATTAAATTGGGATGTAGTGGAACGGTCAAGCAGCTGAAAAACGTATTAGAAATAAATCGTTTCACCCTGCTCAAAGTTTTGACCGATGGAGCAATCAGCCAACCAAAAATAAAAGGGACATCATAGCCAACGGAAGAAAATGCCGGATTCGAAAACAGGTTTTATCGTACATGTATTCTAGAAAGTAAGTGTCTGTATGGAAATCTATGGTAGCAAAACGGGCCAGATTTATTACTTGAGTGTTACATGGCATCGCCCGGTTTTACTGGATCATTTCTTTTACAATGATGTTCATCCTGTACAAGGCCTAAGAAACACTCGAGGTAGAGAATTATAGAGTAAGAGGCACAGTTTATAGGCATATGTGGGGGAAGATAACAGTCGACTCTTGACATGAACAGTGCAGTCATCGGGAAAGCATCCTCGGTTTCACAAACCAGCGGTTCGTCTGAAAATTGTACTCGAGTGGAACTTTCACGAATACAAGGCGAATGAGGGTGGTTCACAGCAATATGCATGATATAGCGGATCTTAGCCGTGAAGATAAGAACCGTTGGAATGAAGGAATATAGTTCATCTGAGTACTTTCCATGGAAATAGCCAAAGAGCAGTGAGAGGCTTGCGACGTTTTGTCTGTGAGAAAGGAATTGTAGAGTGGAAAATAATTAGTCATCTACAAAGACACAGAGACGCTTTTGGAGCCTATCGAGACTGTAAAGTGAAGACTGTGCAGCACCCGTCCATATATGACAGCAGTACTCCATTTTAGGCCTGATCTCGCTTTTGGAAATGTAGAAAATAACAGGAGGATGATTCAGTTACTCACTGAAGCGGTAAGGGGAACCGATCATTTTTCCAGCATCTTTAGCGATGGATTGCATGTATCCGTTCCACCTGAGGTCTGGGTTGAGTTTATGTCCCAACAGGCGCTTAAAGCACGAGGCCTCCGTTAGGGAACATCCATTTATCACAATCGGTGAAAGTTCTGTGTCCGCTATTCACTAGTCTGGTTTTCGAGGCACTGAATGTAACCAGCCAGTTTTTACCCCATTGAGCTGTTAGAGCTAGTTCAGATGAGAGATCAGCTGCCAAGCTCTGGTTATTTAGAATCTTGAATTTGCACTCATATATTGTTGTATCGTCAGCATAGATATTAACAAATGATCGGAATATATTCTTAGGCACATCACTTATGTAAAGTAGAAAGTGTTGGATCGAGAATTTGACCTTGGGGAACGTCTGCGTTGAATGCTTGGGCCTCGGCTGACTTAACAACTACCTTCAGGGACCTCTCTATTAGGAAGAATTTGACAATCATCTGCACAGGATGGCGTACACGGAGTCTTTAGTCATGTTCTTCTTTGGTGGTGGGGGGTGGGTGGGGGGTTTACTCGGGAAAGACATCTGCGAAGTGTCGTCCAGCTTTTGAAGGTTGTCCTGATATTATATGGACTGCAGATCCTTTGTATTTTCTCTAATAACCCCTTCACATAAGGCAGATAGACTGTTTTCTGAGTGTTGTCTTGTACCCTTGTAAGAAATATAAAGGGGAGACAGGCCGCCACCTTAAGGTAAAGTTTCAAGAACACCAGAAAGCTGTAACACGAGGGGGAAGTGGAAAATTAGGCGTGGCTGACCACATATGGAGAGAAAAGGGAAATCAACGCACTCTGTAGGATCAGGTTGAAATCATAGACAAAGAATATCATTGGAATCAGCACATATGGTAAGCCACAAAAATCTCCTGAGCCGACTAAGCATAAAAATGAATACAATATGCGAACCAGTAATAAGGTGTGCCAGAGAAAAGCGATAACAACGAAAATTGCAATATGAGCTCTGGTAAAAAAACATGCAATGATAACAGCAAAAATTGCAATATGAGCATTGGTAAAAAATTGTTTCTGAAGACATTACGTTTATAATACCCAGAAATTCACTCAAGGACACATTGCACAGAGGATAAAGACGTTAGTTGTGTAAATAGTATATATACTATTTACATTATTTGGACTATTGTCTTCATTTTTGTTGCCATATATATATATATATATATATATATATATATATATATATATATATATATATATATAAAATATGGATAGTATCATTCATATTTATAACGTTTAAGACTGGTGTGAATTAACTAACATGAGATATTTCTTAAGCATGGAAAATAGCATGAAAAGAATTTATCACCACGCCTTGGACTGAGTAAATGATTCGGTTCGAAGATCCAAGAAATATGTAACTACTGTAACAACCAAGATGAGAATGCTGGTCTGAATAGCAAAGCATATAATAATGATAATTCCTCATCTAAAATATTCCAACATAAATAATGAAAGAAGGCTAGAGAGTACAACAGCCAAAATGGTGTGAGCATAACAACTAAGATGACAATGCTGGTCTGAATAACAAAGCATATAATAATGATAATTCCTCATCTCAAATATTCCAACATAAATAATGAAAGAAGGCTGGAGAGTACAAAAGCCAAAATGGTGTGAGTATAACAACCAAGATGAGAATGCTGGTCTGAATAGCAAAGCATATAATAATGATAATTCCTCATCTCAAATATTCCAATAGAAATAATGAAAGAAGGCTGGAGAGTACAACAGCCAAAATGGTGTGAATATAACAACCAAGATGAGAATGCTGGTCTGAATAGCAAAGCATACAATAATGATAATTCCTCATCTCAAATATTCCATCATAAATAATGAAAGAAGGCTGGAGAGTACAACAGCCAAAATGGTGTGAGTATAACAACCAAGATGAGAATGCTGGTCTGAATAGCAAAGCATATAATAATGATAATTAATCATCTCAAATATTCCATCATAAATAATGAAAGAAGGCTGGAGAGTACAACAGCCAAAATGGTGTGAGTATAACAACCAAAATGAGAATGCTGGTCTGAATAGCAAAGCATATAATAATGATAATTCCTCATCTGAAATATTCCATCATAAATAATGAAAGAAGGCTGGAGAGTACAAAAGCCAAAATGGTGTGAGTATAACAACCAAAATGAGAATGCTGGTCTGAATAGCAAAGCATATAATAATGATAATTCCTCATTGAAAAAGTTATGACAAATAGTTATATTCCTTCGATTATCGTTGGTTATCAGAGATGACGATGGACATATAAAAAGTGAAAGAAGTGAACGGAAGAAAATGAAAGATGGAAAGTAGGCTTCAGACACGACGAAAACAATGAGATGAGAATAAAAATGAAAGGAAGATAAAAGAGAAGAAGAATGAATAGCGGCGGAAGAGAAATGGGAAACATAAAAAGAGTAACAAAAATTGCGAAATAATGAGAAATAGGAAAAAGAATATGGAAATAAATAATTATGGTTACAAGAAATGAGAGAAAGGAAGAAAAAGGAACAAGTGAAGAGAAGGAAAGAAGGGACAAGAGAAGAAAAGGAAAGAGTGGACAAGAGAAGAAAAGGAAAGAGGGGACAAGCGAAGAGAAGGAAAGAAGGGACAAGAGAAGAGCAGGAAAGAGGGGCCAAGCGAAGAGAAGGAAAGAAGGGACAAGCGAAGAGAAGGAAAGAGTGGACAAGGGAAGAGAAGGAAAGAAGGGACAAGCGAAGAGAAGGAAAGAAGGGACAAGAGAAGAAAAGGAAAGAGGGGACAAGCGAAGAGAAGGAAAGAGGGGACAAGCGAAGAGAAGCAAAGAGGGGACAAGCGAAGAGAAGCAAAGAAGGGACAAGCGAAGAGAAGCAAAGAAGGGACAAGCGAAGAGAAAGAAAGAGTGGACAAGCGAAGAGAAGCAAAGAAGGGACAAGCGAAGAGAAGGAAAGAAGGGACAAGCGAAGCGAAGGAAAGAGGGGACAAGCGAAGAGAAGGAAAGAGGGGACAAGCGAAGAGAAGGAAAGAGGGGACAAGCGAAGAGAAGGAAAGAGGGCACAAGCGAAGAAGGAAAGAGTGGACAAGCGAAGAGAAGCAAAGAAGGGACAAGCGAAGAGAAGGAAAGAAGGGACAAGCGAAGAGAAGGAAAGAGGGGACAAGCGAAGAGAAGGAAAGAAGGGACAAGCGAAGAGAAGGAAAGAGGGGACAAGCGAAGAGAAGGAAAGAGGGGACAAGCGAAGCGAAGGAAAGAGGGGACAAGCGAAGAGAAGTAAAGAGTGGACAAGCGAAGAGAAGGAAAGAGGAGACAAGCAAAGAGAAGGAAAGAGAGGACAAGCGAAGAGAAGCAAAGAAGGGACAAGCGAAGAGAAGTAAAGAAGGGACAAGCGAAGAGAAGGAAAGAGGGGACAAGCGAAGAGAAGGAAAGAAGGGACAAGCGAAGAGAAGGAAAGAAGGGACAAGCGAAGAGAAGGAAAGAGGGGACAAGCGAAGAGAAGGAAAGAGGGGACAAGCGAAGAGAAGGAAAGAAGGGACAAGCGAAGAGGAGGAAAGAGGGGACAAGTGAAGAGAAGGAAAGAGGGGACATGTGAAAGGTGGGGGGGAGAAGAGAAATGTGAAAAGAAGTAACTAAGAAAAGCAACAGGAGATAACAACGCAGAATGATGCGGAGGAGGAGATGAGCAGAGTAATAAAGGACGAGGAAGAGATGACGACAGTAGAAAAATATACGAAGAAACAAAAAAGGAAAGCAAATCGATGGGGAAATGAAGATTGCTATTGTGGAGTGGAGAAGATTAAGTGTGGAGTGGAGAAAGAAGAATATGCAAATGAATGTGAGGAAGAAGAGGGGGTAAAATGAGAATTAGATTCGAAAAAAAGGAAGAAGAGATAATCATCATATCCCGAAACAATTTATTCGACACACTAACATTTCGATGGAGATCGAAACTTTTGAATTATCTAAAGATAGAAGTACGTTTTACTATATGATAACTTAAGAATTAGAACCTAATCTGTATTCATCAAAAATGTATTGATTTCATGCCTTCATTTTCTTTCGCCTCAAGTACAAGTCCCAGTTACTTTATGCGTCTCTTTTATTTTATACGGTGAATCCACCTCCGAAGCTTCACACACATTCACATGAAAGAAATAAGCATTTAACTCGTTTTCATAATTATTTCCTATTCCTTTACGAGTCCGAATAATGCGAGTAAAAGGCTGGGGAGAGCGTGACAGTAGTAGTAGAGGTGAAGCGAATGAATTAATAGGAGGGAAGATGGAAACTAAACAGAAGAGAGAGGGAATGTGTGTGATAAAGACAAAAAAGAGAAGTTAGACATATAAAGAGGGAGACATGTACACACGCACACCAAAAAATAAATAAATAAATAAATAAAAGAGGTTTAGAGTGAGAAAAGAATCAGAAAGAAAATCTGAGTGTCCAAAGATGGGATAAAAAAAACAAAAAAAAAACAACAGGAAAACAAAGAAGCAAAAATGATGAAAAAAGGCAAAGAAAGATTATGAAGACGAAAAAGGTAAAGTAGAAAAGGAGGAGGAAGAAACAGAAAGGAAAAAAACAAAGATGAAAAAAAAAAATAATAAAAAAATAGAATATTAAAAAAAAGAAAACAACGACGAAAAAAAAATAAGAATACAACGGAAAAGATGACAACGACGAAAAAAGAAAAAGACGACGAAGGGCAAAAAAGACGGTGAAAAATATAAATACGAAGAAAGAATGTCGACGACAACAAAAGAAAGAAAGAATACTACGGAGAAAAATGAAATTATGAACAGTTGATTTGTTTAAAGGCACGTCAACTCATTACGGGTCATTTAATGCCGAAATTTAATTTTCTTGAGATATTTGAAGTAATAAAAATGACATGTTATTCTGCTTTCGCAATTCAATACACGGTAGATGATACTTAGCTTTTCTGCATCTACAAGTTTGTGTGGAAAATTGCTAATATGTGTGTTTTATTTTATTTTGTTTTTGTAAGTTATTTTGTAATACATTTTTTTTAAATTGTAGGATATTGTATGTCATGAAAGTTCATGTCGGTAGTTTGGTTGATTTTGTTTAGCGGCATATCAACTACTATAAGTTATTCAACGCCTAAATATTTTGAACGCAACTGTATGCCTTCAACTACAGATAAACTGTACTGATTGGTCATGTATTGTTGGTCATTTTTACATAAAAATGTATTGCTGGTATTTTTACTATTAAAATGTATTTTTATACTTGCATAGTGTTTTTGGTTGGAGAGCGCACTATTTATCTATAGCTGGGGTGCAACTACGCCATAGATAATAATGATTTACTGATACAAGTCGTACGGATTAACCTATTCCTGGGAGGAGGAGAAGAGGTGGTTTCATACTTTTCCCAAAAGTAAATGAATATAAAGAATCCGAGATCCGAATTCCGATTCAGAGCTGTTTTCCATTACACCACCCATACACCCAGGCTTACAACACCTCGTATTCTCAAGCCGTCACTCATCTAGATACTGAACAGGCTCAACGTTGCTTAACTTCGGTGATCGTACGAGAACCGGTGTTTCAACGTTATATGGCCGTAAAATAAAAAAAGAAAAAGAAAAAAAAAAAAACGTGACAAAATGAAAACAAGAAAATAAAAAGTCGATCTTGATCGAATTCTTTTCTTTGCATCTTTTCAACCATAGAGCAGATAATTGCAATTTCAGACAAAAAAAAATGGTTCAACACTTTTTTTATTGGCTATACAAGGCAAAGTAAACAGCCTTATTCGACCACCATTTTTTTTTTTTGGCCCTTGCATTTTATATCACAACGGGGATGACGAACAGGAAGAAATTTATTTTTTGTGCGCGTCCTAATTTTAAACATTTTTGAACAATCTCCTCCCTTTCTCCCATTTTTTTCCCGTTTTTTCTTTTGTGTGTTTGGGATGGATTTTCTTTTTCATTGAAAAAATACCTTCTCTCCTTATCCACACGCTTCTTGCCTTGCTTCTCGTAGAGTTAACAAAATTATTAATCAGGTTTGATTCAGAAATATTAAAGAAAAAGGAGCTGTAGAGAGTCATTGTTACGTAAGTCCTGACATGTAATGAAATCAAAAGTATATATATATATATATATATATATATATATATATATATATATATATATTCAAGCATGCTTGGTTAAATAATTTATACGTATTATGTCTATTTATTTTAGTTTTAATCCTTTCAAATCAGAATCAATTTCTTGGTAGCTGTAGGAAATTGATCAAGAAAAATCCAAACTTTTCTTTCAAATAATTTTTATTTTCTCACAGTACTTTCAATCTCATCTGCGACATCTTCAGGAGGTTAAAATATCTGTGAATCAATCTACAGAAGTACCGTAAATTAAAAATATTTTTTTTACAACGTTCCAAATTCGAGGTGGTGGGGAGTTAATTTTTGTAATTTTTTATTTAAATATACAAAAAATGAAAAAGGTTATTAGTTTTTAGTCTTTTAGTTATAACATTTTAATTTAATATTTTATATAAAACTTTGCTATACTCATATTTCACTTGATTGATCTTTGGCCGCAGTTTTCTTATACAAAGAGCTTACAGAATTTAAGTTTTTGCTTATTATTATTTTGATGAAGTATTAATAATACGTCAAAATCATTTAACCAAACATACCTGAATTAAAATATGGTGCCTATATATATATATATATATATATACAAAAATTGAAATCAGAAATTTTCAGAAATTGAAATCCATGTGCCAAGTTCAATTTCCGTTTCCTTCATTTGAAGGCGGCTGCTGTGGGTGAAGTAGTAGGACGAACTAGGCTATATTGTCTGGAATGGCAACCAGTCTAGGAGAAGGAAATTCTAAATTCAAAACCAGCCTGATATGACCGTAGTACATGTGACGCCTTTATAACTTTCATAGATTACAAACACATGACGTAGTGATGTATATTGAAGGAACCACTACGTACACACATTATTAGGTGCGGATTTGGGCAGCAGTCCCTCTCTAATACATGTTTAATTAAGTGTTTTATTGTATTTGTATGTACACTATTGTAAATGGTTGGTATGTTGCTAAAAGATAGACACATTTTTAATTCACGAATACGAAAAGTACATTGTGGCCGTGTTCGTATTTACAATACCAAAACCCAATAAAGTGATTAGTCGAAAGTGCTCGGAACGAACAATCATTTAGACAATTTCTACACACACAAGTCCCAAAAAACAAATAAAAATCTCTTTTTCGCATATTAGAAAAATACAGATGTATCATGTCAATCATTTTAATTATACAATATTGATCAAAAAGTATCGGGACTGACGCTGTACAAAAAAACCAAAAAAAAACCACAACACATCAATTCCGCATTTAATTTCCTCCAAAGTAGCGTTCTTCTGAAGCCACGCATTTTATTCAGCATCGTTTCTATTGATGAAAGCATTCCTAGAACTCCTTTTTTGGGGTAGCGAGCAACTGCCTCGGGGCATTCTCTTGGATTTCTTCGATGTCTTGAAATTTTGTTCCTTTCAAGTGAGATTTGCTTTTTGTAAAGAGGAAAAAAGTCGCAAAGAACGAGATTTGGGGAATATGGTGGTTGTTAACTTAGGGAATGTTTTTTCTTGGCTAAAAACCTGCTGCACAAGCCATTTTCAGTGACGAAACCACGGTGGTGTGGTGAGAAGACCACACTCTACACATCTTCCTTCCAAGCACTGCTATAAACAAAGGAAAGGATCGAGAACATTATAACATAGTGTGTATGCGCGACAATGCCATAGGATAATCTATGCCTAAGCGCTTCACCCTTTAACGTAGTTCAGATCCGTCCCGATACTTTTTGATCAAACCGTGTATATAATTAAAATGATTGACATTATACTAAAAATATGATACTATAAAATATACCACTTCCTTTCATTACATATGTGATCATGGCTCTCCAGAGATTCCTTTTCTTTATTATTTCTGAATTACTATGATTTATTGGGGGCACCTAGAGGCAGTGTAATGGTTAGCAAGCTTGTCTCGCTAGAACAAATATGACTGAGTAGTGAGTTCGATCCTCACTTGGTGCTCCATACTTTCAGCCTTGTGCCACATCTAAGAAGAAAAAGCTTGGAAGAAAAATCACTACCATGATTTATTGGGAAAGATAGTGGAATTGTTTCCCGTTACTTTCTCGGTTTTGATTTCAGAGCTAGAGAACCCAGTCTACTTTACTATTTAACTTATAGCTGGTGCGAGAAGAGATGGATTCATACTTTTCCAAATCGCCGATTCCCGTAATTGTTATTCTACTCACATATCTGTTGACGTAGAACAAGAAGGATTTTATAGAATATTAAACTTGATAAATTAGCAATTCTTTTTTCTCGTTCACTCGTTTATAGCAAGGGTATGGAGTCTCAGCTACAACTTAATTTTTTTATTTAATTTTATTATAAGCTTAGTTTAATATTCAAAAAGTGGTAAACACCAATAAATAAATAAAGAGGATATTTTTTATATTTGATAAATACAATATAATTGCAAGATTAAGGCTTATAAAACACATTTTGTTTTAGAAAGATAAAGATAAAATAGCTAAAAAATTGATCTGCATCCTATCTGCAAAATTGGCGCCTCCCTTAGGTTATTTTTATTCTTAACACTCTTTTCTACTCAGCTCGACTCCATAATAATAATAATAATAATATGATATCTGAGAGAGAAAGAGAAGCACGCCAACATCGTGATGTTCAGACACTTCTTAAAAAACAATTTCTATATTTTTGACGGTGGGACCAGTCTGTTTATTTATTTTTTTCTTCTTTTTTGTCAGTCATTTTTAAGGAAACAGACGATAAATTACATCTAGAAGCAAGGCCTCTAATCGGGAGATTGGAGGTTTTGCGGAGCGTGGAAGCCCCTCTTATTTGCTGATGTTCCAAATTCCATTCTGTCCCGGGGTGATAGCACCTAATAGGGTCCCAAGTATGGGAAAATATTGAACCCTCACACAAAAACACTATGAAAGTATAAAAATACATTTTTATAGTAAAAATAACAAATGCATATTTGCAGTAAAATGACCAGCAATATATATTTATAGTAATATAAGAAGCAACACAATTTTAAAGAAAAATGACCCACAATACATTTTATAGCCGAATTACCAACAACACATTTCATAGCAAAATGATGAACAATACATTTTATCTCTAGTTGAAGGCACACAATTGCGTTAAAAATATATTTATTTGAAGCCATAAAATGTGTTCAAAATATATAGATTTCGAATAGTGGTTGATATACCACAAAACAAAATCAACTAAACCAACCAAAATTAATGAAACATGTATTTAAGCGGGGATACTGCTCAGATACAGAACTATCTATGTATATATATATATATATATATATATATATATATATATATATATATATATGTGTGTGTGTGTGTTTGTGTGAGTCATACATAATTGACCAATTGACATATTTAGAGATATATAAAAGAATGATTTGTGTTTGTGCCTGTGTGATATTCACGTGATAAGAGGCAGACATCAGGGAATTTTAGAATGCATTGCAAATGACAAGAGATAGGTCTTCCAGGCACGACGATAAAACTGCGATATATAGAAATGTTGCCACTTCACATCTGTTGAGGACTCACCGGAACAGGCAAAACCCAAGCTGGCTGTCCAGTGAAAAACGAAAATGTAAGGAAAAAAATAAAAAAATAAAAAAAGATTAAAAACGGGCGGGAAGAAATAAAGAAAAATCAATAAATAAGGCACAGAAAGAGAAGCAGAGATAAAGTTAGAAAGAAGCAGTACGAAGGAAAGGTTTAGACGAAGAGGAGTTGAGGTAAGAGAAAGACGTGAAAGTTTAGAGAGCGAAAAACAGAGAGAAATAATAGAAGGAATGGCTGCCAGAATGAGTTGAAGTTTTGAGATAAAAGCATAAAGAGAGGAAAAGAAACAGAAGGAGGGATAAAGGATAAAGATTTATAAAATCAAAGAAAGAAAGAAGCTGAGTAAAATAAAAGGGAAAAGACGACGATTAAATAAAGAAATAAAATTCATTAATAGAAAGGAAGTTGATTTCTAAAAAAAAAAATGAGGAAAACGTTTGTGAAATTAAAATAGGAATATTTGTAAAAATAAAGAAACGCAAGTTATAACATTAATGAAAGAAGATGATTAGTAAAAATGAATGAAAGAGTGAAGAAAGTGTGTAAAAATAAAGAAAGAAGTTTTGTAAAAATAACGAAAAAAGAAGTATGTCTATAAAAATAAAGAAAGAAGGAACAAAGTTTGTAAAAAAAAGAAAAAAGGTAGAAATTGATAAAAAGAAAGAAGATAGGAAGAATAAAGAAAAAATAAGAAGAGAAAATTATAAAAAGATAGATGAATTGTAAAAAAAAGAAAAGTCTATAAAAACAAATAAAGATCTGTAAAAGGAAAGAAAGACTTGTAAAATGGGGAAGATGTGTCTAAATAAAGAAAAAAGAAAATTTATTAAAAGTGAAGAAAATCTGTAAAAAAATGTAGAAAGAAGGATCATTTAAAAAAACAAATAAGGAAGAAGATTTGAAAAACAGATAAAAAGAAGTTTTGAAATAAGATTCGAAAAATAAAGCAAAAAAGAAAAAAAATAAAGATGTGAAAAAACAACGAAGCAAGAAAATTTTAAAAAAGGAGGGATCATTTGAAAAACAAAGACTTTGGTTAGAAAAACGAAGAAAATTAAAAAAAAAAAAAAAACAAAGAAGGAAGAAGATTTTTGTAAAAACGAAGGAGAAAGATGCGAAAAACAGAAGGAAAAAGATTTGAAAAATAAAGAAGGAAAATGATTTGAAAAATAAAAACAGAATAAAGTTTGTCAAAGAAAGAATGAAGATTTGAAAAAAATGAAATAAGGAAGAAAATCAGTAAAAATAATAACTGGTCAAGACCAGTCTAAGCCAATTAGAAATCTTGGTTGATTCTATGACAATTCAACTCTTGTTGGTTTATTTAATATTGAATTATGTATGGGTCATCCACTGAGGTTCGATGACGCTTCTTACTAATAATGCTCACACAGAAAAGCTTTGCTATTACCCACACACCGAGGTCTCTACTAAATGGATTTCTCAAAGTTATGTTGATATTGATTAATTTTTTTCCCAATGCTACTATAGCGAGTTTGATCCTCACGCGGTGTCCCACACTCATGGCCTTATACTAGTGTAGGCCTCGATGTAGAATAGTGGTTAGCGAGCCTGTCACCCAGATTATTGCTGAATATATTTTAATCCTAACTGGATGCCAAATATTTGTGGGCTTCTGTCGTATTAATATAATCTGAGTAAAGAGTGAAGGAGCTATAGAAAGAGAAATATAGAGAGGGGAGATTTGTGAAAGAAAGAAAGAAAGAAATGAGAAAGGAAATTATAATTTGTTTCATGACAGTGGAAAGAACGAAAAGAAAGAAAAATATACAGAGGATAAATTTGTGAAAGAAAGAATAGAAATTATAATTTGTTTTATGACAGTGGAGAGGACGAGAAGAAAGAAAAAATATAGAAAGGAGAGAAGAAAGAAAAAATATAGAAAGGAGAGAAGAAAGAAAAAATATAGAAAGGAGAGAAGAAAGAAAAAATATAGAAAGGAGAGAAGAAAGAAAAAATATAGAAAGGAGAGAAGAAAGAAAAAATATAGAAAGGAGAGAAGAAAGAAAAAATATAGAAAGGAGAGAAGAAAGAAAAAATATAGAAAGGAGAGAAGAAAGAAAAAATATAGAAAGGAGAGAAGAAAGAAAGAAAGAAAAAAATTATAATTTGTTTCATGATAGTGGAAAGGACGAGAAGAAAGAAAAATATGAAGATTCAAAGAGACAGGAAAGGAGTGTAAAGAAGATAGAGAAATACTGAAAAGAATGCGAGAAAGTGACCGAAGTATTTGAGATAGAGATGGGGAGAAAATGGGGAAAAAGGTTAAAAAGGAGACAGAGAGACAGGCAGAAACCCGTGGTCAGAACACAATATAAGCGAAGTGGAGTAGGGATGCACATGCGCAAAGTTATTCTCTCCCTTCCGTTTCCGGCGAAAACATCTGCGCCTGCACAGGTGACGTTGCCCTGTTTCAACAAGGCAAATAAAATATCGAATAAAATAAACATTCAATCAATTTGAAAAAAAAAAAAAAATACTAACAAAATAAAACTGTCTCCATGATGGCGAAACTGTTTATCAAATCTCAGAAGTCAAGGACTCCTCCTTCACGTGTGCCTGTGTGTGTGAGTGTTATTGTTGTTGTAGTGGCGGCTGTTGTTGTTATTGTTATTGTTGTTATTATCATTATTATTATTATCAAAAACATCTTTTAAACACCAGGAAACCACGGTGTTTGTCACGGCTAGCAACGTAACATTTTTCAATTTTTTTTTTAATATTACTACCATCCTAATCATCATCATTGCCACTATCAACAACAACAAATGTGTTGATGCTGTTGAATTCAATCCTAACATACAAAGATCAACATAAGATTGGGTCCAATCATAGGAAGATAAATATATTTTCCAGAATGATGTATGGCCATCACTCTGAACCAGTCATAGAAGGTTACTACTCTTTGGCGACTTTAACATTCATAATGATAGACATATAAAAAAACCCCAATAAACCAGACATTGTGTTTAAAGCGAAAACAATGCCTTCTCATCGATATAATAAATGCAATCAGATAAAAATATATCTGTTAAAAAATATAACAAAATGAGTAAATATAAGAAAACTGAGCTTGAAAAAGAATAACACTTTAAAACTACTGTTATTCTTAATTGAAGCCCTGAATACGATCAAGGAAGGTATAACAATGAACATTAACAAAATCCCTAGCAGCCCCAGTTTACAAGAGATTACAAAAAAAAAAAATATAATGTGCGGAAATGGTCATCTACTTAGGAGAGAAGAAAATATATACGTAAAGAAAATATCATGTTAAGTATCACTTAACATTAGCGCCTGCGCAATGGAGATATTTACGACGTTGTCTTACACAGTTTCGTGTCGTGGCTATCCCGTGAGGTTGAGGATGATGGTCTTGTTATGTTTGTCTCAGTCAATTGGGTTTGTGGATATTGAGATGGATAATGAGACCGATTTTTGCTTGAAGGTTCCTTCGACAGTGAGGATAGTTTGTTCCGGATGGTGGATTAGAACTTAGTTGCTGTCTTTCTTTTCGACGTTTTCTTTTCTTTTCTTTTTTTCTGAACAAGGGCTGATCGTTTGTTTTTCGAAGATTGTTGTTCCATCTCTGACAATGGATCTCTAGAGATCTCCGTCCATTGCACTCGATTCTCAGCTGTTGATGTCCATGTTACATTTCTTCAGGTTTTGTTTCAGAACGTTCTTGAATCTTTTTATTTTGACCTCCTCTTTTTCGATTTCCTTCTTTGAATTTGCTTTGGCAGGCGGGTGGCATCCATTCGCACCAGATATTCACTCAATCGAAGTCGATTTTTTATGACGATGGTTTCAGTGATGGTCATTTTAACTTATTCCGGGACGCTGACCTTAGTTCTTCTGTCTTTCCAGGTGATGTTCAAGATACTTCGAAGACGACGCCGGTGAAAATTTTCAAGGAATTTCAGATGTCGTCGATAAGTTGTCCAGGTCTCAGAGGCATACAAAAGAATTGGTGTCACTACTGCCTTGTACACTAACATTTCGGTGACTGTTCTGATGTTAAGAACATGGAAAACCCTATTTCGAAGGTGACCAAAAAACTGAACCTTCACATCTGAGACAGTGTTGCATCTCATTTTGAAGGTGTTATTTAGGAATAAAACGTCGCTGCCGACACTTGAGTTTGAACATAGATCGCCACTGACCAAACACAGGTGATCCCATTATTGAATTAAGTAGACCACGTAATCATAGAGGAAACACATATATAGGAAGTCGTGTGACGTCTAGGTTGATCGCTATTTCTAATCTATCCTCTATTACTATACGAACCGCTATTCTCTACTCTATCCACTATATTATTCGGATCACTATACGGATTACTATTCGAGCGAGTATTATCGAGCAAGTACTATTAGCGCGAGTGTTATTCGAAGGCATCACTATTGTTCAACAGTGTATTATAGTTGCATCTGCGATTACAAAGTCTTTACTACAACGACCATTAAGAAAGTGGCAACTAGTATTCATTGAAATCACAAAAGTGGCAACTAGTGTTCGTTGACATCACAAAAGAAAGTCAATGCTAGATGTTTCGGGTAATGAGTCTGTAAAGGGTGACACTGAACAGAAAGTAAAAGAAGTCAATAATTAACATATTGCGCATATTTCAGTAAATCAAGCAACACCGCATTCCGCACGTTTTCAGTCGCCATATTGAAAGATTAACGATTGCTTTCACATCACCTTGTTTAACTGTTCCCAGTTCCCTCGGAATATGTGATCGGAATCTGAGTTTCATGTTACTGTCGTCGTTTACCGAGCGAGCTTGAAGGCTTGATCGTGTGATGTCTGAAGAGAGAGTCGGAAGAGTTACGTGTCTATGAGCACAAAAAAGAACGGACCAACAAAACTATTTACAAGCCAACTGTAATTGAATTCTGGACAGTTTCCTCCCAAACAAAAAACTGCCAGAAATGTGACTGAATTGACGAATGCCATGGAGAAAGAATGTGAGAAATGAGAAAGTTTGAATAATAGGTACTACATAGAAATTGCTGCTAACAATCAGAAAAAGTAGCTTACATTTTTGGACACATAATGAGAAAAGAAGAATTTAACTGTCAATGAAAGTAAAGGAAAATAGCGAATAACCTATTTGACGATTTCGATGAATGGAAGGCTGATAAAACAAACTACAAAGACAAAGAACACCGCTTATGTCTTGAAAGGACATATAGCACATAGAGAAAGACATGTTCAACATTTTCGGATAGCTGAAAGTGGCATTGGCGAGCAGAGTTCAAATTGCGGACGAGGCTGTTCCGTTTCACTTACCAAAAATCATAAAAACGCAACAATTACACGATAAGTGATTCTACCCATAATATACGGAGCATTATTAAAAAACATCAGCGATGAACAACTTTTTTTGATTTTATATCTCAAGTAATTAATTTGTATTCTATATATATATATATATATATATATATATACACACATGTAATTTATATATATATTATTTACATATTATATATGCGCGGTACTTCTTGGAAAGCGCTCAAAAATCGATAGCTGCATTCGTCACAAGTGGGAAGAATTTTAATCTGTATGGCACTTTACTCCAATTGGCTCATTCACTTGCTTAAACTCAACGTTGATTCTGATTCCGCAGAACTGGGTTGGGTGTGAAAAAGTATTTGTTGTTAACATTCTTTTTTCATTCGGTTTTTCCAGTTACGAGTCCTTTTCTAAAGCTGATCGTTTTGTTTAGTTCTTTTTTCGTAACAGATTTAATGTTTAGTATAGAGCTTAGAAAAAATTCGCAGTGTGAGATAGGCAAGAAGTAAGGCATGTAGCAACATCAGCACGGCAAATGGCAGTCCTTTAAAGGCAAGGAAGGGCAAAAATATTTTAAGTCAAGTGATAGCGATTGCTGTATGAGTCGCATAATTTTTGAATCAAGCACGGGCAACGCCGGACCATGCTGCTAGTATATATATATATATATATATATATAAAATAGAACAAATGCATGAGAAAACTCCTTGTCATTTTCGATTGGGAACATAAAATCAATGAGTTTGTGCGGAAAAAGTTGAAAGTTTTTTGGGCTACAAGGAATCTCTTCTCGCCACTGTCAAACGGTGAAAAATGGCCTAGTTTGGACATGTTACAAGGCAGACGGCCTTTGCAAGGCCATCATGCAAAGCACCGTTTAAAGACCGTTGTGGAGGAGATTCAATAGGGCTTCTACATTCAGACGCTCCTACGATTAAAAGTCAAGTGGATGATATATATATATACACACACACACACATCTCTCTCTCTCTCTCTCTCTCATATATATATATATATATATATATATATATATATATATATATACATGTAACTTTATATATATTATTTACATATTATATATGCGCGGTACTTCTTGGAAAGTGCTCAATATCAGTGATAGAGCTAACATATTTAGTTGGATTGAATGTAAGTTTGTGACCCTGGATTTCACTCCCTTACAATCGTCAGACAAACTGACGATTGCAATGACGTGAAACTCAGGGTCACAAAACTCACGTTAATCCAACTATATATATATATATATATATATATATATATATATATATATATATATATATATATATATATATATAAGAGAGAGACAAACGTTGTATATCGTCTGATTTGCCTCATTTATCTTTGGAAGAAGTCAGTTTCTGTTTCAGTTCGCCAATGTCATCTGGTAAATATTTTTAGTGTCGAATTAATCTCACCAGCAATTTTATTTAAAGAGAAGGCGACTGGGAAGATTAAGTAAATTTAAAGAAAAAAGAAATCGAAAAATAAAATAAAAATAAAAACAAGACCAAAATTGCACCGCAAAGCATCACGAGGAAATTGAGTGATTAATGTTTAAGTGTAAGCGAGTCCGATTCATACTGAAGATATAGGTGGAAACCTTAGAACTGATTTTTCTCGGGGCTATGAGAACTGGAGAGAGTTTTGGACTTTGAAAGACTACATATTTTTTTTAAATCCCCCCCGTTTCTGTATTTTTTCTATTTCTTCTCATTTTGGGAGGAAAGTGTTGAGAAGTATTTCCCCGCCTTTTCTCAACTTTGTACAAATAAAGATTTTTAATTAAAATCCAAGTTTTTGATTTTGTCTCTTGTAAATTCTTTGGTCTTATTGTCTCAAATGAAACATTTCTGTTTATCTTTCGTTTTTCTGTCCCGTACATCATGTTTGGCCCTATGTATTTGCGTCAAAGCTTTTATTTATATCCACCCCCTTAAATTGCACAGTCCCTAAAGACGTCAACAAAGATGACTCTCGATAACTTCATTTTACTTAACATCTGTAAACTGTGTATTGCTATGATTCTTCTTTGGTAAGAGTGTAGAATAATTTCTCCTTTGCTTTCTCCACAGTTTTGGTGACGATGAAAAGTTACTAGTTTGGTTTTGGGAGTACGGAAATTTACAAACTAGTTTTCTCTATCGAGCTGGGAGATCAACTAACCAACGCTGGTCATTTAGATTTTGGGAGGTGCATCGTAGATTTGAAAGTGGTTCTACAGTAGGATGTAAGCAACCAGAAGGTTTTGAGGCAACTGGAAACAAAAAGGATACTTATAATTAGAATCGGAAAGAAACAGTTGAACATTTTACGACTCATAATGAGGAAAGAAGGCTTAGAAAATTTGGCACACGAAAGACATGTTTAAAACAAGTGGAATAGAGGGGAACAGCGAGCAATTTACCTCACAAGCTTGTGCAAATAGAAGACAGAACAGAGAATGGATGGGACAGGAGAGACAAACGTTGTTATGGAGCTACAAAAGATAGGAAGTTGTGGAAAGCCTTGATCGGCAACAACATGAAAGGACACAGCAGCTAAGAGAAGAAAAAGACTGTTATAAGTACAGTCGCCTTGTACACACAATATTATATACAGTGTAACCCGGATATAAGAGACCCCGATATAAAAGAAACCCGGATATAAGAGAGATTGTCTCTGGTCCCAAATCAGAGCCATACTTACCTAAACAAAATAGACCAAACCCGGATATAAGAGAAATCAGGATATTAGAGACTTCGTCTCCGGTCCCGGAAACTCTCTTATATCCGGGTTACACTGTATAAAATATATGATGTCTATTTATATGAAGATGTTCTAATAGGGTAACTGGCCCAGTCAACAAAAAAACTGACCAAATGACAACATGTGCGATATGTAATGTTATCGATGTACAGATTAACAACACAAGACTAAATGCGTAACATTATTTTTTATTCAACACCGAACTTCGTTAATTAATACTGGTGAGTGGGTATTTGGCATTGTATGCTTCCCTTCGAACGGTGGCTTCTTCTTGACCCGATGATGTAAAATACCGGCATCTCGAATGGAGAGCTTAAATAGCTGCCAGAAACCCGATTATCCCACGTGTGCACACAATAAGCGTAGTTGTTATGTCGGGAACAGCCACTGACATCAAAGGCCTCAATCTGCACCTCGTGGCTAAGAAGTCATTTTCCAGGTCAAGTTACTGGTGCATCAGGCTTCTCTGATACTCTAGTGCAAAGTCTATTTTGGTATCATCTGGGGTGAATTCAGTACATACTGGTATCACCACGGATTAAAGCTGCTTATTGATTTAAAATTCGATTAAGGCGATATTGTATCTCCTGGCGTGAGTTACAGACTACAAATATTTTTGGGGAGAGTTTTTTTTTTGGGGGGGGGTGGATCGAGTACAGTTTAGCATTTCTTTGTGTTATAATGCTCGTATAAGTTCATAGCTCTGGTTAATAATATTCCAAAGAAAACACTGGAACAAAAGATTAGTCAAGAAAACTATTTGATCGCATGTATTAATAATACAATAATAGCAAATGATGTAATTAGTGCGGCAATGCGTACGACACACTTTGCGACAACTGTTCCTATGAGCGGACACCCTACTCATTGTGAGTGGACCAGTCTATTTTAAACAATATAGTGTGGAGCAGGTCGGTCGTCTTTCTACACATCTCCCTTTTTAAGATCCGCATTTACTTTTGGATACGTACTTGCTTCTTTTGGGGTTCACTTCCAACATTTCACTTGGAAATTTTTTTTCTATTACTAACACGGTGTGTTGGATATTGACAAGTCAAAAGTATCGTACAGTACTTCCATAGGTAAATCTGCTGGTTTCTTATTTCCTTAGTATATCTTGGTTTTAACTGGTTTAAATGCCTTTTATGTCGCCAATTACAACCTTGTACCATATAAATCATTCTGCCAATGCGATTTACTATTCCACCATCTTCCCAACTCTCCTTATCTGCCTTGTAGATCCTGAAGTAAACCTTATGCCCAGTTTTGAAAGATTCTATAGTTAATTTCATACTATGTCAACTTTTCATTTTTATTCCAGGTAGTGATTTGTGAAACATTAGTTTCGCAGTATTAGGGCTAGTGGTCAGTCTATAAATTCCTTCCTGATTGATTTCTTTAACGCTCTTTTGAACGTATCAACAAAACATTCAGTCTGACCTTTTGACCTTGGTGGTATGGCGGTGTTGTTGTATGTTTAAGTTCATAGTATTTGTAAAGAAATTGAAAGTCACTCGAAGTAAATTGCGTATTATCAGATACTATAGTATCGGGAACTCCAAATTGAAATCAGTTCCTGAATAAGAATTACAGTTACAGTGGAAGCAACTAACATTTTGAAAATCAAGTAAAACGCTTCGCGTAATCAACATCCAACCTATGCCAAGGATTAGGTTAGGGTTGATACTTTACAGGTGGTAATTTTGTCGCTAGAGCACAGTCTCCGTATGACTTTACCTAATTTTGAATATCCTGGTCCATTTTAGGCCAATATACGTAACTTCTCATAACGGTATTTGTCTATATTTCTCAGATGAGGTATTATGTACACTATTTACATTATTTGGACTATTGTCCTAATCTTTGTCGTAATATTTATTACAACGTTTCGGTCGTTGTACACTCCGCCCCTCTTCGGGTGGTTGGAATGTCGAACTGAACACTTTATTTCGCTCAATATGAGAACTGATAAAAAATAGTTGCTGAAGACATTAGGTTTATAATACTCAGAAATTCATACACATATGTTCCCAAGGACACACGACACAGTGGATAAAGGCGTTAGTTTGATCCAGTGACAGGACCCAAAGAGTGTGAGTTCAATTCCTGGTTAAGGCGGCGGAGAAATTAGAGAGGGGAATTAACAGAAGATAACTGATAACTAACATCCATTAGACATGGCACGTGGAACTAGAACAGTCTACCCCAGTGAGCGAAATAAAGGGTTCAGTTCGACATTCCAACGACCTGAAGAAGGCCGGAGCGTACAACGGCCGAAACGTTGTAATAAATATGGCGACAAAGATGAGGACAATAGTCCGAATAATGTAAATCATTCTCATAAGGGATTTCATTTTTGACATCCTAGAATATCCTACATGAAACGTCTTCAAAATTCTTTTTTGCAAGGAAGCATGAATTACATCACAGATCCATCGAAATTTTACGTCATTCGTCATTTGGAAAATGTAATCCTTCTTGAATTTTACTCATGGCTAGTTCCCTTATTGTGTTATACAAAACGCTTTTTATCTCATTTTCAGAAATTAAAGAAGTAATCACAATCTCCTCAAAAGGTTCCTTAAATTTAGGGATTAATCTGGACAAATCATCTGCATGTCTCAATTTCTTTGATGCTAAATACTGTTTCTATAAGCGGATGTTCTACTCACAGTGAGTGGACGTGTCTATTTTCAACAATTTACTGTAGAGCAGGTTGGTAGTCTTTCTATACAAGACCTTACACATTCACAAGTACTCGCTGAAAAACTTCCGAACCGAACAAGAATCATATTGCTGACAAATTTTGTTATAATTGATTCTACAGTCCATTAATCCTAGGCAGAAGTACTTATCCATATCTAAATAATACAATCATATATATATATATATATATATATATATATATATATATGTGTGTGTGTGTGTGTGTGTTTAATAAACTATTCAGACGTCAATAAGACAGAGGTATGTTACAGTTTCAGGAACGAAGACCTCTTAAAAAACAATTTTTTTCTTTTGGAACATCTGTTATTGGAGGTGGCCAACAGAATCTGATAGCAGGAAAACCTGACAAGAAAGATTTCTTCATTTTTTTTTTTTTAGAAATCAGAATTAAGGATTGATTTGGTTTTACGGTTTATCAACCTTTTGTAGGTTATTTAAACCCAAAGCGTATTTTTAGGATTGTAAGAATCACTTGTTCTTCGAGGGTTAGTATTGCATTAACAATTTTTTTAGAATAATGATTTTTTCAAATACGTCCTGCTATTTAACCCATAAGCCATGAGAGGAGCCCCCAAATCCCCACCCCAGAACGGCCCTAAAATGAATTTTTAATCGACTTTTATTTCATAGTTTCCGAATTTTCCTATCTTGCTAAAATTACCGAATTTCCCTAAATTCATCGATGAGATATTCATAATAACGGAAAATCTACATGAAATAAAAAAAAATGACGTAAAGAGGCATTCGAGAATAATTATTTTATATTTATAAACTAAATATTAATAATAAAATGTCATTCGTTGATGTTTTATTTGATGCAAATTTCACAATTTTACTACTTCAGTCTGCACAAACCCACAAGCAAGAACTTTTATCTTCTTAATTACAAAAGTTAGTGATCTGTCAAATATGAAATAGTCGTCATAAAACAAGTTAAACTGAGCAAAAAAGAAAATGTTTTCTAACATACCTTATAAGGAATTGAGTAACACAGAAGAAAACACTTCGTCAACTATCAACTAAAATCTGTCTAAAAAAATCAAAAAAAAAAAAAATGGCGCAAACCACCATCCGGATATGAACAACAACAACAACAAAAAAGAACCTTCAATTTATTCGACACGTTAGTCTACATTTCTATTTAACCAATACTCAAAAGGATAAATGAATTCATGTCTATTGCAATGACATTAGTAGGAAAGATTCCATTTTTACGTTAACTGTAAATCCTATTGACAATGGCAGATTATTATGAATATAAATAATTCTAAATGATTCTACTATATTAATGCAATGAAAAGGAATTCGTTACAGAAAAACGCTGCAAACCTATATAGTAAATCAGTATTACTATAGCAATGCATTGAAAAACAAGGAAAAACAGCTGTTCAGTGGTCATGATTTAATGCAAGCACCACGAAGAGATTAAGGGTATTTAATGAGTAATTTACGATTGTATTCATAGAGATCTGCCTGTCAGAATATTTTCATTTGTTATGAATACTATTTTTTGTTCTTTCTTTCTTTCGTTTTTTTTTAAATTATTTATGGGATTGGCTTGATTTAGGGCCATACTTATTTTTGTTGACGTATTTTGTCCAAGGTCGGACTAAGAGTCCGTAGACGTTCTGTAGCACTTTCGACTTTCATTGAAAACACTGAAAGCTTGCAGGAGTTCGAAAAGGCAGCGGAAGCGAAGCGGCGAGTAATGGAAGCACGTCCGAGAGCAGAAAGAAGAAAAATAGAATTATGAGATATTTTGAGAAACAAACGACTAGCTACAATTTTTCTTTTTTTTTTTTTTTACTCTTTTTAATCTCATTTTCCAAAGTATTTTTTGTGGGAGGGAGTCTATGTTTTCTTTTTCTTTTAGTGTCATTCAGTGCATCTCTTGTTGGTTTGGTGTGATCACGAACTTGACTGTCAGGTTACTTCATATGTGTGCTTGAAGATTAAAAAAAATGACAAAGTGTGTATTTTCATTTTTCAGTATGAATTGAAGGAGATATGAAAACAGTTTTCATTTACACTTGACTCCATTATTCTATGGAATAAAATATGTATCATTTAAAAATCGACCATAAATACCAACAAAGTTCTCGATAAAATACAGACAATATATATAATTAATATCAATAATATATAATCATCATTGGCCATCTGTTGCCTGTCTGCTACGGTGGCTCGCTGATCCCTTTTGTAGTAAAATGCTCAGGCGTATTTGATTCTTAAAGCACCCATAGAGCCAATATGTAGTCTATACTGTAATTATCTCTTTTTTTAGCAAATATCAGTTATATACCATTTAAAATTTCGATAATTGTTTAAAGCTGTAAATTAACTGCAAGTAATGATTATTCTTAAAAGAGCATTTTCTTAAAGTTTATTACACACTCCCAAATCTGGTGTACTCATGACGAGGGGATATGCTGATGACATAGGTATTCATAGTTGAGGTAAGAACGACCTTGACAAAAAAGAAAAAAAAAAAAGAAAAAAGACAATCAACATCCCTATCAAATATTCCAAAAAAGAAATATGATCTGGAATTAGAATGAAAGTAGTGATGACACATACCCTGAATTCATCATAAAAATTCAGGATGACTAAATATTTCAACTATCTTGGCGTATAGGTTAGTTAGAACAAATTTAATATTGGAGATAAGTAAATCGAACATAGAATAATCTGTGGTAGCGGTAGTTTTGCTCAACCCCGCAGGCTGCTACAAAACCAAAAAAATATTAACCTTAAATCTGCACATCGTAACTTTCATATAGAAGCGATACTTGGCGCCCAATTTGTTCGAAAATGACTAAAATGTAAAACTGTATACAACCGCTTTTCAGGTCAATGATTAAAATGGCTTTGAGCGAATAAACAGTGCAGGTCTTAGAAAGAACCAAGCACCTTCGAACTGCGTGGACTGATGTTATAGAATTACAAAGGAAGAACTGTACCAAATAATAGAAACCACATCACTTGTGGACTTTCAACAGCAACAACAGTTAAAATGGATAGCACATTTAACTCGAAGAGAAAATAATAGCATAACCACGACGTTCCACGCTACTTCGAACAAAACAGTTAGGAAGGAACCCCTCATTATTACTGGAAAGAGCAATGGACTCGAGAAAACTATTTTCCTGAAAAAAAAAAATGTCTTAAGCGAAACATTTCATAAATCACAATCGATGGTATCACTGGCAGTTCGGTCAATTTCCATATAAGGAATTTGCTATTAGTATTACACAATGCCAAAGTGGTATGGAATGGATCGTGAAAGTGCGTGTCAGTCAAATCTGTTAAGTGAGGAGAGCATGCTTGCCTGATAGAATTATTATATCTAGACATTGGTTCTGTTGCAATACTTCAGTCTATCGCCTGGTATGACACCAGAGAACCGTATCTTGAACTTAAGATCTGCGTCTGCAACTACACGACCGTTATCCTCGCATAGCAATTTTCTATGTCAAAATAACATCTTAGACGGTGGATATCTTTGTTTCATGTCTGTATAACCATCCTGAGGATGGCTCATGTCAGCCGAAAGCTTAAGGCCAACTTAATAAAAAAGTATCCAAATATTGGAATATTTTTGTCTTCATTTTCACCAGAAATTAAATCTATAAATCGCCCTCGCTAAAATAACCATTAGAACTAATAAAAATAAGTATAAATAAGCAAAAACAAGTAAAAATTATAAATCCAAATAAATAAATTAATTAAAAACTGTCCCCCTGCCAAAATAACAGAATAGACAACGGCAAGCAATCTAAACATTACACGAATAAATACTTTAATGATCTTCCCAGTCCAAAAACAAACTATTGAATAAGCGACCTAAGCAAATCCCACCACGCATTTTTTACTACGTTAATAAAACATCAAAAACCGAAAAAAATAAATAATACAAAATAAAAATGAAAAACAAGTAAAAAAAAAAATAACCCAAATAAATAAATAAACAAACAAGCCATTCCCGCAAAAATAATCGCCAGAATAGATTATCCACAATACATCACTGACCCATATATAAATAGTCGAGAAAAAATCCAACATTCGCGGCCTGACGATTGCGTCTAGCATGAAAACAGCCTGTCGCCTCTGAGTATTGACTTCGGTGTTAATTTTTATATTTACACACGCTCTATCTCTGATATTGAGCATTTTATCCCATAAATACAGCACACCTTAAAACTATATATATATATATATATATATGAGAGAGAGAGAGAGAGCGCAAGCGCGCGCACACGGTGGCGTAATGGATAGCAGCTTGGATTGAGGAATCGGAGAGCAGAGTTCGAATTCCAGTCGAATCAATTACATGCTAATACCCTTTGAATTCTCCTCTTGTCCCTCCAGCTATGGGTAAAAAAGGACAGACTGGGAGAGGTACAACTCTGAATTCAAAACCTGCGAAGGGTTGTAGTCCTTCAAAAAATGGTTCAGCACAAAACCTTCACCACTATAAACAAATCTCATGTGCTGGTGTCAGGCTGTCGGTTTCCTAGGAACTGAGTTGCTTGACCCTCATACGTCGAATTCGACGGAACAGGAGAGAGAGAGTATATATATATATATGTAACGCGTGGACGGAAAGTTCTGCGTACGAAGCTGTGGGGATGCTGAAAGTAACATCAATCAGCTAAGTGACAAACTTTTATTCACATTAATTACACACACACACATATATATATATATATATATATATATATATATATATATATATATATATGACAATCAAGCTTTTAATCAGAAACAAATTCCAAAATAAAAGCTGTACGATTTCGAAGGTCCCTATTTCCAACTACAGTGTTAAGTTAACGCCCAGATTTTAGAAAGTAGGTGGGGCCGAGTACTTTTCATCACCTTCTCGTATGACGGCTGTGTCCTGAAATAGCCCAGTTCAATCAGCTTTTGCTGTAGGCATTGAATCACTTTCCTTGAGGTGCTGTTTGAGAGATGGGATCTCCAATGAATAAGCTTTATAATTATGAAGATTTCTGACTATGAAAAGCAACAATCCTCTAGCTATACTAGGTTAATATGACCCGCCTGTATATCTGATAATTTGCACAGCTTTTTAAAAAATTATTTTAAACATTTTTTTTTTTAAATCAATTTTTTCTTTGCGAATTGGATGTTGTTTGGCTTTGCCTCTCTGCACTCCATTCATCTAACTTAATGCTCGTAAGCCGACAACGTTGATAAAGATTCTGGTATGACAACCTTTTGGTTACATCTCAAAGGCCTCTTCAAGCGGACGAGTAAAAACTTGTCCAGCAACATCTCCGCTACTTTCCCAATACCAGTGTCTTCCGAAACGGCCCCATCTTCATCAACTCCTCCAAGCAGGCACGAACATTCCGGACCCCCGTTCCAAACCAACCCTCATCCCTAAGCGCACGATCTTTGCCGGCAACCAAAAAAGCTGGTGTTTGATGTTTGTCGGTAGTTAGCGTTGCATGTTCCCGTGAAAAGATTCTGTAACAATGCCAGTAATTTGAAGAGAAGCACTTGTGTCTCGTTCTTTCTTTATATCTGTTTTTTTCCCCTTTCACCTTATCTGTCTATTCCTCACCTCCCTATTATTTCTCGTCATTTATTTGTCCTAACTTCTTTTGTTCTATTATGTTTCTCTCTCTCTCTCTGTTGCCCGCACATTCATTTTAGATCTGTTCTTCTTCCTCTTCGGTTATAATCTAATTTCTTTCCTTCTCTCATTCATTTACCTCTTACCATGCCTCCAATTTTTCTTTTTTCATCTCAATCTTTTTTTCTTAGATCACCGCCTTTCAACTCTGATCTTTTTTTTCTCTTTTATTTAACGGTTTTCTTTCTAGCTTCCCTTCCTTCTTTCATCTCGGGTCTTTTTCTTTCTTTCTTTTTAGTGTCTTGTCTTTTTTTTTATCCTTTTTATCAGGACTACTTTTTTTCTTCTCTGGTCTTTTTTCATTCATTTTTCTTCTGCACATTTTTCTTTTTTTCTTTTTCCAGTCTCTCTGTTTCCTTCTTTTTTTCTTTTTCCAGTCTCTCTGCTTCCTTCTTTTTTTCTTATGTCTTTTTCTTTGCTTCCTTTCTTAGGTTTCTTTCTTAGTTTTTTCCTTCTTTTTTCTTTCCTTATTAATTCTCAGGTTTCTTTCTTTCTTCTCATGTATCTTTCTTTCTTCTTAAATTTTTGCTTAATGCTATTGTTGATTCTTCTTTGGATTTTTTCAAGATGCCTAGATAAATAGCAGGAGCACCAAACCATATATGGCTGCAATATTCTAAGCATGGACGAATGGTAGACTTATAGATATGCAAGACAGATTCTGGAGAGAAAAATCGCCTAGCACGACACGGTGAACCAACTTTCTTTGCAGCTGACTTAGCAATGGATTCAATATATGTGTGTGTGTGTAGATAAATGGTTTAACGTATTTGTTTAATAAATCGTATCTGTCGTATCACAGGTTACATAAACAACTTGCCGTGTCCCTAATAGCTTTACTTTATCGGTATTTATCATGCTCAGACAAAATCTCTTTCAACTAAAAATCTAACATGAATAAAAATACAAAAAAAGAGAAAAAAGAACCAACATTAATGTTTAGCCAATTTTAAATGGAAAGCGTTTTGATCCTCTGACTCTTGTACAAAAAAAAAAAAAAAAAGAAAAGAAAAGAAACAGAATGCTACCATTAATGTAAACAGTCGATATCGGGATGCCGAACCGATCGATCTATCAAGTGATTTTCCTGGCGTTCTTTGGTTGACAGCTTTTCGATATAATATCGATGTCTTATCAAAATACAATATTTTTCCAGTTCATCATCTTTGGGCTTTGTTTTCATCAATCCATAATAAATAACTATTGCTGCATATCGACACAATATTATATATAAATATGAATGTAAACACAGGGAGAGACACAAACACACACAATATATATATATATATATATATATATATATATATATATTATATATATATAGAGAGAGAGAGAGAGTGAGAAAGAGAATTGAATGAGAATTCGACAAAATAGTAAATATATAAAGCAATTTGTAAAAATTCTACTTGAACATATGTTGCCGATGAACCGGCGTCATCAGAAAAAGAAATTTGACAAGATCAAAATTTCATTAGCGAGACAAAATGTGATGCACTTTAAACAGCTGAATATATATATATATATATATATATATATATATATATATACACACACACACACACAGGTATATGTTCGCACACACACACACATATGTGTGTGTGTGTGTAATTAATATAAGTAAATTTTGTCAGGCGATTGATGTTACCTTCAGCATGCCGACTCCAGAGTTTCGTAGACGGGCTTGTCCGCCCACGCTTCAGAGTTATCAGCAATTGACTGCTTCTATTTTTCTATTTCATTCACTTATCAATTGTGGAAATTTTCCCGTATATTTTATGTTCGTGTGTGCGTTTGTGCGCATGCTGCCATGCGCCAGTTTTCGTGAATGTACGTGTGTACGTGTAGGGTGTCGTGATCATTGGTAGTTTTCTTCGTTTTTTCCACTTTCCACTCGCTCCATAGCTTTTTTTTTTTAATCCTTTCCTCTTTCAATTGTAGGCCAATTATTATGTTCTCTATACATGCGCCCGTTTTTAATTTTTGGTTTTTAAGCGTCGTAGTCTTTGGGACAGGGAAAGTAGTATTTCACTTTTTACATAAATAATTGACATTAATGCTTAAAATATATATCTATAAACATACATATATGGTGTATCAAAAATAATTTTACAAACTTTGTGCAGTAGTAAGTTAACTAAGAGTTCAGTTTAACAATGGCAGGATACTCATATCGTAAGCAGGTAGATATGATTTTTACATACGGCCGCGCGAATGGTAATGGACGCGAGGCTGCACGGCTGTATCAGATTGCATTTCGAGACCGAAGGCAGCCGAGTCATCCAACCTTTGTTGCTGTTTATCGTCGCGTTGTGGAGACAGGATCCATGGCACCACAAACTATGGACTGAGGAAAACCAAGACCTGCTCGTACGCCTGACCACGAAGAACACATTCTACAGGATGTCGAAGACGATCAAAGTATCAGAACACGTCAAGTAGTCCTAGGATGTCGTACATGTCATAGAAACATATGGAGGGTAGTTCAAAAGCAACTCCTGTATCTGTATCATTTGCAACGTGTGTAGGGTCTTTTGCCGTCTGATCACTCACCACGGGAGAACTTTTGCCACTGGTTTATTGCACAAACTGCCGATCCATTGTTCGTCTCTTCAGTCTTGTTTTCGGATGAAGCAACATTTGGAAGAGATGGAATAACAAATTTACAAAACCCACATTTATAGGAGAATCGGAACCCCCATGGTACAATGCAGGCTAGACCCCAGCACCAGTTTACGATTAACGTGTGGGCTAGAATTGTAGGCAACTGTCTGATCGCTTCGTATGTTCTCCCAGCATATCTTACAAGAGCTGTTTAGAGGGACTTTATTTCGAACATAATTTCAGACCTACTAGAGGATGTATCTCTACTAATCTACGAAGACGCATGTATTTCATGCATGGTGAGGGTCCATCACATTTTAGTCACATTGTTTGCGATGCACTGGCTGAGGTGAAAGATGGATAGGGAGGAGAGAACCGATTCCACGACCTGCACATCCCCCCGATTTCAATCATTTGAATTTTTATCTGTGGCGCCACCTAAAAGAATTGGTTTATGCAGCGGAGATTAATAATATAGAGACGCTTCAACAACGTGTCATGTAGGCCTGCGAAACCATTCGACACAGTGGGAGAGTATTTGATAGGGGCCGCCAGTCAATGATCCGACGGGTGCATGCGTGTGTAGAAACAAGCGGGGGACATTTTGAACATTTGTTATGAGTTTCTGTGTTGAGGTACAACGATGACCTTTTCGACATGTTTATATGGACATTTTACATTGCTTTGGTGTCGGGAATCCGCCCCCGAAATTTGTAAAACTATACACACACATATATGTCAGACGTTGACATTTCATTCATATTAAAACAACTTAATTGCATTTAAGGATTTTTGTTTGTTTTTTCCAAATATTTTTCTCCATATATATATATATATATATATATATATATATATATATACATAAATACACATATAGACACATTCACGCACATACAGACACAAGCATGTACTCATGTACTCTCTCTTTCTCACATACACACACACACATATATATATATATATATATATATATATAGACACAAGCATGTACTCACACACACACACACATATATATATATATATATATGTGTGTGCGAGTACAGATATATATATATGTATATAGACAAGGCATGTACTCACACAGACACACGCACACATACACACACACACGCACGCATGAGCTCACATATATAAAGACAGGCATGTACTCACACATATATAGACATAGGCTTGCACCAATACACACACACTTATATATAAGCACATGCACACACAAACACATATATTCATAAACGTGTATTACCTCTAAATTTCTAAGTTTTTCCTTATCTACCTCATCCGTCACAATCGTAACTTTAGTTTACCATTTATTCTGGCTTTAACAGAATTTTGCCAATGAAAAATCTAAAAATTCCCTCGAAGATTGCAAAAGGCATCTCAAGCAGTTTCTTGCTAAGAAAGACAAATTACTGAAAGTAATGAAACAATCGAATCATGAATTTACCTGGAAGAAGGCCAAAAAAAAAGAGCCATTAATACAGAGCAACATGAGAACCGTTTTGCAACATGGTTCCCGTGTTGCTACATTAATGACATAGATAATAAAAATAAACAACTTGCTCTATCTATTGAGAAACAATATTGAATATCAGTTTCTTAATCATCTTCATAATAAATATATGTGTTATTGTTTAAATATACATTTATTATAATAAAATAATAACAACAACAATAATAATGATATATCAGTGTTATTCACGATTACGAATCCCGTAACCCCTTAGTGTCGTCGGGACACCATATCTACTGCATCCATAGCAGCAGCGGTAGTGGTTTATTTGCAAGACAGCCTGGCGGATTTCAAATCTCTGCAGGTTGGCTTGAATTCACTTTCCTGTCTTCTAGACAGGATACCGACTAAGGCTATAGGACCTACTCTATCCGTTTATTTTACCCCTAGTGTTATTATTATTGTATAAAATGTGCTATATTTATAGAGTATGAGGCTACAATATGGCCACTGTTGAGCTCTCTTATCCCTTAAATATATATTAGTGTTATTCTAGTTTAAACAGCTTTTCAATACTTTATGGAACAGACCTCGAAGGGATGCTTCCTCGAACACAACATTGTTAATCTCATTAAGTTCCAGACCAACTTTTACATATCGTATGTATCTTCATAACCTGCACATCCTTCCACCTCCTATATCAGTCTAAACAATCTCATTTATTAACCCTCTACCTGGAGCAGCTCTCTGGTCTTGCATTGGAAGGATATTAAGTAAAAAAAATGCGTATATTGTGACATGTCATATTATGCATGCTCTGAGAAGCTTAGACTCGAGTATTTACACGTATCTAGAATTGCATAAGCGAATACACAATTATACGCGCATATGAACAAACACAGAAACATTGTATTCGTCTATCAATATGAAGGAGACGACCTGGTTAGATGGACATGAAAAGTCACGAATATATACGTAATCCCTTTTATAGTTATTCGTAAAATTTGCTTATTCGCTTTTGGCTGGGTGTCACTTTGAGTAAGTTATCTAGTGCAAAATATTGCTTCGCCCGTTTCATACCACCATTTTATATACTCTTTCTTTTCTGTGTTTTTCTTTCATGAAAGACTCTTTGTTTTTCATTTCGAATTCTTCCAACTTTTCAAGTTCTAAGTCTCTTCTTTTTTTGTGGTTTCTTTCTTTACTCCTTTCAGGCATTTGTTCTTCTTCCTCACTTTTTAATTCTTTCTTTCTTTTGAGATTTTTCTTAAACGTCTTTTTTTCTTCTTCTTTTCTACATATTCCTATAGTACCCCAGTTCTAAGTCTGCGCTTTCTAGATTCCATTCTATTCATGCCTCATTCTTTCTTCAATTTTTTTTTCATTCATTTGTTTAGGTCACTTTCTTTCTTTTTTTTTTCAAATACATTTCTTTTTCTTTCGTTCTTTTATTATCTTATATTCCTTTTTCTTTTCTTTTTCGGTCTACTTTCGTTTATTATCTCCTTTCCTCCTTTTTTTCGTTTCTTATGTTCTTTCTTTCTTTCTTATGTGCCTCCTTTTTTCTTTCTTTCATTTCTTATGATCATCCTTTCTTTCTTTCTTTTCTTATGATCATCCTTTCTTTTTTTCTTTCGTTTCTTATGTTCTTCTTTTCTTTCTTTCTTTTTTTCGTTTCTTATGTTCCTCCCTTCTTTCTTTCTTGTCCCCTTTTTTTTTCAATATATTATTCTTTCTCCCGTTTCCTTTTACTCTTATTTTAGTTAGTTTCTGATCACCCTTCTTACTTTTCTTATTTTCCTATTACCTTTCTTTCTTTTACTATTACGTTTTTTCTTTCTTTCTTTCGTTTACTATAACCTTTTTTTTATTTCTTTCTTTAGTTTACTATCACCTTTCTTTTTCATTAGTTTAGGACCCTTCTTCATTTCAGTTTTTCTTTCTTTCTATTTTCGATTCTCATTTTCTTTATTTTGCACTTTCTTTCCTTCTAAGTTCTCCTCTTTTATTAAAATGTATTTTACCATATTTTTTAATCGGTTTTTCCTTTTTAATCTTCTCGGAATGATTTCCATCAACTCAGTATCTCCATCTATTTTTTTCTGAAAATTTCGCTGCCAACTCACCCTAACCATTCCTTCATTTTTGGATAGATATTTTTATTTATTCTATTTTTTCATATATTTCACTTTTGTCTTTGAAAGCGGTAAAAGAAGAGAGACAGTCGACTTCGAAGGCTGTCAAAACAATGGCGACTGTCTCGAACGTGTGTCAAGAGATCGATATCCACACACATTTATCGATCCACTACTTCCCTGCCTATCATTTTCTCCTACGCAAACAGGCACAAACATACTTTTTTTTCTGTAAAGTTAACTCAGGCCATAACGGCCAACCATAATTCACAAACAGCAGTCAGGGACCTTCAGTTAAAGATATAAAAAAACAAAAAAGAAAATAGCGCAAAATACTCTTCTCAATAGAACTATCATTGCTTTCAGCTTTTCATATTTATTGTGTTTTCTTTAGAGAGTGTTCATGAACATTTCCCCCTCGAGCAGCCAAATGCAGCCACAGATATCTTTCGATATTTATTAACCAAAGCTTAGTACGACACAAGGCCAAATGTATAAAAACAATACAAGAATATTGTGTAGGCGTAATTTCTAAACAAAAGAGGGACTACGTGATTGTTTGCCTTAAAATACCATGTCTATTTATAATTAAATACTTTAGGTTGGTATATTTTTATATCCATTATTTACACTCAGACTAATGCCCGAAACTTTGTTGTTATTATCACAGCGTTTCAGCTGTTGTGTCCCTCCACCCTTTTCAAATGGATGTCAAAGTTAACTTTCAGGGAATTTCGAACTGAACCCTTTATTCAATCTACGGGAATAGTTTGTTCTCGTTCCACTGAACATGTCTAGAACATTTTTTTTTGGTACTTCTCATTTATTGCTCGTCTAATTTTGCACTTGTACTACCTGACCCAAGTATTGAACTCACACTTATTATGCAACCAAATCCACGAACCGGTACATTAATCCTCTTGGCAACTGTCCCCTGATACAGTCTAGTGTGACATTATAACAGCTTTGGTTTTACTAATTAACACATAGTTGAGGGAGAAGAGGTGAATTCATACTCTCCCCAAGGGTATTTGTGCGTAAATAAATATAACAAACGAAATGGGGATTGGAACTCGGCTCTCCGATTAATAATTCCATGTTATTATCCATTACACCACCCGCACATCCAAGCTTACAGCACCTGGTATTCTCAAGCGGTTGCCCATTTTTTTCCATTTTTTTTTACACTGTTTTTCATCCTGTACAAAGACCGAGAGCCACTCGAGGTAGAGGGTTACAGAGTAAGAAGAACAGTTTTATACGAATATCTGAGACAGATAATGATTAACACTAAATTTGAATAGGTTAAGATTGTAGTGACCGGAAAAAGCATGGCTCTTGAAGTACAAATCAGCTTCGGCGTTGATTAACTTCGGTGGTCATAAGGTAACTGATGTTTCAAGGTGACGTAGTCATATGACACATTTCTGTTGTAAAGCCAACCATTGAACATTGTGATAAAAATCAACATCAATAAGATGAGGATTTTTTTTTGATTACATCATCCCAAGAAAGGCGATAATGCTACTAAAACACAAGCAAGGGTTACTGGAAATGAAAGAGAGACTCCGTTGTTGTTTCCTTACTACATTCTGTAGGAATTCCTGTAGTTTTCTTTCTGCATCTGCTAGCAACACTGTCATCAATTTTTTTTTAATTTTTCTAAGAAAGGCGATAACGCCACTAAAATGCAAGTGGCTACTGGGAGTGAAAGAGAATGAGAAAACTTTTCTAAGGAGAAAGGAAAATAAAAGAACACCTTTCAGGAAGACAGAAGATGACCACAGACGCTGTATTTACATTTTTAAAAATCGTAGTTGATATTTCTTTAAGCACCCTAAGAAGGTTAGGTTAACGACCGAGAATGGAAGTTTCAATTCAGAGTTACTTTCTCCTAATCCGGTTGCCACCCAAGGCTATAGAATCCAGTCTGTCCTGCTATTTACCCATAGTTTGGAAGTAGAAGAAGTTTGGTTTGCTATCAGGTTTCGGTAAAAGCATATTTTATTGGCGGGCTATTATCTCTTTAAATAATAATAATAATAATAATAATAATAATAATAAGTATTGTTCCTGCAGAATGTTCAATTTGCAATTGGCAATGTAAGATGAACAAATCCTGGCCCAAAACACATTTGTGTTTTAAGCGATTATAATGTGACACTGTAGAATGTAGAAGTAAATGCCATAACATTTGTTGCAGGCTGGTTTGAAATATTTTGGAATTGCTATCAACTGAAAATGAAGCCTCTACTAAAAAATATATATATATATATATATATATGAAAATTTTTTTATATTCGGTACGGACTAGTGATCCGGGAAATAAACTTGCCGTCATTTTGTATCGGCTACACTTCATTTTCGTTATATATTAGTGCGTTTATGCTTGGTTTCATTTGTTGCTGTTCTGTGTGTATGCATGCGTGTGTCAGAGACAGAAATTGTATTCCTGTATATCTTTTATATCTTGCACAAGGCTTTCGTCATGAAGAATCCAGTAAGGACAGAATTCACAAAACCAGCAAATTGGCTCACTCGACTAGCTGGCAAAACATCGCGCAATGCGAGGCAGCCAGGAGGTATTGACTAAGCTTAGCTGCGTCTGGACCCAGTATTGAGACATCAAATCATATTATCATTTCCCTGGTGATAGCCAAAGTGTGTATAGTGCTTTTCTACACTAAACTATGTACATCCGTATGTGCGTGTGGGTGCTTCTCTGATGGTATCTATGTACGAGTCTATGTGAAGTCTATGCTGTAAGGTTTAAGCTGAGATCCGTTCTCCCTTTTCCTAAAGTTATGGTGGAAGACTGGTCTCAGAGATGCCAACTTTGTGGTAGCACTTACTCATTGCACTAAAGGGGGAGAGTTAGTGGATACCGATGCCAGTGTGACAGTAGCAACGGGGTGGGGGGCGCTGGATATTTTTGTCCTCGTTCTTTATGTACGCGTATGGGCACACATCATTAAAAAGGACATCGCGTCACAATCTAACCACGTGGAGAGGTGTGTAAATAGCGTCCTTGGGCACGGGTCAATGTATATGTCAATACTTCGTCTTAAAGTTATGAGGGAAGTTTGGTCCCGGGGGATTCCAAACTTGCGGCAGCACCGTCTTCATTGCACAAAAAAGAGAGAGGGTTGGTGAATATCGATGCCCGTGAGACAATGGTCGCAGAGACTAGTTATTTTTTTTTTGTTCTTGGCATCTCACATTAAAAATGAACTCTTGTTATGCTCCATCATCGTAATCAAAGTGTAGTTTCAGTTCCATTTCTGCCTTCAGTTAGTTCACAGTTTGGTGGATACCGCTTGAGGGTTTTTGCTTGGAGTGGGCAATCATTGTCCTTAGCCCTTATATACAATGTACGGATCGTCAACGTTAAAAAAAAAACCCCAAAAAACAAAAGAAAAAAACAAAAAACAACCCCCCCCCCAAAAAAAAAAAAAACGAGCTCATGTCACATCCTAACCTTGTGGGGAGTTGGGTAAATAAATATTAAATAGCCCGAAGGCTGAGTAAGTTCAAAGATCACAGGGTAATATCTATTCCCTTCTCTGCTGCGTTTCTGCCTTCGGCGAGTTTGCAGTTTTTCTAATGGGGAATATCTAGTCCCGAGGACTCCAACCCACCAGCAACCCCACACCTCATTTAGGAAAGGTTGACGTATACCAACGCCAATGTGACAGTTGTCGCGAGAACTGGGTAATTTTTGTCCTTTGATATCCTACGTTAAATCAACCATGTGCTACATCAAGTAAATAAAAGATCACAAAGCCCCTATCTGGCTTTCAGGTTAGACTCAAAGTGTAATATCTCTTCTTTTCTGCCGTGTTTCTGCTTTCGAACAGTTCACTCTTTAACACTCAAGCACGGTGGCAATTCTTCTGTGCCTCATACAAGGCGGCGACTCAATAATAGGGCGTATGTAATAGAGTGCGTTGACTGATGGGTTTAGAAGCACGAGGATTGAATTGGGCGTTTGAATTGATGCATTGGATGGTCACCATTCTTGTTAGTTACAGGTGGTTTCCTTACATCACAAGAGTTTAATTATTTTATATTTCTGAATTCTTTCTTCCGTTCTAAAATTTGGTATTTACTTTACAAAAGTTTATTCATTTTGGAATATGGGCTATTAGGTTTTTTAGTCTTTACAAAGTCGTGACAAATATGTAGAAAGCGTAAGAGGAATTTGTTTTCGTAGCTACATTTGCAAATGCGCTCGAATAATTTTATTGAAAAGCTTATATTGTTCTGAAAATATGATGATTGATACTTTCTTCGCTCGGCAAAAGTTGCCCTGGGTTGAGTTTCCCTTGTAAGCTCATTGTTTTTTTCTTACATTTGAGTTGTTTCATGTTTTCATGTTCTGAGTTTTCTTTTAATTCTGTATGTGTTTTCGAAGTGTTGGAACTAAATGATATACGTTCTGAGTAGATTTTCTGTTTTTAGAACATTCTATAATTCCGATATAAATATTTTTTACGGTTTATTTCGGATCTTAAAGCAGCTTGTTATATTATGTTGGCTTATAGTCAGTTTAGGTTGAGAGGGCATTCGTACTTTGTTCTGACATTACGCAGCGTTGTGGGAGGAAACACAACAGAAAAAAACCAATAGGCCAACATGCACGCACAAGTTAAACAGCATCTATCTTAGAGGCATACATTTTTTACTGTCTTTTTAAATCAGTTTAAATAAGGTGTTTCAAGTTTACTCATTCTGATAAAAATAAGCGCTTGATAACTTTATCTGTGATCTTTATAGATGGCTTATTCTGTCTTGAAACATTTCACTAATTTCTTCTGTATACAGGCATTTACCTAGCTTAACTTTTTCTGGGAAGAAGAAAAATCGGGTGGTGATGAGGAATTGGAAGCGAAGATTGTGTTTTTCAAATCTACCAGCATCTAAAATCAGCATTTGAAAGCAATGCATTTCATCAGTGTTCAAACACTGGCATCGGAGAGAACAAGTTCTTTTTTCTTTTCGTTTTTCATCGGAGACACTTTTGATCCGATTTATTTATTTTCTTACGCATAAAATTTCAAAGGGGTGCACGATTTTTTTTATCACCACTACCCTTACTGCCATCTCAATTCTACCCGGTAAATGTATCGTTTTTTTCCCCACAAGGACAAGGAGGTGACTGGTTTGATTCCTGAATACCACTAATGGAAGTCCGCGTCTGTATCACGTTGGCATTTTTTTTTATCCCCATCGAAATTCTATTAAAACCAGCCATTTTGATTAAAAAATGTACACCCAGCTCACACAATAGACGAGTGCGTGAAGTAGTAAACAGGAATGTTTGTTACGCTTTCCCAGCCGGCAGCCATGATGGCTTAAGGAGCCAAAAATTGTGGATTCATTTCTAACCTCAACTGATCATCGAAAGAACTCGTTAGTAAGAATGTGTTAAAAACTCAGCAGTTCGTTATCTTCTATGTATCGTGCCCTTTGAGCTTGTGGTTGATTATGTCTTTCTACAAACTTCCAATCACTTGTGACTCTCAACAGCGTTTCTTTGCCAAGCCTGCCGCCCCCGTCCCGCCATCTATTCGAGCAAGAACATTAAATCGGTTATCCGCTGCCCTCACTTATCTCCCTTGCCCTCGATATGCAAACAATGACGGTTACTTAAGTCTAATTGCTACTAACAAGTCTTAGTTTTACTCTCTCTCTTTTGAACACTTTGTTCTTTTAGAACACACGGACTTATGACCCTCCACAGATTCTAATTTCTAAATAACCAAAAATTGGCATGACTGTTCTTGGGGAAAATAGTGAAGTAGTTTCCCGTTGGTTTCTTCATTGTTCTAAATTCAGAATTGTCATTTTCCCCGACTGCTTACCCGACCAAAGAGACAGAGCTCAGTGTCATCTATAATTTTTACGGACGGCTCTGAGTAGGAAGGCGAGATGGATTCATACATTTTCCAGGGAGAGGAGAGCGACGTGTACATTACACCATCGGCTGGAAAATGAAATCGGCCTGCCGATTCCATTTTCCGAACCAATCATCGTTACGACACTCGCACATTTCATTTCTGAATAGACGGCTAAATTCAAACGACTATAATTTCAAGAATTTCGTTGTGGTTGGGGAACTTAAAGATTTTCTCCGTTACTAACAGTTATGTGTGTTATTTGAAGCTAACATGAAACAGAACGTATAAAACAGTTTTTAAACTCGAGACGCATTTTTCATTAAAAAAAAAAAAAAAAAGTAATTTTTCTTTGGCAATATCTAAAGAATAACGAAAGCGATCAAAATTTGGACAATATTAAAAAGCCACAATAATAATGTTAGCTAGACACAAATATGAAATTTAAAAAATCCCCCTTCTGTTTGCCTCAGGTTTCTTGATAAGATCCAGAGGCGGATATGCAATATAATTGGCCCTGATCTGGCATCTCGTCTACAGTCGCTCTCTCACAGACGCGCCGTCGCCTCTGTCTTTTTTTTACAAATACTTCCATGGTAATTGCTCCGAGGAGCTGCATTCGCTGGTTCCCAGACTTCATGAATTCAAGCGCCCTAGGAAGCTGGCATCCCGCTCTCACCCTTTCACTGTTGAAACTATTAAATGTATCCGTCTCTTCTACTCTAATAGCTTCATATCTCGCACCTCTCGCCCGTGGAACTCCCTTCCCTTTTCCTGTTTCCCTGAGAGCTATAATCTCCAAATATTCAAATGTAATGTCAATCGATATCTCCAGTTGCCTTGATCTATCCACTATCCTTCTCCTCATGCTTTCCTCTATCACTCCTATCTGATCTTGCTCCAAATCTTTTGTAACCCCTTGCGTCCTCGTGGATTCTCGCCTTGCTTAGGGTGAAACGCTTAAAAAAAAAATTCATAGGTTTAAGATTTGTATCAGTTGCGTATAAATGCCGATGTGTGGAACTAAATTTAACTGCTGGTACCAGGTAATTTCGTAAAACCTGTAATTCAAGCGATAATAATAATATTAGCTGTTTCCTCATAAGGAAATATTCGGCATTCATTGGCTGAGTAGTCGGTTCTACCTTTGGCTGAAATTTATAAAAAAATGTTCTCTTAAAACAATTTTTCAGGAAAATAGATTTCTCAAGTCCAGTAGCATTTATTGTTCTTTCCAATATTAATGGGAGCTTCCTTCCAAACCTTTTGTTTGAAGTGTTGTGAAACATCAACATCTTGATTATGTCACTATTTTCTATCCAAGTTACATCTGCTATCCTTTTTAGTTGTTGCTGCTCTTGAAAATCCTAGGAGCTGCTAAATAAATCTCTTTTCATGCTACGGAAAACCCACCATAAGATCTCAAAGAACTACGAAATCAAGAAGTACATTCATATATCCAAATTGAAAATCCTTTATCCAAAAATCTTCGGACCGGAAATGCATCGATTTTCAGATTTTTTCGAATTTGGTAATACAGATTATTTAATGTGTATATAGCATCTATAAAATGAGACAGTTTGGGAATGGAACCTAAACATAAACACGATATCCCTTTACATTTTACAATACAGATTTTACATATACCCTGAAAGTAGTTTTACATAAATAAAATATACCCTGAAAGTAGTTTTATATTAAACTGAATAAGGTGTAGTTAATGACGTTAGTCATGTAATGCCCACACGGATTTTTCAGTGGTGAATTTCACGTAAAAATGTTTTGTATTTTCTGTACGTGTACAAAAAACATGATCACTACTTAGAAAAAATATATAAATACAGGGCGTTTTGACATTTTGACTAACATCTTTACTGAGCACAAAGCACCTGTTAAGTAATCGACGAACAAATGTGTTGCAGTAACGATCGCTAACAAAAAACTGGCGCCGACGTAGGCTACATAGCTAAACTGGGGAACTCTTACCCAGGGTAGAGGAGGTCACTTACAACAGCTGCACTTCAACTAGGAACTTTCCCAGTGCTTTCTGAAATTTTCCATTTGTGGAAGGTCATGTCAACACCTGAAAAACTTTCAGATTTTGGAGGTTTTCGAATTTGGAAATTTCGGATAAAGGTTAATCAACCGGTATTAAGAAATAAAATTAAATGTTCAACTCATCTGTTCTTATTTAGTGTTGCGGAGATGTATCTATAAGTCAGATAGTTTGATAGTAGATTTGAATTTAGGTTTTGCCATTCTCAATAGTGTCCTCATTTTGTTTGTTACTATCATAAAGTTTCGACCATGCCGCCCTTCTTCAGGTGTCTTTCAGTTCAGGTAACTTTCAGGGAATTTCTGAACCTTTTTCCTTTATCTACAGGATTAAGCTCTTTCCGTTCTGATCTCCAAGTCTAGGGATATATTCCCTTGTTCTTATTTAGTACTGCTCAGTTATAGCTCGTCTTATTTCCACTGAGTTTAAATCTGTACTACCAAGCCCAAGGATCACAACTGCGATGTCATGAAATTCAAGGATCAAAGTTTTAATCATCTAGGTTACAGTCCACCTCGGGAAGAGACGGTTGAAATTTCTGATAAATTTGAGGAAAAACTGTCAGGAGAATTTAAGACACACAACGCATAGTGATGGCAAGAAAAGCGAGAGAAAACAGAGAGTACCCTACTTAACATACTTGTGTGAAATATTGGCAGAATAGGAACAAATAAGGATAACAAAATGGTAATTTACCCATGCACGCGTGGATTCCCCTAGCTATAAATAAGAGCAGGCGCTGCCTTTTGGAAGAGGGAAGTTTCCAACAGTCAGCTCTGACAGTCGAACCGAACATCCTTGCTGTAACACTCTCGTTTGTATGTTTGTATTACTGTTTCTGTTAATATGTTTGTTTGACTCAATTCCTCTCTTTGTCTTTATTTCTGGCCCTAACAAGGCCACAAAGGATCAAAATTTACTTACAGAAGTAAAATAAAGAGGAATACGTTATGAGCTATGATGGTCCTGAAAAAGACATGACAAAAGAAAAAAGAAATGGTCCCAAAATCTGAGATATAATTTACGTATTCAAAATGGGAAGTAAATATTTGCAAGACGTTTTTGAATATATTTGTAAACATGAGGATATTGACCCAGGCATAAGAGAGTCGAGGACATAGCCATAAAGAAAAGTGACCAGCGGTGATGAAACTCAATTTCATAATTTACATGAGTTAGTTTCTCATCAGCGCTCAAACAAATACGTTTTATTGGTTTGGCGGTCAAAACTTCGAGGATACGCGCATGCGTTCTTCCGACCGGAAGTCATATTCTCGCCCAACAGAGAAAAACTCGTCGAGGGCAAATTTCAAGCTTAAAGTGTCAGAATTTTCTGACAAGAAACGAAAATAACACCATCAAAAAGAAAGAAACGCAAAATACTGCAGGAAACTGGGTAATAAACAGAACTACGATGTATGGAACCAAAAATAAGACCCAGCTGTGCCCAATGGCGGAACGACGTGATGTCAGTCAGCGTGTGAAGGGTCATGTCAGTTTGAAAGCAAAGAAAGTCTCAGATGACAATAGCTATATTTTTAGTGACATTTTCTTTTTATTTCTGTAGAAAAGATACCCAGTGGTTATCTATCGCACTCTTTCGACAACCGTGTCATTTTTACTTTTGGGGAGCGACACAAGCGTCGGCCATATCCTAAAAGGATAATAACCCCAAGAAAGATATATATATATATATATTAAACAATATATGATCTGAAGATTGCGTTCAAGCATGAAACATGATGTCGCCATTCGGCGTTGACCTCAGTGACCATTTTTATATTTAAAACTATATATATATATAAGAGAGAGAGAGTATAGATATATGTGCCGATGCCTTATATCGTAGTCAGTTGTTCACCCCTGTTATTCCTGATGATGTTTTATCGAACTGATGCAATTTGCCACGATCTCGGGTGAATCTAGTTTCGACGGCGTCATGTATAGGGAAATTGATGATGATTCAATGGGTTCCCCTTTAGAACCCATTTTAGCTAACATCTTTCTAGGATTCCATGAAGAGAGTGTATTATCTAAATCTAATAAACCTGATGTTTACTTCCGTTATGTCGATGACACATTTTATCTATTCAATAACGAGACTGAAGCGGACCATTTTTCTTTCGTCCCAGAACAATATTCATTCAGCACTCAAATTCTTCCCTTGGCTTTCTTGATGTTTTGGTTAGCAGAACTTCGGATTTTCTTACTTCTGCTTATCGAAAACCGACGTCTACCGGTTTGTATACCCGTTGGCACACTTTTTATCCCATAAAATGTAAAATAAATTTAAGACCATTGCACACAGGGCCTTAATGATCTGCTTTAAATCCAAGCTAGATTATGAACTCAAGTTTATTATTACGACTATCTGCAACAATGACTCTCCGTTAGGCATTGTTTAATCAGTAATTAAAAATAAAATTTCGGAATTCAATAAAGTTAAACTGGCTATAGTGCAAATATATTCTGTATACCTGTGCCTTCCTTAGCTAGGTAGTATCAGTGACAGATATACTAAGCAGGTTTCTTTAGCAGTTCGACATTGTTACTTTACTGCTAACACTCGTGTTGTTTGTTTTTTGCCACACTTCACCTTCCATCCATTCGGAAAGATGTGCTTCCTCCTCTTAATAATAGAACTTTAATTTCTTCATTTAAATGTAGTTGTGGTTCACACTGTATAGTAAGAGCGACTCAAAGACTGGATGCCAGAATAAAACAGCATATACTAACCAAAAACTGAAACACTAAGTATTCTCCGTCCGATATTCTGACCAAGACATACGGGTATTCCATCGCGGATCACCTGATAAATAAACATAATTGCGCCGTTAAATTTCGTGTGGGAACGTTTTCCGTCCTTAGTAAGTCCCACTCAAGTTATCACTTGAAAATATTGCAGGTCATATATATGTCTTCTTTAAGACCATCATTATGTAAAGAGAAGGATTTTGTACTGGGCCACCAATTAATTTCGGCTTAGGAAGTTTTTCCTTCTACATATTGACCATTTTTTTTACTGATAATTATCTATTTATTAACCTCGATTGAGGTCTCGAACATACACATATATACATATATATATATATATATATATATATATATATACACACATATCTATATATATACATATCTACATACCCACACACATATCTACATATATATATATATATATATCTACACACACACATATCTACATATATATATATATATATATATATATACATATCTACATATATATATACATATCTACATATATACATATCTACATATATATATATATATATCTCCATATATATATATATATATATATATATATACATATATATATATATATATATATATACATATATATATACATATCTCCATATATATATATATATATATACATATCTCCATATATATATATATACATATCTCCATATATATATACATATCTCCATATATATATCTACATATATATATATATATATATATCTACATATATATCTACATATATATATATATATATATATATATATATCTACATATATATCTACATATATATATATATATATATATCTACATATATATCTACATATATATATATATATATACATATCTACATATATATATACATATATATATATATATACATACATATATATATATACACATATCTACATATCTACATATATATATATATACATACATATCTACATATATATATATATACATACATATCTACATATATATATACATATATATACATATATATATATATATACATACATATATATATATACACATATCTACATATATATATATATACATACATATCTACATATATATATACATATATATACATATCTACATATATATATATACATATATACATATCTACATATATATATATACATATATACATATCTACATATATATATATACATATATACATATCTACATATATATATATACATATATACATATCTACATATATATATATACATATATACATATCTACATATATATATATATATATATATACATATCTATATATATATATATATACATATCTACATATATATATATATATACATATCTACATATATATATATATATACATATCTACATATATATATATATATACATATCTACATATATATATATATACATATCTAGATATATATATATATACATATCTACATATATATATATATACATATCTACATATATATATATATACATATCTACATATATATATATATACATATCTACATATATATATACATATCTACATATATATATATATACATATCTACATATATATATATATACATATCTACATATATATATATATATACATATCTACATATATATATATATACATATCTACATATATATATATATACATATCTACATATATATATATATACATATCTACATATATATATATATATACATATCTACATATATATATATATACATATCTACATATATATATATATACATATCTACATATATATATATACATATCTACATATATATATATATACATATCTACATATATATATATATACATATCTACATATATATATATATATATACATATCTACATATATATATATATACATATACATATCTACATATATACATATCTACATATATATATATATACATATCTACATATATATATATACATATCTACATATATATATATATACATATCTACATATATATATATATATACATATCTACATATATATATATATATACATATCTACATATATATATATATACATATCTACATATATATATATATATACATATCTACATATATATATATATATACATATCTACATATATATACATATCTACATATATATACATATCTACATATATATATATATACATATCTACATATATATACATATCCATATCTACATATATATACATATACATATCTACATATATATATATATACATATCTACATATATATATATATACATATCTACATATATATATATATATATATATATATATACATATCTACACATATATATATATATACATATCTACACATATATATATATATACATATCTACACACATATATATATATATACATATCTACACACATATATATATATATATATACATATCTACACACATATATATATATATACATATCTACACACATATATATATATATACATATCTACACACATATATATATATATACATATCTACACACATATATATATATACATATCT
>OZ010575.1:47818085-47943085 GCA_963932145.1 Acanthosepion lycidas
ACGTTCGTCAGTGTGAAATATTGCCTGAAAAAGCCGACATTAAGAACTCGATTCCATCGTGACGTAATTTCCAATTTTTCAAAACTACGTCTTATTCGTTGCTTGATTCAACAATCATTGCTCTTTACTGATGTTCGAAGAGTGACCTTCTTCAGTCATCTCTTTCCCGAAAACTATGTCATTTCTGGACGTAAGCGGTCATGGTTCTTCACACCTTCCTTTTCTTTAATATATGTAAATTGCTATGACTTTTTTTTTTCTCTACGGTTTTGAATTTAGAGTTGTCCTTCGAGACTGGCTCCAACTAAAGGTTACAAATTCCCGCCAACCCTGCTATTTTACACACAGCTGGGGTAGTAGATAAAATGGATTCATACCTTGTCTAAAGGTTGTCAGTGCGAAGGGAAAATCAACTCAGATTTTGCTTTCTGTGACCTTCAGGCCACTCCCCTTTTTAAAATTGAAGATTTACTGTTCCTTGATGCTTTTTCTTATTTTCATTAGCATATTTTGCTTCTGGTATTTCATTATTATTATTATTATTAATACTCCTACTATAAATATTATTATTATTAATAATAACAATAATAATAATAATAAATGTAAGGGCCGTAAGTCAAGAAACTAACGCAAAGGTAGAAATATACAATACCCAATGTACTCATGTGACAAACTAATATGGACACACGTTTATACATCCGTCATTTCGAGTTAATCTACTTTGTCTCATCAGCTATATATATATATATATATATATATATATATATATATATATATATATATATATATATATATATGTGTGTGTGTGTGTGTTAAATATAACAGACAACGAATGTCTATTATGTTTGATCATGAGCCATTCTAAGCTTCGTATAGTGGCTTTAGTTTAGAAAATAAAGACAAATATTGTACAACATTTAGATATTTTTTTATTATGGTGTTCCTTGATTTAAGCTTTCGGCTCACATGAGCCATCTTCAGAGTGGTTATATGGACATTGAAACAAAGATATTCACCACCAAAGATGATATTCTGCTATAATCACATAGAAGATTGCTATGCGACGATAATGGTCGCGAAATAGCAGACGCAGGTTGTAAATTCATGAGGTCGTACCACGTGAGAGACAAAAATATTAACACGGCCATATATCTAGATGCAATATAATGTGTTGTGACTAATTTGTAATGTAATTTTGTTGTGTATGGGTTGCTTTGTTTTGTAGTAGGCTGTGTGTATGTGAGATTATTGTTGTGTTATCAAGTAATATATGTTTAATATTATGTACATGGCTAGGTTTGTTTAATAGAAATAAGATCAGAAAGGTGACAGGTAAGTCTACAGGAAGACGTGGTTGTAGTAAAATCAATATATGTAGTGAGTTTAATATTAGTATCAGAGATACAATCTGAACGGGCATATAAAATGATACACTACATTGGTTTTTTGTAGAGGATTTTGTTGTGTGGTTGTAGGGAGACTATGAGGTCAATTGTTTTAAATTTTTTTTATATATGATGAGCTTAACTTGTTCATTATTATTAATGGGTTTAACATTTCTACATATTATGTTTTTGAGTGTTGTTTCATCATGTTTGTAATTATTATGCATTTGGTTGCAATAGTATAAATTAATAGTATTATGTTTATTTTGACATACACTAGTATTATTAATATTATCAATTTTGTTAGAGATTTATTAAGTTTATTGAGATACATTTTAATTTGCTGATCAATGACGGAATTAGGGAATCCGTTATTAACAAGTGTTTGTTTAATGTTATGTAATTCTTTATAGAATATGGTTTTGGAAGAAGATATCATTTGTTTGCATTGGATTATGTTTTTTTATAAGGGCTAACTTATATCGTTGGTGGGTGCATTCACAGTTATAATTAAGAATACACAAATTAATGCTAGTGGGTTTCCTATATAGAGAAGTAGTAAATTTATGTGTGCTGGAATCAATAAATACATCAAGTAATGGAAGTTTATAATTAATATTAAGTTCTAATGTAAATTTGAGGACGGAGTGACTCAAATTTGTTTTTAAGTTGTGTAATTTGATAAATAGTTTTAGCTAAAACGAAAATGTCATCTATGTATCTTACATATATAGGGGGTTTATTAGTGGCATTAAGTATATTATTTTCTAAATGTGCCATATAATAATTAGAAAGAAGGGGGCCTAAAGGTGATCCCATCGCAATACCGTCTATTTGAGTATAAATATTACCTCAGGGGACATGAAAAGGTACTTGAGTGGTACATTATATTTTTTTTAAATAGTAATTTTAATTGAGAGAAGAGTGATTGTATACATCACGTATAATGATGTCAATCGTTTCATGAACGGGGACATTAGTAAATAAATTTTGTACATCCAAAGATGCGATTATTTGGTTGTTTGGTTTTACAGCATAAAGAATTTGTATAAATTCATTTGTAGAGTTAATATTATATTTACTTGGGAGGTAGGGAGTAATTAATTTGTTAAGGATTTTTGAAAGCTAATATACTCATGTACGTATTTGTGAAATGATAGATCGGAGGGGATAATCTTTTTTATGGATTTTTACATTTACATAAAGGTAGCCAGGTTGATAGTCACCTATAATAAGTTTATAGGATCCTGTGTCAGCATTGTTAGCAGTCATAAGTTTATTGATATGGTTTTTAAGTTGGGAGGTGGTGTTATTGGTTAGCTTTTAAATTTATTATTATTGTCTAAAATGGCCTAGAATTTTAAGTGGTACTCAGTTTTGTTTAAAATAACGAAAATATTAGTTTTCTGAGCACGTCGGATAACAATACTGTTGTTATATCTTAGTTGTGTGGCTGCTTTTATTAAAGAAGTGTTTATAATTTCAGTCGGATTTTTATCATAACGGTGTTTAAGAGTTTTGGCTTTAAGTAATTCTTTTAAACCTACCTGTGTAGTAATATGGTTTCTTGTCCCAACAGATCTATCTGTTAGTATAAAGCTTCAATTCGCTTTTCAGTTACGTGTAAACATTAAATACGGTTTATGTGCGACATGACAATTTGGTACAAAATTAAGGAATTCCATTTCATTTGTTGTGAGTTGGTAATCTGATTAGTTAATGAAGTTGCCGTTGATGTTTGGTAAAAGTATTTTTCCTTTTTGTAATTTGTTTAGCTTTTTTTGGATGACTTGTTTATGGGATTCCTTTTCCTTTTCCATTATATAATAAATCCAATATTTCCTTGAATTTTTCAGTTGTGGTAGAAGGTCATAAGATTCCTTTAATATGTGCAATTTCAGTGTTGATCCGTCGTATTTCCTGTTTGCCTGTGTTTATTTGTCATTTAATGAGGTTCAATTGAAATTTCTTGGTGTTGAGATCGTTTAATGCTGCGCCATCATGCAACTTGAATTTAGTGTATTGGGACAGCAGATCAATATTTAAACATATATTGTTAAGTGTAACAGACAACGAATGTCTATTATATTTGACCATTTGCCGTTCTAAACTCTGTATATTTGCTTTAATTTCGGGAGAAAAAGGTAAAAATCGTCTTTTTTAAAAATCGTTTTATATATATATATAAAGGTTTATGACTTTTTGTAAAATAATTGTTTTCCTGTATTCAATTCACATTTGTTCAAAAGATAATGAAGACGGGTTTAATTCAATTTATTTTTTTTTTAAATTTCACCCCAACATGAATTTTCTAAAATCGTATAGTAGTACAACAACTTTTTGGAGCCTTTTAGAACTTTAAGGGCCCTTCTAGAACTTGGTGTGTTTATTTGTAAATTTGTATGCTATGCTATAGCTATAAAGTGTTCAATGCGTTAAAAATACATAAGTAATATTCAATTACATCATTAACAAATTGAAGAATAAAGCTTCTTGAAAGATTTTGATTTCTACCCTTAATTGGTAAAATCAAGTTTTCGGCTAAGGGGTGACTTTTTTCAAGAACTAAAACAAATTAATACCTTACTTTTGAACAAAAGATCATCGGTTTATCACACAGAACATAGGGTTACCAAAAGATCATAACCCCAAAGGGTATATCACGCACATGTATTACCGCCAAATGCGCACGAAATTTTTGATAAAAGCAGCGCATTAATTTTCCAGATGTGGTCCAATTAGATATATCGTCAGGTCAGGTAATCTAGTTTGCTCAGACGACTACCGATTGAGAATATTCCCAAGTTATCCAGATGTGATTCCTTAGTCACCTTGGCTGACACACCCTTCAAAGTAAAAAAAAAAAAAAAAAAAAGAAATAAAAAACCCTCAATATCCGAACATGATGCTCCCCAACTAATTCCGCTCCTAAAAAGGAGGTGTAAAGTACGTCAATATATGCCCAGCTGATTATGGTCAGGCTTGGTACTGAATGAGATATTTACTATAGGCCATCTTAATTTAACAAACCAAACCAAAGACATTTTCATGGAAAAATAGCCTTGTATATTAAAGCGTTGGTTTGTGAATTTGGTAGTATCGTAGCTCTGAGTTCAATACCTGTGTCAGGTAGTACAGATCTAGACTCAGTGGAAACCTGATGAGCAGTAACCGAGTTGTAATAAAGAAGATAAAGTTGAGATGTCTCTAGACATATCCCTAGAAAAGGGACAGTGGACTGAGAACAACCTAACCGCGTAGATTAAATAAAGTGTTCAGTTCAAAGTTTCCTGACCTGTTGACACACAACTGAAAAAGGCCGAGGATCCAAACGACAGAAACATTGTCATAATTACAACAAAGATGAGGATACACTAATTACATTATTCAGACTATTGTCCTCATCTTTGTTGCCATATTTATCACATCGGCCGTTGTACGCTCCGGACACACCAGGTGGTTAGAATGTCGAAGTGAACTCTTTTTTTACCAGTGCTTATATTGCAATTTTTGCTGTTATCATTGCATGTTTTTGAGCACTGGTAAAAAATGGTTTCTGAAGACATTAGGTTTATAATATACAGAAATTCACACACAGATGTCCTCAAGAATACACGGCACAGTGGGTAAAGGCGTTGTTTCGATCGACTGACAGGGCCCAAAGAGTTGTGAGTTCAATACCTGGTTAAGGTGGGGGGGGGAACTTGGAGAGGGGAATTAACAGATAATTGATAACTGACATCCATGAAATGGACAGCGCGTGGAACTAGAACAGTCTACCCCAGCGAGCGAAATAAAGGGTTCAGTTCGACATTCCAACCACCCGAAGAAGGCCGGCGCGTGATAAATATGGCAACAAAAATGAGGACAATAGTCCGAATAATGAAAATAGTGTCGTTAATACCTCGTCTCAGAAATATAGACAGATACTGAAAGATGAGGATGTTAGTCATAATGTGAAACATATACAAGTTAGCTCCAATCAATTAAGAATTTGTGAGATCCATGTCTGGTGTAGAATCATAGCATTTATAATTTAAGTATTATTAAAATTAATGATGTTTTTCTATTTACTTTTGGTTAATACTAGTTAGCATTAATCTTACGTTGATATTCCGGAAAACACAGTATAGAGACCTGCTATTGTGTAGGGCCCTCTCTAACTCAGCAGACCCACGACATGGCATGGATACCATAGGTAACCAGAAGACATCTAGACAGATATTTAGCTTTGCTATATCGCTAAGTGTCCACGACTCCCTGATATTTGCGAATAGGCCGCTCTTCCACGTCCCACAAATGCTCATTTCGGCTCTCATCGAGCGAATACAATGGCCACACCAGTCTCCAAATTGTCCCTCGAATCAATTCTGGACAACTTGGGCACAGTGCATTATTCCCCCAGTGTAATCCATAGTTGCTAAGTTATGCCGAGTCCATGAATGGGTGTAAATTGTCGCGAAGCAATGCAGCTTTGATGGTCACATGTTATAATATGTCTAGGTGAGCTAGCTTATCCAATCAACGTTACGTGAACCCCCCCCCCACCTCATAGAACGACAACCGGGGTCTATGATTTCATGGCGTCTGCGAACTATATAATTAGTTCGAAACAACTGGAGGCATCACTCGACGGGCCACACCACACGTTGCTAATCGTCCAGGGTCCAATCAGCGATATGACGAGTCCACAGGAAGCGATGAATTTGTTGTTACGGTGTTAATAATGATATACTGGTGGGTCTTTGTTCTCAAATCACATGGAAGCCGAGGAACCCTGAACCGACCCGCGAAACTTTCGACTGGTAAATCCATCGGTGAATGTGGACGTGACCTGAGCCAGTATCTGCTAGCAGAGACAATTCTAGCCTTTGGTCACAATCGTTAAATAAATATAAACACGTGGTCGGCCACCGCACTGCACACGGAAGCAGTAACGTCTTCTATCGGTTATTCCCAGTGCACAGTGTAAATATCTACAAAACATTAGAAATGGAATGCCTTATCCCTCCAGTATCAGCTACCATGTCCCGTTCAGTCTCCGATAATTCCTTTAGACTTGAGTATCTGAGCTGGTGTTAACACTGATATCACAGATGCTAAAGCCCAATTGATATCTTGGTAGTTTCATATTGTTAAGTCATCGCCTACCATTACACTTTGCATATGTCTTTGCACATGACTTGTGGCACTTTAGTGTAATTTGGGCATAAACTATATTTTATCATTTAATAACGTTGTGTCGAACCTCATCTCTTAACTCTTGTTTCTAACTAATCAAGGAAATACATCTAAGGCGCATTCGTTAAGTTCTCTGTACAGACTTTTGAATCTAGAAGTTGTAGCAAACAACACCAGTTACAAAGTTATCTAGAACAAGCATGTCAAAAATAGACAAAGACTGATTGAGTAGATTTGCATGATAATGTTTGTAGTCAGGTTATAATTATGACACAAGAAACGATTATGTAGCTGGCATGGGAAATGATTCCACTTACTACGTATTCTCTTGAACTTCTCACTATAATTGAAGTTCATGAAGTTTCTTTGGGGCTTTAACATTCATACTTATAAAAAAATGTAATAACACAGACAAAGTGATTAAAACAAAAACAATGTCTTCTCATGGATATAGCAAATGTCACCAGATTAAATATATATCTGTTGAAGAATATGGCAAAATGTGTAAGTATAGGGAAATTGAATGTGAAAAGGTTTGGCATCTTAAAACTGCTCTTATTCCTAATTGAATTCCAGTGAACGATAAATAAAGGTTTATCCAAGAACTAACAAAATTCCTGGCAGCCCCCGTTTACTAAAGATTCCAAAAATTGTAATGTTGAGCTTACTATTTAGGAGACGTAAAGAAAGTATCAACATTGTACATGTTAAGTATTAATTAGCATTAAAATTTGGGTCTTTAGGATGTAGAATAATATCCGAACAAAAGTAAAGATAAATACACTTAACCACAATTTCGACTTAATAAAAAGCGAATCCGATTAGAACAGAAAATAATTCACCAAGTCAAAAACGCATTCAAATTGCACTAATCTCAAAAATTCTAGACGGTCAACCTAAGAACGGACATATTGCAAAAGCAGTAGCAGTACAATGCAGTATACGAACAAATACTAAGACACAAAATAGAGATCTACTTGGAGTGGGCTAATTTGAAATCTAGTAGATACTAACGGCTTCGATACTGAAAAAAATTATCAGCCTGTATCAAAGATTATATATATATATATATATATATATATATGATGGGATCAAATATGGATCAAAATCCTATAGAACGATAGTAAATTCTTGGGGTTTCGAACGGGCGTGTCATCTCTGCTTGAGTTCCGAACCCCATAATTTTCATTAAGGCTGCTTAAAATGTCAAATGCGCATGAAACCTTAACCAATGAAAATCAAACAACACGAAAATAAAAAAAAAATGAAATATCAGAATCGACTTCGATAGGGAAAAATTATCAGCCCGTATCATCTGAAATTATTCATTACTCTTTCCTCAAAGATTACAACGCACTTTCTGACACAAATGGTTTGCTTCATAACGGCATGAGGACGCCTACCATAAGAAAGAGAAACGTGTTGTTTGAACAAGCTTTTCCATTTGGTCTCATTATCTTCACTTTATTCCTTGTGTGATAATCAGTTCCAACAATTTCCAGATATCAAACAAATTCTCAAAGTAGTCATCGAATTAAAACACGAATTATCGTTCTTTTAAGATGGAATGTCCAATTTAACTGAAAGGTGGCTTATTGTCAAAGAGAACCAGAGAAAAAATTTTGAACATGGGGTAACTAACTGATAAATGTATTGAAACAAACGATTTTCTAATAAATGCACCAGACCAATATATACCTATCTATTTACCTATCTAAGGCTGTTTATCTCATTTATTTCAATTTGTCCGTCTCTCTCTCTCTCTCTCTCTCTCAATAAGTCTCTTGAATTCTATCTATAAAAAGCTGCATCTGGCCAATATCTATATCTATTTCGGTCCGTCCGTATTTCTCAATAAGCCTGTTGATTTCTGATTCTCTGTGTCTCAGTACCTTGCTATCATAACGATGTAGAAATGTGTAAATACTGAACAGATCTGTATATGCAATGTAAACTCCCCGACCGCAAATTTTTATGTGTACACAGATAAGTGATCTTGCGTACGCACTCATGTAAATCTAACACACAGACATATATATATATATATATATATATATATATATATATATATATATATATTCTTGGTTTGTATTGTCTTTAAGAGTCAAACCACAACAATGGCTCTTCATTTCTTTTATTTAGTATACAATGGAGCTAACGATATTTGCGCGGTGGAATTCTTAGAACAATGCCGTCTCGAAACAAGTGTTTGTCTATCAGTCTTATATGGCTCCGTTTCCAACAACTAATTTAAAACATTTTTTCTATTTCATTTGTACATAAGGGGAAAAAAAATGAAGCTTCCTTACATTGAAATCAAATAAACAAATCCATTTTATGTTATACGTATTATACGGAGGTGAAACTTACTTTTCACCAGATATATATGTAAATCTAAGGTCAAACTTGTTTAAGAATTCTTTCATTTAATTCTTTATTGGCTTCGATCAGTTTAATGGTTTTCCGGAAGAATTTTATCACGATGTCCAATGTCTTCTGAGGACTTCCGGTTTTCATCAGCTATTATCAAAAAATTTTTTTCTTCGTATATTTTAATAAGGTTGTTCCACTAGCAACACACACATAAGCTCTTTTTATAAAGATATAGGATTATTCAAGTTCAAATTCTCCGCAAAATCAAGAAAATAGTGCAAAATGCTATGTGCATTGTGTTTCTTACATGTGTGCCACGGCTTAACACATCGGTGGGTGTCATGTATGGTGTTTTTTCATAAGTATCGTTAAAATTAATATTTTTATTCATTTATTGTTGGTTAATATTGCCTATCATGAATCTTACATCATGGGACAGACGCCTGGTATTGTGTCGGAACCTCTCTATTTCAGTGACATGGCATGGATACCATAGTTGGTCAGACGACATTTAGATAGATTTTGGGCAATGCCATATCAATATCTATCTCTGATATTATGTAGTGGTTTCACAGTGGAGGCTTGTATTTCACTAAGTCGGTCCTAAAATAGGTTCGACGTACAAAACGTTAGGAACTTGATATAATAGGTAATGACGCAGTAATCTAGTTGTGGTGGCTGATACTTTAATATCCGACTAACGGTCGTCCGATATCGACTGACTGACCAACTCACTGCCGACACCGCGACTGCTGTTACTACTCCTGCTTATTATAGGTGGGAGAGTCTATTAACTATAGAATAGGTGTATTCCAGTATAACAGATATTGGAAAATATACCTCTTTGCCACGTCTCATAAATGCTCATTTGGGCTCATATAGTGATTTTCGAAGCACAGCTTAGATGTGGCACAAGGCCGAAAGTATGGGGCACCCAGTGAGGATCGAACTCACTAGTCAGTCGTAACTGATCTCGCAAAACAAGCTTTCTAACCATTACACCACGTCGAGGTGCCCTCATTTCGGCTCATCTAGAGCGAATACAGTGGCCACACTCTTCGTCGGACGTTCCTCGAACTAATTCTGGGCAACTTGAGCTCGAAAACGCAGTAGATTATCCTGCCGGCGTAATCCAGACTTGCTGAGATATATGGATTGCTGGTGTATATGGAGTCCTTAAATGGGTGCAAATTGTCATGAAGTAATGAAGAGTAGTGGTCACCTGTCAATAATACCCCTTAACGCATCTGTGGCTCTCATGTCGGGTGTTTTTTTAAGTAATAAAACAAACTAACTTGCATCAGGAAACATTAGTGCGCAAATACACACGATATAATATGTGTATATTCATTTTCTTATGTGTCCTATTTTAAATACATTTAAATGAGTTTTTTAATACTCGCAAAATAACATTTTTCAATTATTGACCCATTAACAGACCGTTTCACGTATTTAAGTACGATTTTCAAAAGGGATGATTATTAATTATGAAAAAAGAAATCGTTGTTGTCCAATGAAAACAAACGCCTCTTTTAAAAAATCGCATTGAAATTCGTGAAACAGTCTGCTACTAGGTAATAAAAATGTTATATAAGTGTACTCCAAAATGTATGCACACCTACATACACGTACATGTTTATTTTACGACATCATATATATATATATATATATATATATATATCTCGTCATCCACAGACAGACTGTTTCGTTGTATCGCAGCTCATCAGTGTGGCCAGACATCCGATCGCTTCAAGTCGAGACCGAAACTCGACCGATTTGGCATCAGTCGGAGATTCTAACCTCTAGGATATATATATATATATATATATATATATATATATATATATATATATATATAATGGGATCAGATATAGATCGAAATCCGCTAAAATGATAGTGAATTCTTAGGGTTTCGATAGGGTGTGTCATCTCTGCTTGAGTTCAGAACCCAAATACTTTCATTAACGCTGCTTAAAATGTCACCTTCTTAACCAATGATAATCAAACACGAAAAAAAAAAAATCAGAATTTTTTCTTTCTCCATATTTCATTCTTCGATGAAGCTTTAATAAAAGCGAAAGATGTTAGATTTATAAACGTTTCCTATTTGTCCTTTCATAATATATGGTGGAATCTCCCGTCGTATCCGACGTTTGAGGGTCAAAAGCAGCTCATTTCCTACGAACCGACAGCCCAGACATCAGCAAATAGGATTTGATTATAGTGGTGAAGGCTTTGTGCAGAACCAATTACGCATTTTGAAGGGACGAATACAGAGACCTTTTGCACTACATTCCACAAGACCCCAAACGACCCTCCGCAGGTTTTGAATTCAGAGTTGTTCTTCTCCTAGACCATTTACCATCCAAGGCGATAGAACCTAGTCTGTCCTGCTAATTACCCATAGCTGGAGGGAGAAGAGGATTTATACCTTTCCCAAGGGTATTAGCACGTAAGTGAATGCAATGGATTCGACTGGAATTCGATTCCTCAATTCGAGCCGCTATCCACTACTCCACCGTGCCTTCCTAATATATATATATATATATATATTAAAGAGAAACAGACCACTTTAAGGTTCCATTATAATAATTTATTTCACCATAGCCCTTTTAAAGGATACCGGATCATCAGATAGGACTTCCAAAAAATGAAACGAAAAATGAAATGAAAATAGTACGTTTTTGTAATTTAACAGAGAGTGTAATAAGGAGTAGTTAGAGAGACATGGTAGAGTTTAGAGAGGGTTTCATTTAATATTTCCCTCAATCATACTTAGTATTGGGGGAGGAGGAGTGACCAGACCGTGACCTATTTAAACGGTTAACTTAACGGAAGTGATATATTGAAATGGGAGGGGAGAAGAGAGAAAAGAAAAAGGAAAAAGGAGAAAGAAAGAAGGGGGGAAGTAAAGAGAAAGAGGCTGTAAATAGGTTTACATATGATGGAGGGGGTTGGTAAATTTTAGCAATTTATGTAAAAAATAGATTTTAATGTTTGATAGTAATTTTGATGCCTAAAAAAATCCACGAAGAAATTAATTTGATGCTTGCGAGCAATTTAAATATTTAACTTTTTTACAAATAATTTAGGGATTTAATTTAAGTTAAATACTGTATTTATTAACACATTTATAGAGATCACATTAAAAAAAAAAAAACTATAACAGTTTGTTTACCCGACCAATAGTACTCTTTTAATATTGTAAAAAACAGTTAAGGTAATATCTTTATCACCTCTGGATTTACATTGAGCTCTCACGATTTCATCCTCCTTGGGACTACCAATACGGATTACCAAGTTTTTCTTAACTATATATATATATATATATATATATGTGTGTGTGTGTGTGTGTGTGTGTGTGTGTGTGTGTGTGTGTGTGAGAGAGAGAGAAGACAGAGAGATAATGACAAAACGAAAGAAATATGTACACTGTGGGAATAGTCACCATGCAGTTCGTCAGTTTTACACTGACTCTCTGTTTAAAAGCACCATCTCCGATACAGAACACTCTCCCCCGCGAAAAATATAATATATTTTGAACAATATTTTAAATAAATATCAGACAGATGCCTGAATACTGGCCTTTGCCAATGAATGCCTGAACGCTGGCCCTTTCCAATGACAATGGATGCCTGAACGCTGGCCTTAGCCAATGGATGTTTGAACACTGGGCTTAACCAACGTCAATTAATGATTGGACGTTGGACTGAGGAAATGTCAATAGATGCTACTCTAAACCAATGTCAATTCATGCTGGAACGATGAACTTCCAAGTATCAATTGATATTGGGACGATGAGCTTTAGTAAATATTAATTTATCTTTGAAAGATGTGGTCAATAAATATGAATTGATGCTTGAACCGTGATCTGAGTATCAACGGATGTTTGACCGATGAGCTGAGCAAATATCAGTTATTACGTGAACATTGAGCTTCGTATTAAACAATGAACTTCTTAGCCATAGAGATTTCTTGTCATTCTCAGCGCTAATAAACTGAATATTTATGTGGGGAGAGAGAAATGTTTATTAAAGCGCGAATTTTGCAATGTTTTATAGGTAATTTTTTGTGAAGACATTTTGTCAGTTAAACTGTATATGATGCACTGAATACAAATTGAAGTGCCATGGTAATGGTCACAGAATTACGGCAAATCGCCACCGACCAAAGAAAGGTATTATATAAAATGCATAGCTAATTTCTTTACAGTCGGAACTCCTTGTAAAATCTTTAATACAAAAATAGATTGATGATAGTCGTAGTGATTTAGCCGGGTATATTCCAATTACGTTGCCAGCAACCACATCACGGCTCTAAAAACGCAGCAACTAAGGACCCATAACTTAAAAATAATATACTTTCTATCAAAGCAAAAATCAAGTATAAAAAAAAATAAATAAAAATAAATAAATAAAATGAAGACATTGTATACCAATTCACTGTAAAATCAGCAGCTAACGAAACAAAAATTATGCATAGGAGTAACTGAAGGATATATATATATATATATATATATATATATATATATATATATATATATTATATATAGGGTTTTATACAGGGTATACGGGTATTTTTGGCCGAGCCTACGGGCTCGAATACCCCACATTAAATTCGGCCTTGTGCCACATCTGATCTCGTGGGGCGGTTGGTAGTTATCCTGCAGTTAGAGATTAATTGTGGAATTCACTTGACACACTTCTAGCAGTTGACTACTTCGTCTACGTGCTCCTGGCGAATCGTATATGTGTTTTCTTGTCCTATGTATTATTGTTTATTACAAATCTTTGTGTGATTATTCTATTCAATAACCTTACCTAGGTTACAGCATATATATATATATATATATATATATATATATATATATATATATATATATATCAGTAAATTAGCTATGTAAGAATTAAAAATAATTTTCCAACAAAATCTCCTAGATAGTCAATTCAATCGTGGATTGAATCATAGAGCTGTAAAATTATAATTATTGAACTTTTCAAATAGAAATTCAATTAATAACTATTTATCAGGCTACGGATATTGTTGAACCATTATGCATATATAGCGCCAGTCGGCTCGTTATCGACCAAGCATATTCGTCTTTATTATTTTGTTTAAAGAAAAGCTGCCAAGGAAACAATGAATCACTGTTCGGCTAGCAAGGACCTGTCATGTCTACAAACATTTAGTCAGACCTGTATGCGTCGACTATTACATATCGCCATTTGGATAGGATAGGAAATTTCACGCAAGTAGAAGCACAAGGGAATAAAGCACAAAAACACCTGTGCATATGAATAATTTAGGGAGGGGGTAACGCTAGAACCTTTACACACCCTCTGTGTGTGTATATATATGTATATATATATATATATATATATATATGTATGTATATATATATATATATATATATATATATATATATATATATGTATATATATATATATATATGTATATATATATATATATGTATGTATATGTGTATATATATATATATATATATATATGTATATATATATATATATGTATATATATATGTATGTATATATATATATATATATATATGTATATATATATATATGTATATATATATATATATATATATATATGTATATATATATATATGTATATATATATATATATATATGTATATATATATATATGTATATATATATATATATGTATGTATATATATATATATATATATATATATATATATATATATATATATATATATATACTTAGTTCATGCCATGTTAACTGAAAAACACTTGTAAAAAAAGAATTCGTGGACTTACCATATTACAAAATTCATATAAAAATTCTCACTTGAAATTTTGAACTTTAGCTTTGCGACTCGCACGTTCCGAGATTGTACAACCGTCAATAAATAGCACACTTAAAAAAACAAAAACATCTTTCGGCCTACAAACAATTATTTCGTCTTCAAGTATTAACTTTAAAGGATAAAAATTACAGCCTGACGATGGAGACATGGATCTTCGAAAGTACTTGCTTAACTTAAAAAATATACACTAGAAACATCTGACAACAGTTTTATTAATGAGGATCACATTCAATGGATTAACAGTATTTTAATGCATACGTTATGTTCTACTAGCGAAGTGATTTCGTCATTAATCGCATTAATTTTGTTGATTGATTCTATGTATGATTATTTCTTTATATATAAAATATATATATGCATATATAGCGATAAAAATATCGTGTAACTTTTTAGTCGAAGTTCTGAATATAACATCAATCAGCTAAGTGACAAATTTCACACGTATTAATCCTATGTGTGTGTGTGTGAGAGAGAGAGTAAGAGAGAGAAATGTGTCTGTGTTATGCATAATGCTAAAACACATACACTATTGCCTGCTGAAATATTCTCAGCCTATTTCAGCAGCCAAACATCGAATTAACGATTTTCGGAAACGCGCTGTAACAAAGAACTTTTCAATAGTTCAGCCTTTAAAATAAATACATGTGTGTGTATACATACTTACACACACACGTGTGTATATATATATATATATATATATATATATATATAGATAGATAGATAGATAGATAGATAGATTTTTATATATAAATATGTGTGTCCAAGTAGAAATATTCACACACACACACATATATATATATATATATATATATATATATATATATAGTATGAAATGCTGCAATGATACGAACTAATTTAATTACCCTAACCATGTTAAGGAAACATGTAATTCATTAAACGTTTCCATTGTTAACTCCCTTGCTCTCTTCCGTTCATCTCTTTCACCTCAAGACGAAACGAAAATGGGAACACGTCAACATGGCTGCCGAATGGAGAGCATTTTTTTTTAATTACTGAGGGCCGTGAAACAAATTGCTAACAAGAAATTCTACTCAGCTTGAAGTCTATCCTCTGACCTCATTGTCATCGCAGGTTTCTGCTTTCTCATACAAAAACTTGTTGTACGTCTAATTTAGGATATTTTTTCTTATTTCTACTCCTATGAAATGATTTGATTGTTTGTCTTGAACATTTACCACGAACTTCAACTCACATTTTTCTTCGTTTGGTCACAGAGTAAAAAGTCTCTGAATCGCCAGCTCACGTCATCCTTTGAATAAAGAATGTAAGCACTTTTTCTTTGTTTTGTTTGTTCGCTAATAAAATTGAAATGTTGGTTTTTGTTAATTTTTAAAACTATACATTCTTTTACAATCTGTTTGGCGATTAGTTGAACATTTTCAATAAATCACTTAAAGTATCATTATGCATGCTCAACCATGTCAATAAATAACAACCTGTACAATTATTAATGCTTTGATAGTAGTTATAGCAGCGTTGTTTGCTCAGTTGCTCGCTCACCCTTTATCTTTGCTGTCAGTCATTGTAAAATGCCATTGATCTTTTTGTCCAGATATCTGTCAATAAGATAGGGTTCAGGGATAGGTGTATGCATTCTTTCTTCGGGAGTGAGTATGGGATTACCCCATTTATCTGCTAGGAGACATCTGCTTGCAACCTGAAATGTTCGTATTGGAGTTTCCGGCGCGAATGCCAAGCAGTACAGCATGCCATTTCTAAATTTCTGGCGGAGCGAATTGTGTCATGGCGCTCTTTTCCCACAGACGGCTTATACTGTACTGTCGACAAAATTAAAAACAAACAACGCGCATGCGCGAAATTAAAAATATTAACTGGCTATAATTTACCCATCGCACCCTCTACACGTATGTGTGATTAGGTAATCTTTATCACAGACGCCTGCAACTATAATGAGCGGACCGTAGATTTTCTGGGAGATCACATTTTGAGCAAAGGTCAATGCGTTCAAACACACAGTCACGATAACTTGAGACTTCGTACTAGCACAACAATTGATCTCGTACTTCCTGAATTTTTATCCCATATACCCCCAGGTGCATGTTTCCCAACCCTTTGTCCTAGATTCCTTCGATAAAAAATAAAAGAATTTAATAATGGACTTTTGTCATTGATGATAAGGAATGATTATGTTCTTGTCACATAAAATACAATCTTTTTACATTTGAATAATAGTGTCGCCTTAAAAGTAACATCGCATTTTTGGAGAGGAAATATTTGTCAAATTTATTATACCACCTGCACATCCATCCATGTAAATAACTCCCAATTCCAGAAATTTTGATAATGTTCAATTGATAAAATAAATAAATAAAAAACCATCTATGTTTCCAAATAAACATAATATAAATCATATCGTGTTTATTTTTCAAAAGTTAAGCAAAATATTAAGAAACAGGACAATTTTGTTAAAAACAAAGTAAATATTACTGGACTGTTATGTAATATCAGTCCTCCTATATAGCAGTGAATGCAAGATAATCTCCTCAGAGAAGAAAAATAATTCACTAAACCTCTGTGTTTGGCAGTACTCAGCTTGTCGACGTCTACCTCCGTGCAGGGAAGAACCCAGACGAGGTTAACCATCCGATCCTGTATATGCGGGGTCTACAGGGAATTTTTGCCCGAGCGTACGCTCGGAAATTCCCACCTTAAAAACCGGCCTTGTACCACATTCCGCCTTGTAGGGAGGACTTGGGTAAATACCGAGAAGAAGAATAGACGTGAGACAACAGAAATGTGGTTCTACAGAAGGATGCTGAGAATAATATGGACTGAACATGTGAGCAATGACAAAGTTTCAGGAAAATGGAAGCAAAACGGACTCTTATACTTAGAAAAAGAAGTTTAAAGTTTCTAGGATACAATGAGGAAAGAGGTCTTAGAAAAAATAACACCCACAGAACACGTTGAAGGCAAGATGGCCATAGAAAAGCAGCGAATAACCTACATAACGAACTTGTGTAAATGGTTGGCGGAACAGAAATTAAGAGGAAAAGCGAAAACACAAAATTTGCTCCCACAAAGGATAGGAAATTGTGGAGAGCCATGAACGCCCACGTTCTGAAGGGACACAGAATAAAAAGAAGAATATTGTTTATTATATTTAAGAATTCTAAATTTGTTTTATTTTCTAGTAAAAGTCACCAATGAACAGAGGCAAACATTTGCAGCCGAAGGCTTTGAATGCCGTCATTTTCAATAACTGCACTCGGATTCTACATATGTGAATATAACAGCGAAAGGTTGGTCTTCAGAGACGCCGTGTATCTCTTTATTTTCCTTCTTTTTTTTTCTTTTAATTAAAAAAAAACAACAAAAAAAGTTCATTGTTTTACACACCAGCCACAACTAATTGCAACAATAACTTTAATTGATATTAATAAGGTATTTTTTCAGACTTTGGTGAAATTGGTACCTTGAGGAAACATCTATTTCAATCGAATATAAAAGCTAATTAAATTTTCATAGACTTTATCGCTATAATATGGCAAGTACTTATTTTCTATAGTGTCATGATTCTGAGATATGCAAGCTGACAAGAGAATACACTAAGTGCATTTCTGTAAAAGTATAACTTCCCCTCGAAAGGAGTCAACTACCAATTAAATGCTTGAAAGTCGACATTATACCCTAAATCGAATGTTCCTTAAAAAAAAAAAAAAATGTATTTTTCAAAACAATTTAATAATATTATTTATTGGCTATTTGATTTGTTCTTTTTTACGGCTGATCAACCTGAAATATTAGGTTGGTGCAAAAATAATGTCTTTTTCTCACATAGTAACATATGTGAGAAAACAACATTATTTTTGCACCAACCTAATATTAGGTTGGTGCAAAAAAAAAAAAAAAATGACGTAATAATGTCGTTTTTGACGTTAAAAAATAGGTCAAAAAACGACATTATTACGACATTATTTTTGCACCAACCTAATAGATTGTAAGAATAATTCCTGTTTTTGCGAGTGAATATTGCATTAACAATTTCTTTGAGATAATAATGATCTCCAGATATAAAACCTACTTTTTAATACATAACTGTGAGATAAGAGGTGGATTCATATAATTCCCTAGTGTATTTGTGCATAAGTGTATGTAATATTTGTTAAATTAGTTTTCCTCGTTTTTTAAGATTTTACAAGTACCATACAATAACAAAAATACTATCACTGACAAGGCTTTTCAATTTGGGTCATTAATTTTTCCCCACGTACGTACGTTTATTTTCTGCAATACACCAATTGTTTTTAGTCCGTCCAACTCTTCATTTACTTGTTCTAATGCTGCGAATGGTATGCTCTATTTCGGTTTAAATACTGGCGTCGAACATTTTTTACTTGAAAATTCGCCTTGAATTTTGAAGACAGACCCAGATCATTAGACAGAACAACAGGAAACTCTTTTTTTTTCTTCTTCCTTCAGTTTTTCGCTGACTTTTTTAAATTTGTCGCTTGTCCACTTACATTTTTATAATAAGCGTTTATCAGCAAATCCTACAATTCCAATAGTTCCATCCAGTCCATAACGAATAGAATCATCGCATTTCTTAGAATATAAGCTTTTGTTTTTACTTGCTTATTTCGAAAATAAACATCACATGTTAATTCACACCACAAAAATAATTTGTCGCCAAAAACTGATGGTGCAACTTTGTAAGGTCTTTTTAATAAAGGTTTTCACATTTCTGTAGTTTCATTTACTATTAAAATGTCACTACCAGTATCTAGTAACATTTTATTCCCACATTTACAACGTTAACAAATTTTCTTTTGTTTCGTTTGCCTATGTTTTCCGTCGCAATATTGTGTATTAATTTCTTCCCGTGAAAATTATTTCTTGGCTTAGTTCTGCAGTGTGATTTGATATAATCCGTTTTTATCACAGTTGTAGCATTCTGCATTTTTCCATGGACAGTCTTTCCGGAGATGCATTTTTCCACAAGGTTTTATATTCCTTTTTGTGCATTTTCCCCTTAGTTTTTATCAATGCACATTCTTTATTCTGAAGTTTTTCACCATCATGCTTCAGACTTGGCATTGTTTGGCAATTACCCACTATTTGCTGTAGTTTTATGTTATTATTATGTTCAAACTTTGCTAAAATTTTCGTTCGTACTTTAGCATCTTTTCCCGCTGTTAGACCTTGCACGAAAATTAATGCCTTGAACATGTCCGGAGTCATTTCCATTAGTTTAAATTGTTCACATTCTCTATTGACGTTACCTGTATGCGACAAAATCTTCCTCCTCTTTTTTGTTTAAATTTATGCATCTCCAACGAGCATGGAACAGAGAGCAATTGTCATTAAACATTTTCGAATGTGTATTGTGTCTTCAAACCATATTTCACCTGGTTTTCTCGGTAAAAAAATAAATGCAGTATTTTTCGTAATCTATTGGAGCTAGTTTTCTTAACAATAACCTGCTTTTTTTCTCGTCTCCCCAACCACTGCATTCCTGACTAAATATTTATTCCTGTCTGCGAAAATACGCAGCAAAACCAGTCCGTCATCAGGATTTAATGCGAATTCTGAGGGTGTTTTGCACCCCGTTTGGCATAAGAGACATTCAAGAATATTTCTTCAAAATCACTTTCTAAGGCTACATTCCTGTATATATTCTAAAGGTTTCAATGATAATTCCAGACAATAAGATAATTTTTAGACTACTTTTATAGATACAATGTAATACGTTGAACATTTTAAAATGTAGATAATGAAAACGAACAAGATAAGTAATGGAATTTTAAAAAAAATGTGACTTATTTCAGAAACAGGTAGAACGACAGATAAATAGAAAAAGTGTCAGTAAGAGCAGGAGGAAGATGAAGAACAAAAATTTAGAGAAAGAAAAGGGGGAGGGAGTGAAGAAAAAGAATCAGAGAGAAATAGGGAGAAAAAAGAGTGAGTTCAAAAGCATGAGTAAAAGAGATCAGGAAGAAAACGAAAGTAAAATAAAGGAAGAAAAGTGAGAAACGAGTGTTAGAAAGAAGAAAAAAAAGGAAAAAGAACGTAAAAGAAACGGTGAAAGAGAGAGATAGAAAGAAAGACAATAGAAGAAAAAAGAAAGAAAGTGAAAGAGATAATACGAGAAGTGGAGAATTAAAGAACAACAACTAGGGAAAGACAAAGAAATGAATGCACGTCAAGAAAGAGAAAGAAAAATAATGAAAAGAAAAAAAATAGGATTTGATAAAGAAAGGAAAAGATTTAAAAGATGAATGAAAACGAAAAAAAAAGAAAGAAAAAGAAATGGGAAAGAAAAAGCTATGAGAAAATACGGATAAAGAAAAAGAAAGAAAAAGAGAGATATTAAAGACAATGAAGGAAAGAAAGAAATGGTAAAGAAAAAGAAAGGGTAAAAAAAAGGAAAGAAAGGGTAAAGAAAAAAAAAAGAAAAAGTAAAAGAGACAGAATAAGAAACAAAGAGTAAAAAGGCAGAAAAAGAAAGAAAGGGTAAAACTAAAAGAAAGAGTAAAGAGACAGAACGCGTAAGAAGACAGAAAAATAAAGGAACTAAAATAAATTAAGAAAAAAAAATCAACAAATGGAAAGAGAAACAAAAGAAGAAGAAGAAAAAAAAAGTATGGTAAGGAAAAATGGAGAAAGAAAACAAAAAGAAAGAATAACCAAAAAGAGAGTCAAAGAGAAGGAATGAAAACGATATTAAAGAAGGGTGAAAAGAATAAAAGGGAGGAGAAAGAGAAAGGAAGAAAGAAATACAAAGAGAGATATTCGGAAGCAAAAAGCGATAAAAAAATAACGAAAAAGCAAATCTGAAAAAGCACAAAGTTTGAATGATTATATAAACATTGTTTTTTTTTTATATCTCAATGAAACATGCTATTGCAGCTGGAAAACATATGTCAAAGCACTTACCTCAATTTCGAAGGATGCCACGTGGTTATTTAGTAAAAAAAAAAAAAAAAATCACATTATTTTTTGGCTTTTGTTTTCCTTTGTGTCAACGTATTGGCAACGCGGGCTCTTCAAAAATTCAGAGTGTGTATTAATGCTAGAGACGAAATCCACAACCTGAAGAATAAACATTGAAAATAAAATGAATCTTTTAGCTGTAATTCGGGTGAGGGATAAAACGACATCTTGTGGTGGCCTTATTCCTGACGAAACAAAGCTTATCAAAAAGATGTAATTCCTACGAATCCATACTGAGAATACCTCATTGATAGAACAGCCATTAACAAATGAACTTATTAAACAATGTTTTGTGAGGATATGTTGCTAGCCACGACACCTCGACAGACACGCAATATCCGGAGAATAAAGATTTTCCCCCAGCCAAGGTCATGTACATCACTGTTAAATTGTTAATTTTCTTTTATTGTTTCAGCGTGGTTATAAAAGGTTCCGCGGGTAATGATGTCACGGTATCACTAACAGTTTCGGGGCAGATTCTTTCTGGCAGAATTAGACCCTAAATGTACTACTGCTACCATATCAGAGCTAGAGGTGCTCAATTTGCACTTTCCAGCTTTGATGCAGTTCAAAATCATTTATGCGGTTGTGTTTGGGGTGGGTGGGGAGACTTAATCACCACCTCTTTTCTACAGATGCAACTTCAAAAGCCTATAGCTACTTTGTCACTAATTTCATGGCTAATGTTCAGCTAAGCATTCTTTAGTTTTACCAGTTCTGAAATTCACAGGTAGGAGTCGCCATGCTACTTCCACGTTGTCAAATCGTCCTCATTTCTCCCATATTCTGAATGAAAGAAGAAAGTTCCACTCTTTTTTCAAGAACTGTTACATTGAAGAATAGACGTCCCCGTGGATATTTCTCTGGTTACTACAATCTTAATCTCTTCAATTCAAGAGTCAAACGTTATTTATCCGACTTATCCTTATAATCTTAACTATTTTTCTTTATCCTTATCCCTAATTTTCACATCCTATCACCTCTCCTGACATTCATATCACACACTTCATTAATCCTAAACATTTTAAGAATACCTCACAAATTATCGGAGCTTTGTATTGTAGAGACTTTCGTATAGAAATATTTTTCTTTTTATGTGCCATGTCCTTCCAGGACGTAAGCGATCATGGCTCTCCAGCTCCCTCTATACCTTGCAACTCTCAACAAGTTCCTTCCTTCTGATTCCTCCCCCAGACCACATTCTCTCATCCACTTGCTTAAGCCCGCTATGTCATGCGTTGTTTTCCCTTGTCTCTCTTTCCCTCTATTCGACCCGTGAATATCAGATTCTCCAGGCCCTCTTTCCTCTTATGTGTCCCAGAAATTTCAGCTGCCTCTTCCTGATGTTAAGTATAAGTCTCCTCCTTGTTTGCATCCTCTCTAAGACATCATTGTTGCTCACACGCTCGATCAATGATATCCTTAGCATCCTTTTGTAGAACCACATCGCTGTCGTCTCGAGTCTCTTCTTCATCTTTGAGGAAATCGTCCAACATTCGCTGCCGTAAAGAAGGACAGATGTCACATAACAGTTCAGTATTCTTTTCTTTGTTATCAAAGATAACCTCCTATCTTGCAGTACTTCGCCTAGCTTTTGAAATGTGTTCTTAGCCATCTCAATATGTTAATAAAAAACAGATCAAAATATTTCATGTTCTTGTACAAAGTCAGGGTACCATTCACTTCTTCAGATTATGAGTTTACCAAGTAGTTCTCATCTTCTGTCCAATTTGTAGGAGACAGGTTACACTTGAGGCGTCGGCAGAAGACAGTGATATATTCGATGAGTTACGTTCATGCTTTTCCCAAGCAAGTTGCCAGATTTTGACGACAAATAGCGAATCAGGTTACATTCGAAAGTTTGAATTTCGCATTGGGAAAGAGTAATATGCCTTCAAAAAACTAAGCAAAGTATTAAGAAACAGAAAAATCTCGTTACAAACAAAGAAAAGATTACTTAACCGTTATGTAATATCGATCCAACTATATGGTAGTGAATGCTGGACAATCTCTTCGCCGATAAAAAAAAAAATACTCGAGGCAACAGATGCGTGGTTCTACAGAATAATGCGGAAAAATACCACTGACGGAATATGTGAATATTGACGATGTTTTAGAGAAAATGGAAACTAAAAGGACACTTATCAAAAAGTAACAGTCGAAATATCTAGGCCATACTAAAAGCAAGAGGAAAACAGCGCATGACCTAACAAGATTGCGTAAATGGTTGGCAGAACCGGGTTTAAGAGTGACAATGAAAAGTTACTAAAAGCTACAAAGGACAGGTAATCGTGGAAAGCTGTGATCGCCCACGTCCTGAATGGACACGGCGCGTAGACGATCCTATGTCAACGTAGATTATGTAAAGCGATGTTCCTAATTTTAGCAACGCTCGGCTTTCAAGGTGGCGCATGGTATTCAGAGATGCCAAATGATATGGTTAAATTTGAATAATTCCGGTAAAGTTAACTCTTGTGACGTAATCAGCCAGACACGGCCCCATGCATTAGAGGAACGAGTTCAAATCTTTGTGGAATTTTATACTTAAGTTTAATTAGTGACTGTAGAATAACGATGTAGGTGGTGAGATAAAGAGCAACAGAAATAGAACGAAAACAATAAGAGTTAAAATATAACTTCCAACGAAGACTTTCGTATATTATTACATCTAATACTTCTTTTTCTTCCAATGTGCTATGTCTATTCAGGATGTGCTTTAACATGGCTCTTCACAACTTCTTGCCGTTTGTAGATCTTAGAAAGTGTTGTCTTTTCGCCATATCTCCAGGTCCCTGTTTTGCCATCCATTTACACATGCTGACTACTACTTTCTTCATTTGCCTTCAGTATGTCCTATGAGTGTTAAATACTCCAAACCTTTTTCCTCGTTATGCGTTTTAGAAATTTCAACTCTCTTTGATTCTAAGTATAAGTATCTTTTTGTACGCATTATCCTTAAAACTTCCTCATTACTCATATGTTCTGTCGACTGTATTCTCAGTATCCTTTCGTAGAATCACATTTCTGTTGTCTCAAATTTCTCCTTCATCTCTGAGAAGATTGCTTTGTATTACTTGCCATATTGGAGGGCCAGTACTACACAATACAGCTCCCTTCTCTTTATTTATAACGAAATTTTTCTGTTTCCTAATACTTTGCTTAGCTTTTGGAAGACTACTTTCGTTATTCCAATGCGCCTGACTTATCTACTATTCAATATTATTAATGTAATAAAAAATCGGAGAAAGAGATACGAGACAAAAATTAGTAAGTAAAAATGCTTAATCTACGAAATTTGAATAATATTACATTTAATACTCTTAGTAGAAAAACAGACAAAGAAGACGGAATCAAATAACGTTCGAAAATATATTGGATATATGGAAATAGCAAATATTACTTGGACTTTTAGCAGGGCTTTTAATACAGCGACTGTATCTTCTTTAGAGGGATAAGAACTATCTATAACACGAAAGGAATATATTCTAACAGTTTGAAGTCATTTTTATGACTCCCTTCACATTAACACAAAATATAGTTTTAAAAATATGTAATATTTTAAATCAACAAACAATTTGACCAACTTTCCGCTAGGGAAGTGACAGGTACCAAATTAGTTAATAATAACTGACTTTTCATAATATAAAATTCGAGCACTATTATTAGCTAATGCAGCTAAGGTACAAAAGAACTGTTTAAACACGGATATCTCTTTTGATTTCTGCTTAGGGATAAAGGGACGGGGTAAATTCAACTGTCTTTAGTTGTTAAAAAATAATCTGCTCGTTTGCTTATTTTCAAGATTTAGGCTTCTGTGAACACGGAAGTTGTTGGCAGCGAAAAACGATATCTTGGTGGAAGATGAAAAGGAGAAATAGAGCGGAAATCGATGAGATGTAACTTCAACAGTAGCAGCAGCAGTGACGGCGTGGTACGCTGTTCCAGCCGGTACATGAAATAGATGGTGAATTGAAAAATGCAACATAACGACTTGGAATTGTGAGCAGTCTGTTGGAAAGGTTATGTTCTCACGTTTGACAGACTCGATTTCGTTCTCTCACCAATCACAGTCATTTTTATCACCGGAAACAATTTGTAACTTTTTTTTTTTTTTTTTCGAGAAAAAAACTACACAGGTCTGGACTGCGTTTCGTACAGCGTTTTGCTGCTTTCAAATAATAATAATAAAAAAAGATGATAAAACCTGGTTAATAATATGTTAGAAACTGAAATGACGCTTATTCTTACAACCAGAAACAGAGAGTTGAAATCTCTGGGATACATCATGAGGAAAAGGAGCCTAGAGCATTTAACACTTACATGAAGGCAGGGAAAAATAGGGAGTAACCAGACTAACGAGTTTGTGAGGGAACATGGATAAACAGGGATGACAAAGGGTCTCAAGTTGCAAAAATGCAAAAAGACAAGTGGCAGAGAGTCATATTCAAATTTGATCAAATAACAAAATTTCCTCTGTATCTTAGATTGTTGTGGATTGGTGAAGCTATGGGGAAATTTGATGTAAATGCTTGCAGTTTTATGGTAGTCTACGATCTTGGACTCAATTCTATTACTCCTTAAACTCTTTTTCAATTTTCTAGGTGGTGTTTCAAGCACATTACTTCAGGAATTAGTTCTTCAGCCATGTTGTTATAGTCTTTTTCAACTCTACCTAAATCTTGGTATTTTCCTTTTATTATTATTATTATTATTATTATCATCATCATCAACTTTTCTATTAAACTACCGCAGTTGTTTTAAATTATCCACCTTTTATAATGTCCATTCTTTTTTTGTTATAATTAAATTTTGCGTCTCTTAGATCTTACCAGAATTTTCTTTTGGATGGGCGAAGAGCCTTTTACCACACCCATATCAGTGTATCAGTAACACTGTAGTCTAATGAAGAAATATGCATTCGCTACAACAAATACTCATTTGCCACCAACATGTTCATTTTTTTAAAGTTTAGTTATCCCACATTATTTTGGTAATAATTTACTAACAGCAGGACGTGTGGTACAATGAATAGCAGTTCAAGAAATCGGAGGTCCACCTTCGCATTCTAGCCGAGCGACGTTACATTCATTTTCGCGCAAATACCCTTGAGAAACGTATGAATCCACGAATCTCTCAGCTATGGGTTAAATAGTAGGCCAAACCGGTTTCTTTATTAATGGGTGCCAAAAGAGAAGGACAAACTTAAATCCAAACTTGGCGCTGCACATACTATGAAGCCAATGAAAAGATTGTGGAATTTACAATAGCTATGATCCCGATTTCGGTCGGCCTTGATACTAAGAATCGGGGATAAACTAAATAGCATGAGCGTATATTAATCGTAAGGAACTCATGGCAATTTAAATGTATTTTCGTGTAAGTGAATTATGTTATCTGCACCTGGCCAGCTCCGTCTCGGTAGGTATTCATGCGTAACGCATTAGGCAAAGTAAACCTGGCGGAGGCCATCCCTCTCCAGGTCAGAACAAAGCCACTGTCCACCAACTTGAAGGTTCACCCTGATCCCCAAACTTGAAGGTTCACTTTGATCAAAAACACGTAACCGTTTATTCTATCGGGGGAACACTGCACTCTGGCCATTGACTTCAGTCAAGAAAGCACTCCACCCAGCGAAACAAGGTCATTACTGGACTGCATATACTGCCAGTAGTTCAGTCCCTAGTGCAAATTCAGCCTGCAGCTAGTCGAAACTTGCTGTTCCCTTTTTATTAAAAAAGAAAAATAGGTCATCACGTAGTTTTCGACGGCCTATATATATATATATATATATATATATATATATATATATATATATCTTCTATGAATCGAGCACCCTGAGTCATTGGCGTGTTTATTCAAAATAAATACGTAAAAATTTTGCCGAGAGCCAATAGCTTAGGGGAAAACTCTCCGATTGATGCCATATCAGTCAGGTTCCGATACTGGCTTGAGGCAATCGGATGTCTAGCCACACTGATGAGCTGTGATACAGCGAAACAGTCTCTCTGTGAATGACTATATATATATATATATATATATATATATATATATCGTTCGGCTACGGTATAGCAAACCCACTTAATAGTGGTTTCTCAGAATAAGGGAGTAAAGATTCGATGTCTGCTGAGAAATGCCCCCCCCCCTTTAAAAAAAAAGATTTTCTACGTCTACGGCAGTGATCATTAACTTTCACTCAAATACGTGTATATATAAATGTGTGTTGAAAACAGGAATTAAATCCTACAAAATGAATGAATAAATAAATAAAACTCCAACACAATCAAATATTTGGTTAGTAAAATAATATAGGATCAACAATATGTCGTAAACTGGAATTTATAATTTTAGCAGAAATATAAAATAGACAGGTGAGACGTCAAGAAATCGCATTTGGATAGAAGATGCCATCATTGTGATGACCATTTAAATGATTGCTATCACACAGAAACAAAGCAAGATATGATTTTGATTTAAAAATGTTACCTTAAGAAAAACATAACCTAGTAAGGTGAAAGATCTACAAGGAAAGATAAATAATTTAATCAACAATACAATAAAATATCCATCCAGTTCTTCCTATTATCAAAAGAATTAAAAGACGACATAAAGGGTACACGTGACGTCTACAGCATAGAATTTAAAAATCGAAACATAACTCCATATTTTACTTCAAAAAGATTCTGACGAATATATATATATATATATATATATATATATATATATATATATATATATATTCACCGTTGTCTTCATGGTTCTTGAATGGACTTTGAACATGCAAGTCAGAATATTGATGCTTGTACCATTACTGAAGGCCTAAATGATATCTTCCTCTCACCATTTCCCACATGAAAAGACAGCGGGTTTGACACAAAGCAATTTTAATTTCTCTTTCTAGCTGAATAACTAAAAGGGTTTTTCAGTGATCCTTACGAAAAATGATATCAAGATGGATGGCTAAACGTCTTATCTGAAAACCCGAAAAATAAAGAAACTCAATTAGTTGAATGCTTTTAGATATTAAAGATTTTGTGGGATGGACAATTATGCTGTTACACTACTTGGACAATTTTTTTGTTACACCAGTTATATATAAGACATTTTTATGTTAATATATTCTTTTTATAGATACAATATTTAAGTAAATGCTCTGTTTATAATAAACAGAATTAAACAACATTTACCGGCCTGAATGTCCGAGAAATTTTCATAGAAAATATTCGTCCTCCGGCAGGAATCGAACCTGTATCCTATACGGAATCGCCATCAACTAGCAAGGCCGATTTGAAACTGAACGCTCCTCTGTCGCCCAATCGGTTAAAGGCACGCCAGGCTTTATGACAGTTCCGTATAGGATACAGTTTCGATTCCTGTCGAAGGACGAATTTTTTCTATGAAAATTTCTCGGACATTCAGGCCGGTAAATGTTGTTTAATACTGTTTATTATAAACAGAGCATTTACTTAAATATTTGTATCTATAAAAAGAATGTATAAACATAAAAGTGTCTTAAAATAATTGTCGGACTTTGTCCATTTCATTATATATATATATATATATGTGTGTATTTAGGCAACGATCCTTCTTTCATGCAAGCTTCATTAAATATAACAGACAAGGTGCTTTGAATAAGTTTTTATATAATTTCTCACATGATCTTATAATTTTTTTCTTTCCCGTAAATTAGACAAAAACTGTCCAAAAGTTTTTGAATAATTTATATATGAAAAGAAAAACAATTATTAGATCATATTAGAAATTATATAAAAACTTAAAGCACCTTGTCTGTCATATTTAATGATGCTTATATATATATATTTATTGTAACTGTCGAATCGTTAATCAAGTATGGTTGTTTTTTCACACATTATAACATAAGACAACTACTGCATTGACAATCTCTATAGTTACACTATTTTTACACTAAATCCTACAAAAGCGTCACATTTAATCATTTAGCAGATTTAAATCATTATCTGTCTATATTTCTGAGATGAGGTATTATGTACACTATTTACATTATTAGGACTAATTCGGCCGTTGTACGCTCTGGCCCTCTTCAGGTGGTTGGAATGTCGAAATGAACCCTTTATTTCGCTCATTGGGGTAGACTGTTCTTTTCTACGTGCTATGTCTAATGGATATCAGTTATCTCCTGTTAATTCTCCTCACCAAGTTCTCCACCGCCTTAACCAGGTATTGAACTCAAACTCTTTGGTCCTGTCGCTAACTAACGCCTTTATCCACTGTGCCATATGTTCTTGTATCCATACAAGGAATACATACTAAAAAAAGTAAACAATACATTATCAGACTTGTTCAATTATTTTTTTTTAACTATTTAGTCCCAAGCAAGGCAATAATGCCACTAGCACACACGGGTTTACTGGAAGTGGAAGAGAATGACAAGATTTTAGTGAGGAGAAATGACAATAAAAGAACAGGTGCCAAGAAGACAGAAGATGGCGACTAGCATTTCATTTAAATTTTTGAAGATCGTAGGTGTTAGGGACGCAAGAAATCGGGAGGAGTTTCACAGGAGAGAAGTGCAAGCAAAGAGACTATATGAATATAACATACGGTTGTATTTAGCTACTTCGCTAGTAAAACTGTGAGACCTAGTTGCCAATATAGTAGTATGTTTACATTCATGCAATCGGGGTGCAAAGGAGGAAAGCTCATCGGAATAATTGCCATAGAAAAGTGAGAGGGAAGTCACGTCATATCGGCGAGAAAGTGACTGAAGTTGAGATGACAGGTTAGGATTGATTTTATTATTGACCCTTCTTGGAATTTTATCAAGAATCTCTCTCTCACTCTTTATCTTTCTCTCTCTCTCTCATATATATATATATATATATATATATATATATATATATATAAGCCCCGATTCTACACAGTATGATTTTTTAAAAATTAACCTTATTTAGTGCAACACCATTTTTTTGGCATGACAATGGATCTCAACTTAATGATGGCGTTATAACTCGGTTATACTGACTGTAAAAAGTGGATTAATCTGTCACTGCCGAACACATTTTTCACCTTTCCTTCTTCTGTAAATACTTTCTATTTCTCTTGTCTTTGTCAGCAATTCGCGTATGTGAAATTGTTTTATATGAACAGAAGTCAATAACAATGAAAACAGAGGCAAAAAAATTTTTAGCCCCCGCCACCACCGCAAAAAGAACTTAAAGCTTGATTATACCCGCAAAGACTAAATAAAAATACGTATAAAGTTTTAGTCAGTGTATGAATTAATATTGTTTCCCAGTACGTAAACAAGAATTTTAGGCTTAAGACGGATTTTCGTCGCTCGGACCAATGAAATGTTTTTTTTTATTGGAAATATAGCTAGAATACCTAATTCAATTAAAAGTGAAGATGGTAAGGGGTTCAGATTGAGAATTACCTTCGAAAAGGGCCAGACAGAACAAGGGATTAAAGATAGAGACAAATGTACTATTTTGTCTAAATTCTAGGATGAGGAATTTGCATGATATAGTCTTAGACTGATGCCACGAAATCAAAACATTACCCTAAAAACTGTAGTCATGTTCTAAAATAGCTTCGTCACATCGAGACTTTCATATGGATGCCATGCATAGCACCCTCCCCGTTCAGAAATCTCTCAACTGTCAACTGTATACAACAGCTTTCCCAGATCAATGATTAAAAATGACTTACAACCAATGAAGCCTGTAGTTTTTAGTGGGGATCAATACTACTTCGGACCTCGTCGACTGGCGCTATAAGGAACTGTACGAATAAACATCATGTGAGGAATTCCAACAGCAGCAACTAAAATGGGTAGTACATGTAACTAAGGAAATAAGAACATAATCAAAATGTTGACGTTCCACACTACTTCAAACAAAAAGGTTAGGAAGGAAGTCCCACACGAACACTAGAAAGATCGATAATAGAAGCCTTGAGAAATCTATTTTCATGAAAAACTGTTTTAACAGACAATAGCATTAGCTCCTTGGTCAGTAAATGTTGAATTTTTCCATATAAGGAAACGACTAATATTACCAAAGTCATACTTAAGGAAGAAATAAAATCCAACATTGTACGCCAGAAATACCAGAAAGGAGTAACACGGGGCATGAAAAAAAAACAAACAAACTGCTGTGCCCCCCCCAAAAAAAAACTGCAGTGGCAAAAAAAAAAAAAACAACAACAAAAAAACTGCAGTGGCAAAAGGCAATACAAACGAAAGAGAAGCGGTGACAAAGAGAGCCAAGTCTGACAGCAAGGTTGCAGCAACACTAGTAAAAGGTTGAAGACTCTAAGTTCTAATTTCAGCATTATCCAAAAAACAATGACCTGCAGGGTAAAAGACTTGATTAGTGAATTTGGTGATATAATAATTGTGAGTTATACATCGACTCAGTGGAAACAAGGCTAGCAATAACTAAACAATTAACCAAATTAATGAGAACAATTACTCCCGTATATTGAATAAAGTGTTCAATTCGAAATTACCTGATGGTGATCCGGATCGACAGACACCAGAATAATGATGGAGGATAGATGAGGACATAAAAAATCGGTATATTTAGGCAACAGTTTTTTTTAATTTGAATATTAGGTTGAGTCATATATAATTTTCGTCTTCAAATGAATGAAGTACAATTTTATTTAAATTTTATTATTTGCAATGACTTTGCTGCCACTTATCGAGCAGCTTTTCGATTCCGTTAAGAGTAAAATTCCGCAACTTTTTATGTGAAAAGGTTTTCGACGAAATCTTAAATCTTTTACAAGATGGAGAAATATAATAATCAAGGTCGGGGGATCAAGTTGGGTAGGTAGACGAGACCAAATTTCTTTCTGTTATACTTGCTGTATGCAGTCGTGCATACTGTCTTAGAGAACAGCATTTTTCCTATTGGCGAACGCATGGCATTTTTACAACCACCCTTTTATAGACACGTTGCAGCTGCTGGAGATATAAATGTAAATTTAATGTTTAATTGCGTTTTAAGAAATCTAAATAAATAATACACCGATGATCTCACCACACGTACAACACAACTTTTCTTCCATGAAACTCAACTTTTGGGGTCGATTATGGAGATTTATCCTTGTTTATCTATTTCTTGCGCTGAATCTTGGTGCATGGAACTCATTTTTCATCACCTGTTTTGATATATTTAAGAGGCGGTTAATTAAGATGATACATCGGTCATTATAATCGGTGCCACAAGAAGGAAATAAAGGACTTATAACCTAATATGATGCTTGTGTATTTAGCAACAAATTGTCTTGTTTCATATTATATATTACTGCAAGATTCATTTTTTTAATTTTACTTTTCTTTGTTAATGTTTTGGGTGAATCCTCTTCTTCTCTCGCCAGCTATGGATAAATAGCAGGAGAGACCAGGTTCTATAGCCTTGGATGGCAACTGCTCTACCGCAGAAAGAAATGGCAACCTATTGCGGGAAAATATTTGCCTCGTCAGCCATGTATCGAAAGATACATGATCACCTAAGCGTGTATCACGCATGGCACATAACTGACAATTCCGACACTCGAGAGCCACACAAGTCGGCGGATTACAGTTGCCGGTATTAATGGTTTGCGTGATATGAATGTAAAAGGTGGTGGTAAGATTTTAAAGAGGAGAAGGACGATAAATTAACATTTGATTTGAAAGGGATTAATATCTAAGTGTTCAGAAAAGCACTGACGCCGGAGGGACTTTGTTCTTACTTTTGCAACAGGAAGTAAGTGTGGGTCTTTGGCCTCCGTAGAAATAGCCAGCCGTGACGAAGCAGTAAACGTCTGAAGTGGTGAAACCAAAGAAAGAAGATCCTATAAACATTTTCCATGAAAACAGCGATAAAGTAGCAATAAGTTTGCAACGTTTTGTGTTTGGGAAAAGCGACTGCAGAGTGGAGAATGGTTTCCGCAAAAAAAAAAAAAAAAAAAAAAAAAAAAAAGAAAAATCAAAAACAAAAACCGTAAAAGGTTTTAAAACTATATCAAAACTGGAAAGTGAGAATTGAATATCTCCAGCACAGATATGGCAGCAATAATCCCTTTTCCGCCCAATCTGACTCTTGTAAAGTTAAAGCATGACGGAAAGAGTCGATTACTTTCTGAAGTGATAGCGCGAGCCAACAAATTTTACAGCATCTTTAGCAATATATATATATATATATATATATATATATATATATATTAGGTTGGTGCAAAAATAATTTCGTTTTCTCACATAGTAACATATGTTATAAAACGAAATTATTTCTGCACCAACCTAATATATATATTCCGTTTAAAGTATGGAGCGAACTTGCTAACCGGTAAACGTTCAGAGGGCTTTACTGTGAACAATACAATAAAGATAAAGATACTAGAGATATATTTTCAGAAATGTCCGGCACTTATGGCCTTGCGTTAGATTAACTTTTGCTTTAGATTCATATTATAGGGTTGGGGTTAATAAAGTAACTTAGAAAAGCATTGCTACTGTACAAAATTTGATCTTGCTTAGTGCCCGACAATTTTGGCCATGTGGAAGTCTTATCTAGGCTTTGTAAGTACATCTTAGTCCTGCTTAGTGAGAGAGGTATTTTGCATGGTCAGCGTTTGAACTCAGGCATAAACTCAGGTTTTGAATTTTGATTTATCAAGCAGGTAGACCCTCCCCACTTGTAAGATTAGCGCAACAAAATCTCCTCAGCCGTATTTGGTTTTTCTGCAGCACAATGGAAAGTTTTACAAATATTAAATAAAGCAAGGGACGAAACATGAGATTAAATAGGAAAAATAAATACAGATTTTTTTCATTTGAACAACACAATAGAAGAAAATAGGATTTATCCAACTCTTTATGGCCAGAAAATATGGTTGGGGACAATGTTTTGACCATGAGGTCTAGGTTCGAATCACATCGTGGTCGTTTAGTTATTAGGTTGGTGCAAAAATAATGACGTAATAATGACGTTAAAAAATACGTCAAAAAACGACATTATTACATCATTATTTTTGCACCAACCTAATAAGATCGTCCTTGGTAGACGATTCCAGCATTTGGTAAAAATGGCAAGTGCATAAAAAATATAACACGAGTTGACCAAACTTGAAAGTGAAACTGTGCAGACGAAATTGTTTTGGTAACCATCGGCAGCTGCATTAATGGAGAGACTAAAGCCCTTCATTCTTGGTTGATAGTCTATTTAGAAATAGTTCAAAACAAAGATAAAAACACCCATTCGCCAGTAACCTTGGCCACTCCTAGGAATGCGTTGAATTCTAAAAATGCACGTTACGTGATTTGCGCAATCTAGCCTCTTCGTATTCATAAACTGGATCATATGCATGCGTTGATGACAATACTTCATCTCCGAACTGCAACATTTTTAGAAACCCAGAGAGTACACTGCCCCAAACGTAATTATAAAAACCATAAAGATAAGGATGGGAGACATTCAGAATTTCTCAATACTACTTGTTGAGGAAAACCGAGAAGCGCACCGGTAGAAATGTGACCCTTAAAAAAAAGAAAGAAAGAAAGACGACTGCTGAACCGACTAATTGTCAAAAAAGGAGGGTGGAGAGTGTACCGGTCCAACGTTAGAATCGAAACCACAAAACATGACAAGAGTAAACTGTATAATATCTCCGAAATTCAACAATATTGAAAGGCCAGAGAGCGTGGCGATTGAAACACTGCGATCTAATCTTGACGATGGTCGCCCAACAAATTGGTTTAATGAAGAGACGAAGACATGAAACCAAATGATACACGAAACGCTGATAAAGCTTTTTTTCGCGGGATTTCATATAATTTATCATTTTAATGTTTTGTTATTGAACTGAAAAGCTGAAGTGAGTGTGTGCAATGGCAGGATTGTTTGAATCTTTCATGAATCTGTCCTACCAATCGATACCCTAAACTGAGGCGTCTTTCTCTATTCTGTCTTTGTTTAATCAATGTGATGTGTGGTCGTGTGAGTTGGTTGTGCACTGAGACTTGTCATTTGCAATTTGAACATCTATTTTATGAAGGATTATCTTCGCATCACGATGCGTAATTATATCTTTCATTTGTTTACTTTTTGTTTTTTTTTTAATAAAGAAGCTCCTTGAATTAAAAAAGAAAAGACTATTGCTGGAACCAGAGAAAATCTTTCTGGAAAAATAAAACGAAGCAGCTGTTGTAATGACAGGTGAGGAGGAAGAAGTTGCAAAAAAGCAGGGGAAAAAATTGAACAAAAGAGGGAGGGAAGGAATGAATAAAATATGTAGGACAGGAAAGGGAGGAAAGGAAAGCGAAGAGGAGGAGAAAAAGATGTAAGGAAATAAATGTAAGGAAATTGAAAAAAAAAAAAGATAGAAAAATAGAAAGGAATACAGAGAACGGAACAGAATGAGAGAGAGAATAAAAAGAGAGAAGCAAAGCGAATAAGAAGAGAGAAGCAGGGGGAAAGAGATGCGGATAAAAAAAGGGAAGCAGAGTGAGACAGAGGCCAATCCGAAGGAAAGTGATAGAGAAGGGAATCACAAGTAAATATGTTTGAGAAGCGAATCTGAACGAAAGGGAAAGAGAAGCGAATCTGAACGAAAGGGAAAGAGAAGCGAATCCGAACGAAAGGGAAAGAGAAGCGAATCCGAACGAAAGGGAAAGAGAAGCGAATCTGAACGAAAGGGAAAGAGAAGCGAATCTGAACGAAAGGGAAAGAGAAGCGAATCTGAACGAAAGGGAAAGAGAAGCGAATCTGAACGAAAGGGAAAGAGAAGCGAATCTGAACGAAAGGGAAAGAGAAGCGAATCTGAACGAAAGGGAAAGAGAAGCGAATCCGAACGAAAGGGAAAGAGAAGCGAATCCGAACGAAAGGGAAAGAGAAGCGAATCTGAATGAAATGGAAAGACGAGCGAATCCGAACGAAAGGGAAAGAGAAGCGAATCCGAACGAAAGGGAAAGACGAGCGAATCCGAACGAAAGGGAAAGACGAGCGAATCTGAACGAAAGGGAAAGAGAAGCGAATCTGAACGAAAGGGAAAGAGAAGCGAATCTGAACGAAAGGGAAAGAGAAGCGAATCTGAACGAAATGGAAAGAGGAGCGAATCTGAACGAAATGGAAAGAGGAGCGAATCTGAACGAAAGGGAAAGAGGAGCGAATCTGAACGAAATGGAAAGAGGAGCGAATCTGAACGAAAGGGAAAGAGGAGCGAATCTGAACGAAAGGGAAAGAGGAGCGAATCTGAACGAAAGGGAAAGACGAGCGAATCTGAATGAAATGGAAAGACGAGCGAATCCGAACGAAATGGAAAGAGGAGCGAATCTGAACGAAAGGGAAAGAGGAGCGAATCTGAACGAAAGGGAAAGAGGAGCGAATCTGAACGAAAGGGAAAGAGGAGCGAATCTGAACGAAAGGGAAAGACGAGCGAATCTGAATGAAATGGAAAGACGAGCGAATCCGAACGAAATGGAAAGACGAGCGAATCTGAATGAAATGGAAAGACGAGCGAATCTGAATGAAATGGAAAGACGAGCGAATCTGAACGAAATGGAAAGACGAGCGAATCTGAATGAAATGGAAAGACGAGCGAATCTGAACGAAAGGGAAAGAGGAGCGAATCTGAACGAAATGGAAAGAGGAGCGAATCTGAACGAAAGGGAAAGAGGAGCGAATCTGAACGAAAGGGAAAGAGGAGCGAATCTGAACGAAAGGGAAAGACGAGCGAATCTGAATGAAATGGAAAGACGAGCGAATCCGAACGAAATGGAAAGAGGAGCGAATCTGAACGAAAGGGAAAGAGGAGCGAATCTGAACGAAAGGGAAAGAGGAGCGAATCTGAACGAAAGGGAAAGACGAGCGAATCTGAATGAAATGGAAAGACGAGCGAATCCGAACGAAATGGAAAGACGAGCGAATCTGAATGAAATGGAAAGACGAGCGAATCTGAACGAAAGGGAAAGACGAGCGAATCTGAATGAAATGGAAAGACGAGCGAATCTGAACGAAAGGGAAAGAGGAGCGAATCTGAACGAAATGGAAAGAGGAGCGAATCTGAACGAAAGGGAAAGAGGAGCGAATCTGAACGAAAGGGAAAGAGGAGCGAATCTGAACGAAAGGGAAAGACGAGCGAATCTGAATGAAATGGAAAGACGAGCGAATCTGAACGAAAGGGAAAGAGGAGCGAATCTGAACGAAAGGGAAAGAGGAGCGAATCTGAACGAAAGGGAAAGAGGAGCGAATCTGAACGAAAGGGAAAGAGAAGCGAATCTGAACGAAAGGGAAAGAGAAGCGAATCTGAACGAAAGGGAAAGAGGAGCGAATCTGAACGAAAGGGAAAGACGAGCGAATCTGAATGAAATGGAAAGAGGAGCGAATCTGAACGAAAGGGAAAGAGGAGCGAATCTGAACGAAAGGGAAAGACGAGCGAATCTGAATGAAATGGAAAGAGGAGCGAATCTGAACGAAAGGGAAAGAGGAGCGAATCTGAACGAAAGGGAAAGACGAGCGAATCTGAATGAAATGGAAAGACGAGCGAATCTGAACGAAAGGGAAAGAGGAGCGAATCTGAACGAAAGGGAAAGACGAGCGAATCTGAATGAAATGGAAAGACGAGCGAATCTGAACGAAAGGGAAAGAGGAGCGAATCTGAACGAAATGGAAAGAGGAGCGAATCTGAACGAAAGGGAAAGAGGAGCGAATCTGAACGAAAGGGAAAGAGGAGCGAATCTGAACGAAAGGGAAAGACGAGCGAATCTGAATGAAATGGAAAGACGAGCGAATCTGAACGAAAGGGAAAGAGGAGCGAATCTGAACGAAAGGGAAAGACGAGCGAATCTGAATGAAATGGAAAGACGAGCGAATCCGAACGAAATGGAAAGACGAGCGAATCTGAATGAAATGGAAAGACGAGCGAATCTGAATGAAATGGAAAGACGAGCGAATCTGAACGAAATGGAAAGACGAGCGAATCTGAACGAAATGGAAAGACGAGCGAATCTGAATGAAATGGAAAGACGAGCGAATCTGAATGAAATGGAAAGACGAGCGAATCTGAACGAAATGGAAAGACGAGCGAATCTGAATGAAATGGAAAGACGAGCGAATCTGAACGAAAGGGAAAGACGAGCGAATCTGAACGAAAGGGAAAGAGGAGCGAATCTGAACGAAAGGGAAAGAGGAGCGAATCTGAACGAAAGGGAAAGAGAAGCGAATCTGAACGAAAGGGAAAGAGAAGCGAATCTGAACGAAAGGGAAAGAGAAGCGAATCCGAACGAAAAGGAAAGAGGAGCGAATCTGAATGAAAGGGAAAGACGAGCGAATCTGAATGAAAGGGAAAGACGAGCGAATCTGAATGAAATGGAAAGACGAGCGAATCTGAACGAAAGGGAAAGACGAGCGAATCTGAACGAAAGGGAAAGAGAAGCGAATCTGAACGAAAGGGAAAGAGAAGCGAATCCGAACGAAAAGGAAAGAGGAGCGAATCTGAATGAAAGGGAAAGACGAGCGAATCTGAATGAAAGGGAAAGACGAGCGAATCTGAATGAAATGGAAAGACGAGCGAATCTGAACGAAAGGGAAAGAGAAGCGAATCTGAACGAAAGGGAAAGAGAAGCGAATCCGAACGAAAGGGAAAGAGAAGCGAATCTGAATGAAAGGAAAAGAGAAGCGAATCCGGACCAAAAGGAAAAAGAAACGAATGTCAAAGATGGTGAGTAAGGAGGGAAAGTGAGTAAGAAAAGAATACGCACAATGAGTTTATTGGTGGGCACAAAGCGAGTGAGAAGCAAATGCGATTTAAGAATCAAGTGAGGCAAGAATTTAAAAGAAATAAAAAAAGGAGCGAAAGTCGGGAGAGAGATTTAAATCAAAGAAAGATAGAGAATATATGAAATAGTAAAAGAAACATTAACAAACAAAAACAAACATTTAGAGAGATGTAAGACGAGTAAAGAATTTATCGAATAGATAGATTTATAAAGGGATCACTTCCCTATAAATATATGATAAAATTAATTTGAATATATGCTATATTTATAGGTAAAAACACTGAATATCAGCGATATGGCGTGTGTAAATATAAAAGTTGACACTGAGTGATGACAGTCTATTTCATGTTTGAACGCAAATCTTTACATGGCCTGAAAATCGCGCTCAAGCATATTATATATATATATATATATATATATATATATATATATATATATATATATATGTGTGTGTGTGTGTGTGTTTATATATATATATATATATGTGTGTGTGTGTGTGTGTGTGTGTGTGTGTGTGTGTGTGTGTTTATATATATATATATATATATATATATATATATATGTGTGTGTTTATATATATATATATATATATGTGTGTGTGTGTGTTTATATATATATATATATATATATGTGTGTGTGTGTTTATATATATATATATATATATATATATATAATATGCACGAATACGATAATTATTTGGCGCTCTTGTTTTTTCCCTACCTAATAGTTGTTTTGAAACACTTTTGGTGTACTGTCATCATAAGACATCAGAGGAGAAATAAATTTCCCGTAAGATATAGTGGGATCAACGCATGTATCCTAGCGAGAGAGTTTAAAATGGACATAACGTTTTCCTAGGATAAAAAGAAAATTCATTTCACTTGACCAAATTTGATTTTGGTGGACGTAGTCGAGAGGACATTATAAATTATGCAATAATTAATTAATTCAAGAGCCGGTTTGTAATCAGAAAGATTAATTAGCCAATCAAATGATTCTTGTTTTCAAAACTTCTAGACCCGAAAAACCCGGAATTAATCCTAAAGGAAATAAAAACAGGCTGCACCCGTAAAACAAAAGTCAGCTGTAATAAATACATCGCGTAAAATGTATCGGCTGGTACAATGGCGATTTCAAAAAAATCTGGTTGACTGCTATTCACAAAATCACCAGAGATAAATGCAAAAATATCAGTCGCTAATTGTCGCTCTTTGCTTCACTCTGAACGGATGCAAATGAACAAACCTCCTTTTTTCTTTTTCTCTTCGACACTTTTTCATACACGTACATACTTCCAAAACCCTTTTGACTTAAAGCCAACTTTTCTCTTTTTATTGATTTTTGTAAATACTAATTTGTCCACTTTTTTGTTGATAAATAAATGCTTACCTTTCGTTTTCTCATTCAATCTTAGTATTGTCGGAAGCTAAAAGCTTTATTCGAAATTCTCTTTGTAAAGTCAATCTTGAAATATTTATTGTAACCATAAATATTAATCCTGAGCCGCCTACAAGTTCTCGTCAGTCGGTCGAGGATAATCATTGTTCTACCTGCCTTCCTCACAATTTCTAAATTACTTGGAATTCATAATATCTTTGCGAAACAGGGGCGGGGGAATATAGCTTTTACGATAGGAAGTCGAAAATCAACCTTTTCAAGATGGAAGACGAGATGAAAACCGTCTAACAAGTGATGAATATTTTCCTAAAAAAAGACGAAGCAAGAAAACGTTAAAATCAAGATAAAAGAATTAAACATTAATAACTCCCTTCGATGATTTTTGACCGTTAAACTGATGAAGTTTGGCAGAAATACATTTGATGCGCTTGCTTTTTTTTTCTTTTCTCCAAAATTCGACAAAGTCAATTGGCTTGAAAAATGAGTGAATTTCACAGAACAGTTCAGAGATAACGAAGTCTAAGGGGAAAAATAAAATAAAGTATAGTAAAATAGTTCAGAGAAGATAAACAAGATTAAAAGACACTGGAAATTTAGGTAAAAACGAATAAGGAGTTGATTAAGACCGATGCAGGAATTAATCTTTTTTTTAAATTCTGAAGAAAAAGAAATCGCTCACCTCGGCCAATAATTTAAGTGTGTGTGTGATGGGGTGAAATTGGAATAGGAATACACGCGCGGAATAATACCCCAATTAACGAAAATAGTCCAGCGTTAATAAGACCACTTAGACTAATAACAGCTATTCGCGCTTTATTTCACTTCTTTTCATTCCGTAAGAGAGGCAAGATTTTTTCCCTTTTTTCTTTTCTTGACTTTTAGTGGAAAAATAAAGTAAAAACAAATGTTAAAAATCCTGTTTAATCTGTTTTTTTTTGTTTTTTTTTAGTAATTTTTAAAATTTTGGTTACCGATAAAGTCGCTTCTATCCTTTTTCCTTTTCAAAATCATGAAATAGTTTTTTTTTTAATTTTATTTTAAGGTTTCTCTTTTCTTTTTTTCTTTTTTTAAATTCCTGCTGTCAGAACATTGTGTTCTTCACCGATCGCCAAAGAACGACAAGTTTATTGTCTAATCCGGAAAAGATGTCCCTGAATGAGTAAAGCACTCAGAATGTACGCATAATTAATTAGATGTTGGGCTAATTTGAAAAAGCGGAACGAGGAATCAATTCGGAAAACGAAATCGACGAATAGCACTTGAGAATACTTATATAATTTTCATGTTAGAGAGAGGCCGAAATTCAACACTCACTGCTCTCACACTCTGACCATGATCTTGTCATATCAATGACATATCACATTGGCATATAGAGTTGAGAGCACTTGTGCGGCAATATGAGCATGTCTATTCACATATAATTAAGTCACCTGGCTAGCTACGGCAACTATTCAGGGACGGAGTTGTCATTTACTAAGCTTAGTTTGGCAGAAGGCCAAAGGTACGGAGCACCGAATGAGGATCGAATTCACTACTTAGTAATTATGGTAAAGTAAACCATCTTGTCAATCATTAAATCTCACCGAAACGCCCTGATTTTGACAGAGGGGGTTGCCATTTACTGTTCACAATTTGGCCAAATACAACAAGTATGTAGTACCCAGTGTGGCTCGAACAGATCCGCTTGTATACCGTTACGCTCACAACGAGACGCTTGGATTCTGTCATTCATTAAACTTGGTTTAGCACAAGGTTGCAAGAACGGGCACTCATACTCACTACTCAGTAGTAATAGTAATTTTTACTAGCTCGTTAAACATTACACCTATTCCGAAAATCCTAGCAGTGTATACGGAGTCATATGGTAATATGACTCCACACCAACAGCTAGGATTTTCGAGGGCAAATGCGTTCTGTGCATAAGAAACGTTGTATCACGATTTCTGCTATTATATAAAATATAGTGTGGCTTTAAATATTGGCTAGAGAGCGTATCGTTATAATGTAATGGTTAATTAGTTTGCTTTGCAGATACTTAGCAGTGAGTTCGATTCTGACTGGATTTTCTTTCATATTTTTGTCCAAATATATCCTCCTTAAAAGAAATGAGCCTTTCTTATGCCGAATCTTGGTGAATAACCATAAAAAATTTAATAAAATGAATAAAAACAAGTCATTAACGTAAAAATAAATAATTATATATATAAATTCTCAAATTGCCATATAAATAAAAAACGCACTCACTTAAATTTTCAAAAAAAATGCAACCTCCAAAAGTTTGTATCCGTTATCAATAACACATTTAAAAAAAATCGATTCGTATTATATTTTTTCGTCTCAGATGCTACCTGAATTTTACCAAAAACAAAATAATTTCCATGTCTGAAGATGACTGAATGTACAGTCGAAAGTACTTGCGTATTTAAGAAAGACCTTATACAGCTTATAATTAAAAAAAACAAAAAAAACAAAAAAACAAGGATGATAACATTCATCGAGTGATCGGTAGGTTAATGTATGTTTAAAATTTTGTTAGCGAAGGGATTTCGCCATTTTATATCATTAACTTTACTTTTTGTATGAATGATTCATTGTAATATAAATTGAACTGCACCATATATATATATATATATATATATATATATATATATATAAAACAGTTCATAAAATAAATATGGATTACATTAGAAAATCAACAACCTTAACACACTTTCGTTTTACTGACTGAAACATTACGTTACTTAGCGTCTTCCATAATTTTGTGTTTTTTAATAATGTCACCCCAAGCAAAGCAATAAAGCCACTAAGACGTAAGATTGGCAGCCAAAATCTTAACAACATAAAATATGCAGATGACACAGTGTTGATGACAAATACGAAAAGAAAATAACAAAATGCTTAAAGGTTGTGAAAGAAAGCGAGAAAAAAAAAAGCGACTAAACATCAACTGCAACAAGAGAGAATGCATGGTTGTTAGCAAAATGATGAGCCAAAAATTCAAATTGTAAATCGGAGATAGCAAAAGCAAACAAGTACAAAAATTTAATTATCGGGAAAGTGTTTTAACAGAGGACGAAAAATGCGATACCGAAACCTGAAAACGCATTGGGAGAGCCAAAGATGATTTCCAAAAGTTAATCAAAGTACTAAGAAACAGGAAAACTTCGTTGGAAACAAAGAAAAGAGTACTACACTATTGTATGATATCTGTCCTCTTATAAGGCAGTGAATGCTGGACATTCTTCTCAAAGATGAAGAACAGACTTGAAGCAACATATATATATTAGGTTGGTGCATAAATAATGTCGTTTTCTCACATAGTAACATATGTGAAAAAACGACATTATTTTTGCACCAACCTAATAATTCTATAGAAGGATATTGAAGATACCATGGACCGAAAATGTTAACAACGACGAAGTTCTAGAGTAAATGGAAACTAACAGTAAACTTATACTTAACATCAGGAAGAGACATTTGAAATTTTTAGGGAGCCTGATGAAGAAAGACGGCTTGGAAAATCTGATACTCACAGGTCAGGCTGGAGCCAAGCATGAGGGACAGAGGAAAACAACGCATAACATTTAATGAACTTGACTAAATGGATGACGGAACAGGTATGGAGAAATAAAAAAAATACAAAATTTATTAAGAGCTACAAAGAAGAAGAAATTGTGGAGAGCCATGATCGCCTACGCCCTAAGGGGGTAAGACATGAAGCAAGAATGAAACATTGGTCATTAAAATTGGTTCCCTCTACAAAAAGAAAATAATTATGACTCAATCTGATATAAGATTCCCTTTGCTATAATTTTGTTTTTGGCGAAGTTTGATGACGACCGTGTCCGGCAATGCCCTCGGAGAATAGACAACTATTGGCAAATATATACGTCGTGTGCCTGCTAATATCCTTGGAATCAAAATGACGACACTAGCTGTTGTCACTGTTTGAATGTTACTAATTCCCGAGTTAATCCTTACTTGCCAACGATAAGCATCTCAGGCACGTTCGCCAGTCTTGCATATAATTTACTCCCCACCCACGAAAACAGTGCATATGGAATGCATGTAGAGTGTCTTTCGATGACGGGTATTTGTCCTGTTATTGCCAAGCCAATCTCACAATTCAGCCTCGTGAGAATTATCTTATGGAATATGTTAAACGCTAAATAATAACAGGTTTTTCGACGTTTCAACACACTTTTCAGTCAGATCGCTGTACTTCACACCATGCTGTCTGGTTTTCCTTTGTATCTTTCTTCTCATCTGTCCTCCATTTAAGGACAAAGGCAAGATCACTCAGAGCCCTCAAATAAATATTAAGGACAAAATCAAGGTCACCCAAGGCCCCAAAATAACTATTAAGGACAAAGGAAAGATCACCCAGAGCCCCCAAATAAATATTAAGGACAAAAGCAAGATCACCCACGGCCCCAAAATAACTATTAAGGACAAAAGCAAGATCACCCAGAGCCCCCAGATAAATATTAAGGACAAAAGAAAGAACACCCAGGGCCCAAAATAACTATTAAGGACAAAATCAAGATCACCCAGGGCCCCAAAATAACTATTAAGGACAAAGGCAAGATCACCCAGGGCCCCAAAATAACTATTAAGGACAAAAGCAAGATCATCCAGAGCCTCGCAAAATTTGCGGACAGTAGTTTGAGACTGAATTTTTGCACTGTCAAGCAAAATCGTTTTTTAAAATTCTCTTTCTTCCTTCAAGATGGGATGTGTGCATAGCGTCGCGGTTATCAGCGCGAAAAGTGGGATTAGCGTGCATAGTTCAAATTCCGGCAGTGACAGTTGCGTTCATTTTCGCATATCCTTGGGGTTGTACAAATCCATTTCTTCTTCCTTTAGCCAGGGGACAATACGAGAGGAGACTGGTCTCTTTGGTGTTGGCTGGTAACCAGTTTAGGAAAAGGAAAACTGTATCCAAATCTGGTCAGTCGGAGAGCTAGCAAATCTACCCTTTAAAAAAAATCTATTTGATACGGAAACAGCAGCACCACGTGGCTCTATTATATTCCAATGGTAGCTTACATGTTTATAAAATAACAAATAATATTCAAGTGAATGCTGAGAATTGCCATCTGTGTAAAGTATTATATATATTATTAGCACGACGTTCTGTTGTATATTGATATCTTCGGATCAGTTTCTTTGTCATGATTCCATCGTAATGTTTCTGTTGATATACTATCCAGTCTTCCTCACATAATTGCTGATTATTTCCAACCTGTGTCTTCATTTATGTAATCACATCATTTTGGCTGTTCATTTTATTTTTGCCGTTAATAACCATTACCTCAAATTTAGCTCAAAGTGACTGTTACATAAATTGATTTCTCTTAAAAAAAGGTGCTATAATATTGACTAGCAGAGTAAAAAATGGCAGATATATTAATCTATATATAGGCCTTTCTATCAAGGATGAATATCTCTGTGAAAACGGTCAAAGTTTTGTATCTGTTTACTCTTTAAAATGTGTGATAGACGCACACATATATATCTGCCCTATGAGCGGAGCTTAGAATACATCGTTGACTGCATATCCTCTATAAAAGAGTAAGACACTGCGCACAAAAGTGACAAACTTCCAGATATATGCTTGCAGACTCAAATATAAACCTGTAGACTAACGTACAACTGATTGATTATTTTACAGTTTATCAACCCTTTGTGGGTTATTTAAAAAGCCGAAACCTCTTTTTAAATTGTACAAGAATAATTCTTTTCCGAATTAGTAATGTATCAACAATTTGGGGGATAAATATAAAAAGTCTATCGTTGATTTTCAAGATACAACTTGCATAAAAATGAATGATTAATAAACGTTTTTCTTGAAAATAGATTGTAAGACTTTTTCCAAGTATAAACCTTAGAGAAATAAAGCGGGAACTTATATTCTGTTATAAAGGACAATCTCTTTGTCGAAATATTACTTGATTCGGTATTTTCAAGGAACTCTTTCAGGTTGTATGCTTTGTAATACTTAGCTCGTTTTTGTTGAAATTAGCTATCAATACATGCGCAATCGTTTATGAGTGGATATGCGTAGAATCGAATAAAAGAAAAGCTATGGCTATCTTTTTGGTCCTCGTATAAATAGGACCAATATCTACCTTTTTTTTAGCTTTTGTGTAAACGGAACTATGCCTATATTTTGCCGTTCGTGTAAACAGGTTTATGACTGTGTTTTTTAATACTTTCGTGTAAAACAGATCTATGGCTGACATTTTTTTAACTTTCATGAAAATTAGACCGATGTCTGCCTTTTTAAAACTTTCATATAAATTTGACATATTTCTTTTTTAATCTTTCTATCTTTTTTTTAGCTTCTATGTAAAACAGACCTATGTCTGCCTTTTTTTTTTTTTTAAACTTTCATATAAGTCAAACTTATGTCTGCATTTTTAAAAAAATTTCATATAAATCAGACCAATGTCTGCATTTTTTAAATTTTCATATAAATCAGGCCTATGTCTGCCTTTTTTTAAGTTCCGTGCAAAACGGACCCATGTCTACGTTTTTTAACTTTCGTGTAAAATAGACCTATGTATACCTTTTTTTGTGCAAACCGCACTTATGTCTGTCTCTTTTAGCTATGTCTGTCATTTTGTTTCTTTAGCTTTCGTGCAAACCGCATTTATGCCTGTCCCTTTTAGCTATGTCTGTCTTTTTAGCTTTCGTGAAAACCAGGCCTTTAAATTAACCGTTTTTAGTCTCATTCAAATCTACTTATGTTTTAATTCAATGCGATTTTCGTCCTATAAAACTCATATTCGATATTAAATAGCCCAATAAGTGTTCATATGTCGCTAAAATGAACATATTCACATCATGTTCAAGCCAATACTGGAAATTTTGAAACGTGTGTCATCTATCTTATTTAAAAACTCAACAGGGTTAAGTTCTCTCATTTGATTAAAGCCGTGCTGAACTGAGTAACATGAAAATCAACTGTTTTACCCGTTGAGCAACACACCTTGCCAATTCGTTAAACCGAAACGAAGTGAAGCGAAGGACGCTGAACACACGGCGTCCGTGCGGGCGGTGATAAAAATTCACTTAGACAAAGTCATCTTCAGAATATACGATTAATAAATACGGGTCCGTCCCAGCGGTCGTAAATCTGGTGTGTCAACCCATCGCAAAGGATGATTAGAAGCCAGGGTTGTGACGGGAGTAGAGTCGAGGAGAATGAGTGGGATTTACGTGTGTTGGATAAGGAAGGACCGACAAATAGTGAGGTGTACGAAGGAGAGAGAGAGAGAGAGAGAGAGAGAGAGAAATAAATGAAGAAACGTAGAAACAGAGAGAGTAATAAAGAGAGAATGAGTGGCTGGAAAGGAAGGACAGAAAATTAAATGGAATTGAAAATACTCGCTCTGGAGAGTTAATATCCAGAAAGAGAATTTTAACATTGAATACAATATATATATATATATATATATATATATATATATATATATATCCAGCACTTCTAAGTTTTCCGATATTCGGTTGTGCGGCTTTAACAACCATCCGACGTGAACTTTCTGTGCCTGCAAGTGCAGGCACTCTGACGTAAAGGTTACTTCATCGGCATTGAAACATCAATGGATAAGCTTTGTAATTTTGCAGTTATGAGTTCAATGCCTGAGTTGGGTAGTGCTGGACGCTCATGTCGTCTGTTTCAGTAAAAGAAATAAACAAGTGACTCAAAAGCGGAAAGAGTGGAGAATAGTAACTGATATAAAATATCCCCTAAAAATATAAAGTGGAATGAGAATCTACCCCGGTCTATTGAATAAAGGGTTCAGTCCAAAATTCCGAGTAAGTTACCGAATACGACAGACCCTTCGAAAAGGTCAGGGGTAAAATGACCGAAATGTTGTGAGCTTACTACTCTGAATTCAAATACGTACAATAAAACGCAAGATGTATCCTCAATATCGAAAGTTTAAAAAAAAAGTCAAAATGAATTATAGATTAGCTTGAGTCATAACTAAATCCCGTTTGGGGGATCAGCTTGTAAAGATATATGTATCAGCCTAACTACGAATCATATAAGGTTGTTAAAAATAAATTTGGTTTACACTAAAATATCTGAGTTTTTGCTTGCTAGTGGCAACGTACACATTGGATTAAAGAATAAACATCACAAACTCACTAATATAGGAAGTCTTAAAGTGCATTCATATAACAAATGTAATAGGAGTTGAAGCAAGGGAATAATGCTATTGAGCTATCTAGAAAAAATACGTAGTGTTTATTCTCAAGGAATAACTGACCAGCGAGTACGAAATTAGTTTGCAAAGTTTGGGGTGTTCATCAAACTTTGATGGTGAGTCTTTGAAAGGATTAGTGGATTGAATATTTGAAAGGATTAGGGGAAAACGTTGCATAGCAAAGCAATCGGGAATTATCAAAGGTGCAAAATATATCATAATGTCGACACTTAGAAAAGATAGGGAAAATGGCGAATGCAGAACTGAATAAAATGTAATTTTAATTTACTTTTTAAAGGCTCCAATATACCTAAATATTTGCATATTTATAGGTGAAGGGTGTCCAGTAAATTAGATAGATAGACAGACATAAAAAGCATCTGAGCCCAGTTCAAAAACCCTATTCAATATCAAGCACTGACGAAGGCTACCGAAGTAGCCGAAAATTTTTTTTGAAAATTTTGTAATTTATAAAAATATTATTGGGGTACCACATATTAACTAAATAAAAAAATATACCAAAAATGTATTTTTCACCACTATTTATATATCTAGCTATCCCATATAAGTAAAGGAATATACCAATTATATGTATATATATAATTGGTATATTCCTTTACTTATATGGGATAGCTAGATATATAAATAGTGGTGAAAAATACATTTTTGGTATATTTTTTTATTTAGTTAATATATATATATATATATATATATATATATATATAAGTGAACATAGAAGTCAACACTTAGAGGCGACAGTCTGTTTCATGCTATCGTCAGGCCACACGATTGCATATAGCATGAAACAGACTGTCGCCTCTAAGTGTTGACTTCTATGTTCACTTTTATATTTACACACGCTCTATCTCTGATATTGAGCACTTTATTCCATAAATATAGCACACCTTAAGACTATATATATATATATATCTATATATATATATATATATATATATATATATATATATATATATGTGTGTGTGTGTGTGTGTGTGTGTGTGTGTGTCCAGGAACAAAAATTGCACAAGCACTCAAGCATTTCGCATTTGGGACACATCAGGCAATGGAGATTAACCAAGTGACTTTTTGATGGGATCAGGGAAGGCCACCTGGAACTGAGTTCATTGTAATTATTTTTAACCTGTGCCTGGTAAAGGTGATAGCCTGTTAGTGAGTAGATGGGCACCACCTGTTAACTGCTCTTGCCCTGAGAAATGCCATGACGGGGAACTATTCAGCATCGCTCTTTAACACAGTTGTTCGTAACATATTTTTTTCTTCTCACGCCTGTTTTCAGATATTTTCGGCGCACAGCACCCCCTCTCTTAAAGCTTCACGAGTAAATATCACATGTCACGTGTTTACCTTCTGTAGCATTATAGAAGAGACAATGACCGGAAGTCAACAGTGGCGAGAACAGCTAAGCGATTGTTATCAGGCCAGACTGTAGGAGCTGTTAGTAGTAACTTGCAAGATTTAGCTCCACACAAATATTTCAACTGAAGATAAATGTTTAAAATACATCCATAAATGTAAATATATATAAACATAAATATGAACAATCGTATAGTTCTTTTAATTATTTCACTCCAAGTAAGGCAATAAAGCCAGTAAAATGCAAGGGGTGACTGGGTGTGAGAGAATATGAGAAAAAAAAAGAAAACATTATTAATGATAGAGAGCAATAAAAGGAATTAAAACAGAAGATAACAATTGAAACAGTATTGAAATTTTTTAACATAAATGTTGACTGGAAAGCAGAAAAAGTGCGAGAGAAGAAACTGTTAGCATAGAACTTACGGTTACATCAAACCATTTCAACTGTAAAATGATATGACTTTGTAGCGGTATGTTCACCATTATGTAGGGGTGTGTACTACATATATTTATTTTTTGACTAGGAAAGGCGTGATTAAGGAAAGTAAAGACGCTGGAGGTTACTATCCAATGTGGCGTGCACAATGCGATTTATATTTGACGTAAAATAGCACATAGTACAAAATACAAAACAGAATGTAATGATTCAAAATATAACAATTGAATTTATTAGTGTTTGGTGTACATGCATATAAGCTGAAGGTTTGATAGAGTTATGTCTCTTAGATTTGGAAATATTTGTACCTGAGCTCATAAAGAAGAAGTAATTATTAAACTGTAGTTTAGAAGAATAAAGTTCCTTTAGCATGTAAGGAATTGAGTGTTGGATAAAGTTGGTAAGAGTTCAGAAGAGATTTTAGAGTTCGTACTTGCGTGAAATGGTAATGTTCTTTAAGGTCTGACCGCAAAGTTAAGACGAGAGTTCTTGAAGGTCACATTTTAGCAGCAAAGGTTTGAGACGCAAGAGTGACGAAAAAAAGAGAGAGAACCACACGTGTTTTGTTTATATAAGATGGTGTATCACGTGACTGGCTCCGATCGACAAGGCGTGAAATTTCATTCCTCGCGTGCAGGATATCTGATATCCTACTGGGATCAGTTTAAACCGATGCCTTCTTTTCCCATTTACTTCGACCGTTTGGCTTAAAGTTCGTTTTTTATACCTCAAATGAAAACTTGGAAATTTCCAGCATATTTCAGTGAAATTTTAATTTTCCAAAATTATAATATTATAGATATATGGAAAAAATATCATTATATATGTATAATTTGTAGAGGAAAGTGTGTGAAACGTGAAGAAGAGAAATAATCTTCAAACACAGCTCTATAAATTTAAATAATTTTATTATTGTGTATAAAAATAACCTATATTTTCTTTCAAGTTAACAGAAACAAATTACAAATTTCCCCGCAAACAAAGTTCAACGAAAAATGTTTTGTTTTTCTTTTTACAACATAAAGAAATCAATTGCATTAGTGTAAATAGAAAGATCTGTATGAATTCATCACGTAGATTTTGACGATTTACGTTATTTTATGTATGCGTGTTTGTGTTGTGTAATTCCAACAGTCTGCAAGCTGTGAACGGTGAATATTTGTACTACTGCGACAATTGCGCTTGTCTATATACCTCGCCCATATGTTTTTCGTGTTTTATGAATTACTTTAACAGCGAGAATTATCATTTGTAAAAGAAACTTAAAAGTCAATGAATAACTTAATTTGAGCTTATGAAAAATTAGTTTGAGAATTCAGTATTGTTCACAGTCCCCGGTCGATTTTATACTGAAGACAAAAGAATATTAATTTACGCTACGCTATTTATGAGAAAAAATCGAATCAGAGGAAGTTAAAAATTAGATTAACTAAACTAAGAAATTTTATTGATTAATAAATATATTTCCCAATTTTTAATTTCAATTTTTAGGAAGGAAAATATTGTTAATCGTGATCCTTCAAATTTTCGTAGCAGACAAGAGGAACGGCATTTTAGATATCGTTAGCATTTATTAGTTAATGCGAATGTGTAAATTTGAATTTGGAGCATGTTTGAGCCTACTTTTGCACAAAATTGAATTACTGATATTACTTAAATCTATTGATTTTTTTCTACAATTTTTAACGGGATTCAACACACACTATATATATATATATATATATATATATATATATATATGGAAAAAAGAAAGTCTAATTTTAAACTGACTCCAAGAGGAGATGACTTCATACATGCGCATGTTTTAGAAAAAAAAAACGCGAGAAAAAAGAATGTTCATGAGAACGAACCTTTGTTATAGAATAAGCAAAGGACTGGGCAGGCTCTTAAAATAGAAAATTCATTGTTTCCAATTTTTGGCCAAACTTTTCTAAGCAGCAACACCTTATCCAGGTCTTTGTCCTGCGGAATAGGTGACAATGCCAGCTGGTTAGACATTCCAACCGATTTTACACCAAGTGATCGTAAAATGAAACCGTAAGCTACCGGCCAGATTAATTGGACCAGGGGCCTTTCAATCATCGTAAACATCGTAACTATACACCAGCTTGTGTTTAAAATTGAAATCTTTATTGCTGTTCCGATAAAATCGGATGTGTGTGTGTGTGTGGGTGTGTGTGTGTGGAGGAGGTTTATGGTAATCCAAACTGAAGAGAGATTATCGCTTTATCTTTAACGGATTCAATTTACCCATGGCTCCACTGTGAATGTACGCCTTTTAAATCGTCAGGACTTTTTATGATTAGAAAGTGGCATTTTCATTCGTAGACGAATTATTCTTTATGAAAAGCGTGTGTGTGGTTTAAAAAAACCCAGCAAAAATGAAATTGAAATGAAACGAAAACAAAATCTACAAAATTAATCGAAATAAAAAATAAAAGGCTCTGTTTAACGAAATTAAACCAATGTGTAACCTCACATTTCGTCAATAAAAGTTCGGTATCTGTTACATCGGTGGTATCAAGATGATAAAATTGTTCATTTAAAATACCACACCCATTAGAAAATATATTCAATTTAAATACAGGAATCATAAGAAGAACGACTTCAATCGGTCGCACATTTCGTCTTATACTATTTTCCTGTTAACCATGAGTTATTGTCAGACAAATTAATCCTTCGCCACACACATGTGTATTTCAGTTTCATTGCATTTTTCTGTGCGTATGTATATTTCAGCTCAATGATGGACGTAAAAATATTTTTACGAAATTAAAAAATTCTATTTCTTTAAAGTTTAATAAAAATTATAAAATATAATTATCTGATATAAAAAAAAAACAAAAAAAAACAGGGTTTAAAATTTTAAGGTTTCTAACTTTATGATGATTTTGCTCAGCCCAAGGGAGGGGATGCTCAGAGTAGCGGGTATGTATTATCCCAGTGTCTTATTTGGAACAGTCAAATTATGTGCATGTATATTAAATAACAAATGCACGTGTATGTCTCAGGCACAGCATGGACATATGCATTACATATAAAGTCAGATAGAGAAAGTATGTAACGGGCAGAGAATCAGCTATTCTTTCATGATATAGATTTAGAAGTTCTATGCAATAATATTTGTTTTTCCTTATATTTTTTTATTCCTGAATTCATTAGCACTATCAGAAAATGATGGCCAAATTTAAGTAACTTTGTAGTTGGATTGGTTATTTTTTCTACATCAAGGTTTATATCCCAGCACTTAGATCTAGCGTCGCATGTGAGCAAAAATTGTTGTTTTCTTTTCAACTGTTAAAAGCAAAAACATTCAATAAAATCTAACATGACTTGTACTGTCAAAAAATGATGACAAAATCTAATTAATTTTATAATTACACAGATGATATTTTCTGCATGCTAAGTATAGAATCTAGAATTTTATCAAAACGCTTAAATCTCCTGTTGCAAATAGGAAAGAACACTGCCTTTTAAATCCTTAAAAGCAAAAACATATTTACCTATTTCAGAACAAAATAGTTACCTATAGATTCAAACAATCATCAAACCATATCAATGTGCATTTATTTATGTTTCCTGTCTCATCTGTAGTGGGGAGGGAGGAATTCCAACATGTTAGTAATTGTAAGTGCGATTACTTCTCTTAGACATTTTAATAATCTATACAAACAAAATATTTATCCGAATTTAGACAAAATTAGGACACGAGTAAAATTAACAGTGTCAGTAATCAGTTCCTTTACTAAAACGTTTCTTTGATTGCAGTCTTATTTGTCCAAGCCTTTCATGTGAAGTACTCAGATACCTTTCTGTATTAAGTGATCGTCTTGTTTTGTCTTGAAATAGGCTTTGTTGTCGCCGTCTTTGTCGTTCTGTTGCTCATCTTTTTCTTCCGATAGATATTTCCATTTCACTGTTATATTAAACACATAAATCTTTGAAGAAGATATTGAGCAAAAAGGCGATTTATATAATATCAGAAATAATCAATGAATCATAGAGAATATTGTATCTAAAATATATAAAAGGAACGGATTAATTAAATGGTTCATTGGCCTCTATTTTAGTTGTGGATTCTTTATTCCCGCTTTATTGAATCTCAATACATTGTTTCAAGACTTGTGTTTCATTACATCTCATTATAAAACTTTCTATCAATTGTTATCATTTTTTATAATAATAAAACACTAGGCAGAAATGGGAGAAAAAAAAATAAACTCATCGTTGTAAATAACCAATTAGAGACAGCGATCCTGATGTAGAACAAACTTTTACTCTTCAATACCTGGCAGTCTCTTGTCTAAAACCAGAAATCAAAGGATTCATAATTGTTGCACACTATCACTGTCTTCCAACCAGCAACTACCAATGTAATGTCCTGAAATTTAATAGCAGCCCATCCTACCGCGTATGTGAAGAACATTTTTGGTCAATTAATGTCTGGCTGGGCCTACTGGTTCCAACAGTGTACTAACACCGACATTATAGGTTGGCTCATTAAATGCATTGGGTACTATGTCGCACATTCAAAGCCATTAAAAGTTGTACAGAATTAAGAGGATACTGTCTCTGGAATCTCAGCATTCAGACTGATAGAGAAATCCAAGCAAACTGACCAGACATAATTTCTCACAATTATGATCAAAACAGATGACTTCTGACAGATTTTGCTGCCCCAGCCAACGAAAACGTTTGAAAAGGTTTGATCAACTAATTAACTACAAATGTAAGAGGCCAGTGGCCATGGTTTAGTTATACCAGTCCATGGAAAGGGATTAGTGTCTTGAGGTATTCAGAGACTTGATATCTGTGATGGAGTAAAGATATTACAAGGAGAAAAATACGGGAGGGTAGTTATCCGGAGCCGAGTTCGAATTCCAGTTTAATCCATTGCATTTCACTTACGTGCTAATACCCTTGGGAAAGGTATGAATCCTCTTCTTCTCCCTCACCCCTAGCTATGGGTAAGTAGCAGGGAAAAACCAGGTTCTAGAACTTTGGATGGCAACTGGTCTACTGCAGAAAGAAATGTCAACCTACTGCGGGGAAAAATTTGCCTCGTCAGTTATGCTTCGAAAGATACATAATCGCCTAAGCGTGTATCGCGTATGGCACATAACTGACTCGGTTATTCGGAATGGAGTCTTATGGAAAAAAAATGTCGGGTTTTAAAAATGTTAATTTAAATCCACAAAATACTTATAAAGGAAGGCCTAGGAAGAGTTTGAGCTCAAATTAATCTAACGAAAGTTTAGTATGATTCAGCATAACTGACGCCTTCCGGTCTAGCTCCATAACCCCAACGAAGTTGGCATGACATTAAGAAGTTTGCCAAGAGTCCGAAAGATTCTCGGTCGCTCCAGGGTTTGTTATTTTAGAAGCTTATTCGTCGTATTTATGTTGATTTCAGTGTAATTTTGGAAACTTAAAATCTTTGACAAAAACTGAAAGGCACTTCGTAGACGATCATCTGGTTTACTTAACAGACGTTTCTTTATTTGAAACGCTAATTAAACTTGTCTATTTCCCGGGCGGAAGGCTTTATGAGCGGAGTACGCATGCGCGTGAGTTGGAGGCGGCTGTGCATTAGAAAAAAAAAGTCCATCGTAAAAGTAATTCATTGCTAAGTTATTAACACCACCAGCATTACTTAAGAAACATACGCCTCTCATTGCTTCTGGAGTATAAAGGGAATGATTGGAACGAAGCTCCCCCCCCAGCTCTGGTGCGATTTTATATTTCACCTCTAATTAAATTGTTAATAATTTTTCAACAGCATCATTTTCTTCCGACTGTCACATTTATCATTTTTCAGCTGAATCTCCTGATGTCGGGAAAACGCGATCGTATTCTTACGAGGCATAGATTTTTGTTCGTCTTCGTGAGTCTCACATGAGTAAGACAAGGAACTGAATTACGCGACGACTCACGCCGGTGAAGGACATGAACCAATGACGTTCATTACACCGTACGCCAACCGGATTATGTCTTGTGGCTGCCGGAGTTCGATTTATAGAAGGACCTCGAGATAGAAATCCGTAGAGTGTGCCATTTGAAGACAACAGCATTACCTGTTATTTGGGCTTTGGGAATGATGACAAAAAATGTGAACAAAATTCCTAGTAGCGTTAAAATGTGTGAATCGCAGTCTTGAAACCTCAGGTTGAGATTTGGGGTGGGGGGAACTCGTACAAAGTAAAGGCAAAACACAACAGTCACATGAGTTGGGCGATCATGTATCTTTCGATATATGACTGACGAGGCAGAAGATTTTTCGTGCAGTAGGTTGTCATTTCTTTCTGCGGTAGATTGGTTTGCCAGCCAAAGAACTCACAGCTGGTGGAGAAGAAATGGATTCATACCTTTCCCAAGGGTATTTGTGCGTAAGTTAATATAACAAACTCGATCGGGATTCGAACTCGGCTCTCCGAGTTCTCATTCCAAGGCGATATCCACAACGCACATTATCATCATCATCATAATGAGTGAGTTTATGAACAGCTGAATCATAATTACAGTTGCTTTGAGAAGGATATACTCTATTGATTTCACTCCGTATAACATTGGCTTTCATGGAGTGTCGACGTGTTTTAAAATCAGTGATTTATTTATTGATTTTTCATTGATACATCAACAAATTGTATTCCATTTGTTTTCTATGGAAACGAATAAAAGAGATATTTATGAATTAAAATATGTTTACAATCATCTGTTCCTTGTTCGGAGATTCAGGATTAGCGGGATTATTCTAGTAGACTATTACTACTCAGCTCTCAGTTCGATCCTTGCCGAGTGCTAAATACTTGTGGCCTTGTGCCTTACTAAATAACATTGTGATAATCTTATTCTTTCAATACGAGAAGTCAATTTATATATATATATATATATATATATATATATATATATATATATATATATATGTGTGTGTGTCACTGAATCGGTAGTGGGGTCATTGGGCAGTTGAGCTCGGGGTGGTGTTGGGGAATTACACCTTGAGGGACGCGTCATACAATAAATAATACCAGTGTATATTGGTTTTTCTCCCGTTCGCCGTAATAACACGGCGAGCGATTCTCAGGCTTTTCATTATAGAAAATGCTGTTCCAGCCATCGCCCAAAATATTATTGACAACCCCAGACACGTTTAAACGCATTCCCATCCTGCCGCAAACCACTGGAAACTCAACGACCGCCTATCCTGCAGCCGCCGTCACCCACTACTTCAGGCTCTCCACCCACATCCGCCCTTTTTATTTATGTAATCTAGTGATTTGACTCTCACCACTCCTAAAGATCTCGTCTGCGAACCACGCGAGACATTCAAGCGAGACTCCGGGGAAGAGCTCGGTCGGTGGGAAGAAGTGCTAATTCATATATTGTTGTATATGATCTGAGTTGATAATCTACTGCGGACAAGGTTATCTAGATAGATAGATAGTAGATAGATAGATAGATAGATAGATAGAGAGAGAGAGCGAGGAAGAGATGAATAGCCTGATAGATATATCAGAGTAGATAGGTATATAAATAGATATGAACAGACTGGCGGGAGACAGCCACGAAGAGAGCGAGGGAGACAGCCACAAACAGAGCGAGGGAGACAGCCACAAACAGAGCGAGGGAGACAGCCACAAACAGAGCGAGGGAGACAGCCACAAACAGAGCGAGGGAGACAGCCACAAACAGAGCGAGGGAGACAGCCACAAACAGAGCGAGGGAGACAGCCACGAACAGAGAAAAGTATACATAGGTTCACAAATTCGAACATATATAAAAGTTACAAACTAAAAAAGAGATCGAACCGAATAGTGATTTCACACGTGTAGCTTAGATGTGTCACAGGGCCGAAAGTAGGGGCACCCTGTGAGGATCGAATTACTCAGTCGTAATTGTGCTAGCGAGGCAAGCTTACTAACTCGAGGTGCCCATGACCAAAGCGAATAGTGAGAGAAATATATGGAGAGAGAGAGAGCGGCAAATAGATATGAACAGTCTAAGAGGGATAAAGACAAATTTTCCAACATTAAAATCGAGTTGATTACTATTAATGATAAAAAAGCCCAAAGAGTTTACACACTTATCCCAACGTCACTTCCTCTTTTTGAAACAGCTTAAGTCCTCTTTGTGGATAAGCAAAACTATTTTCGCATTCTCCTAAATTTTGTTCACTTTCTGAGACATTCACCATTTCAACTACGACTTTAATTTTCGAATAAAACAAAAACGTTGCAGGGAGCAAAACCTGGATGCCATGTCGGGGGCAGATTGTACATTGAATGCCCAATCCTAGTCATAATTTTCGCATTGTCAATCATGTATTTCCTTTGAATATAATTCGCACGCCTTCAACGTTTTCAAGTATTCTGCTTGTGTGACACAATGGGTCGTAGTTCGATTAGCTTAGGCCGCGTACGCTGTATATTGGGCTGTAAATTATTTTATTTCGGTCTGATTTTATGACAACAGCAATATCGAAATTTGAGAGCATCAAAGCAATCATCGTCCATAAGTAGGGCAATAAATAAATAAATAAATGAAAACTCTCGGTGTCAAGAGTTACTCGGACAAAAGATAGGGAATTCCGGTTTCTGGGTTATATTTTTAGGTTGTATTCTAGAACAGACTGCCATAAGCTATTCATTGGCGAATGGCAAGCCGTTCGTCAAGACGGAGAAAATAATTGTCACAGAGACAGTCAGAGAGAATTTCAGTCGTTGTCGGACAGACAGAAAGAGGCAGCTAGAGTAAAAATTACAGTCACATATAGGCAAAGGGGCAGTCGGGTCTATCACTGGCCGAATAGAAGATTTGGTCGGTTAGTCTCAGTCAGTTATGTGCCATGCATGATACACAGTTAGGCGATCATGTATCTTTCGTTATATGACAGAAGAGGCAGATTTTTTCCCGCACTAGGTTGCCATTTCTTTCTGCGGTAGACCAGTTACCATCCAAGGCTATAGAACTCGGTCTACTCTGCTATTTACCCATAGATGGGGGGAAATAAGAGGATTCATACTTTTCCCAAGGGTATAAGCACGTAAGTGAACGTAACAGATTTGAGGGGAATTCGTCTACTGTCAAAGAAGATGTAAGTAGCAACGAAAAACTTTCTCCTACCAATCCGTGAATTTGTGAATCATGAATACTGAAAACAGGATGTGTGTTTTTTGTACTGGCGATATCTCGAAGTGGCCGTATATTCATATTTGCTGAATGCTTTCCAGAACGTAAATAATTTTAAACAAATTTTTGAACAAGTTCGAAGCGTTTGAACCAGAATTTTATCTGGTTTCGTTTCATTAAATCATCCCGAAAAATTTCTGAATCATTTCAATAGATGTCCCTGAACGAATGTACAAGTTTCAAGCAAACATTACTGTATTTTTTGCTGTAACGGCTACACAATACCCAATTTCCGTACGTAGAATTAGTATATCGACCAGAAAGAATTATTTTTTTATATTTTATCTCGTGACCCGTAGGATCGTACGGGCACTATATAGAAGTGCTGTTTCTTGGGCAAGCTAGCCCGACGGAGTTTAGCCCTCTCCAGACCGGTTCTGAAATCAGAGTTTTTCCTACTTCTAGACCGGTTGCAGCCCAAGGTCATAGAACCCTGTCTTGCTATTTAGCCATAGTTAGAGAGGAGAGAAGAAGAGGATTCATACATTACCCAAGGGTATTAACACGAAAGTGAGTGTAATGGATCCGACTGGAATTCGAACTCAGCTTGATCTCGTGCATACACACGCATAATTAATTACAGTTAATTACAATTTGTTACTTAAATTCGTTGTAAATTGATCCTCCTAAGAATGCCAAAACAAAACAATTTCTTACCAAGTGCTTCTTGTAAAGATTTGTAATTCGTAGCCTAGCGTTCTTTTTCCATATATTGCTACAGATAAAGCACTCTGGATTATGAATTTCATATATATATATATATATATATATATATATATATATATATATATATATATATATATATATATATATATAATGAAGTCAAGACTTAGAGGCGATAGTAATAGCATAAAACAGACTTGATTTCAATTTCCACTTTTATATTTACATACGCTCTATCCCGGTTATTGAGCACTTTAACCTATAAATATAGCATACGTTAAAACTATCTATCTATATATATACACACACACACACATTATATATATATATATATATATATATATATATATATATATATACACATACATATTCGACGTATGAGGGTCAAGCAGATCAGTTCCCAGGAAACCGACAGCCCGACAACAGCACATGAGATTTGATTATAGTGGTGAAGGTTTGGTGCAAGACCAGCCACACTTTTTGAAGGGCCGAATACAGAGACCTGGTGCACTAAGAGCCACAAGGTCCCCAAACGACCCTCCGCAGGTTTTGAATTCAGAGTTGTCCTTCTCCTAGACTAGTTGCCATCCAAGGCTATAGAACCCAGTCTGTCCTGCTATTTACCCATAGCTGGAGGAAGAAGAAGAGGATTCACACTTTTCCCAAGGGTATTAGCACGTAAGTGAATGTAATGCATTCGACTGGAATTCGAACTCGGCTCTCCGATTCCTCAATCCAAGCCGCTATCCATTACTCGACATTTTATTTATTAATTTTTTTATATCTATATTTTAAAATTTTAAGAAATCACATCGAATAAGAATGTTTATTTTGGTTTTCGAAGTGGGGTCAATTTACAAAACAAACCTAACCTTCTATTTACTTTTATAAAATTTAATTTTAAAATCGAGTTGAACAATATTATCACTTTTTATATTTGTGATCTGGAGTCCTTAATACATAGAAACATGAAAAAAAAATTAAAAAAAAATATATTCTGGTAGCAGTGTATATTGTACAACTCCACCCACTTATCAATAACGTCAAGCAGAAGATAGAATAAACCTAGTAAGAATATATATATATATATATGTGTGTGTGTCTGTGTTTGTAGTAAGGTCCCATTTGATTACTTGGCTATTTATATTAAAACAGGACTAGCAATAACTGTACATGGACAGCGGAATGAGAAAAAGGATTGTTCGAACTTCTCTAATGGTTACTCAGATTGACACCGGAAATAAAGACTTTACGATAATCATGTGATGGCAATAATAATATTAGCTGTTTACATACAAGGAAACATTTGGCATTCATTGACCGAGCAGTCAGTACTGCTTTCGGTGGAAAAATTTCTCTTAAACACTTTTGAGTCCAGTAGTTTTTATCGCTATTTCCAATACTGGTGGTGGGGTTTCCTTCCAAAGCTTCCATTTGAAGTGGTATGGAAGGTTAACATCTTGATTATGTCATTATTTTCTCTTCGAATTACATGTGCTATCCATCTTAGTCGCTGTTGCTATTTGTAGTTCTAAAGCGATGCGGTTTCTGTTATTTGGTACAGTTCTTTGTTTGTGATTCTATAGAACCAATCCACAATGTTCAAAGATGGGTGACCTTAGCCAAGACACTCAGACTTTACTTGGCGAAAGCCCCTTTTCACCATTGATCAGCTTACAGTTGAACGGGTTTGGTGCTTTGGATGGCTTCCATTTGAAAGTCACCATCTGACGAGGCTATTTAAGAACATGACTCGACTTTTCAGATTGATACTTTGATTTCGTAGTGTTGCGCGAAACTATCTCTGGCACAGCCTATTCGATGTTCATAAATTCTCATTCCAGAAATTCAAACAGATATGGATGCCTGTGAAATTCTGGGAGAACATACTTAAACTATATATATGTGTAGTCATTCACAGATAGACTATTTCGCTGTATCACTGCTCATCAGTGTGATTAGACATGCGATTGCCTCAAGCCGTGATCGAAACTCGACTGATTTGTCATCAGTCGGTGATTTTACCCTTGAGCAATCAGGGGTAGAGTGGAAGGCGAATTTTTACGTACTATTCTTCGAATAAGCACGCCAATGACCGAGAGGGCTCAATTCATGTAAGAGCTTTGCAGTATTAGCAGTAATAGTCATTGTTTACAAATTCGCGCCTTTTCCCCAGAGTGCTATATATATATATATATATATATATATATATATATATATATATATATATATATATGTGTGTGTGTGTGTATTGAGATTATCACCCAGCGGTGACTGTCTTTCACGCTAAACGCAATCGTCATATCATCTGACGTATAAAACTGACTGTCGACGCTGGGTGTTGACCTCGATGGACAATTTTATATTTACATACTCTCTATTCCTGATAATGTGCACTTTAACCATAAATATAGCACACCTTGAAACTATATTTTTATCACGTATCTATAAATATACATCACTCTGCAGTTATCTATCGATCGGTCTCACTGTTTTGATATCTAAGACTACTTCATGAGAATAACTTGAAATATATAATGTAAGCCATTTTGGGTAGCATCTTCATGAGTAGAAAAGTTTAGCCAATGATCAAGATCTCCCTCTAGCTCCCAGTTGACTATTCAAAGAACCGAGTTGACAAGTTTAATTCTGACCACAAAATTTCCTCCAAGTGGATCTGTAAGGCAACTTTTCAACAACCATCGCCACTTCACAATTCCCACGTTTACCTGTCTCCTTAGCAAATACTGGACCAAAGTAGACAGATTGTATTGCGCCGATCTTTTGAGACCTGTTCGTCTTGATAATTAACACCCGAAATAAATTTCCAAGACAAAAAGGCGGGACGGACATATTCTGCCCGCCTTTCCATTTATGTCTTAACCAGTCTCTTCATTATTGATTTCTCTTGATATCACACGAGTCTGACCTAAAGACATATCTATTCCAGTATTTCAAATCTACCTACATTCCCCTCATCATTCCATAACAATCTATCCATATATAGATTAGTCTGTGTTTCTCTCTCTCTCTCTCTATATATATATATATATTTATATATATATATATATATATTATATGTGTGTGTGTGTGTGTGTGTGCGTGTGTGTGATTCGTAGACAGTGCTATTACGCTGTATCACAGCTCCTCAGTGCGACTGGACGTCCTAGAGCCTCAAGCCAGGACCGAACCCTTACCGATATGGTGTCAATCGAAGTTCCTACCCCTAAGCCATCAACACAACCATCTCTATCTATCCATATATATCTTAGTCTGTGTTTATCTCTCTCTCTCTCTCTCTCTCTATATATATATATATATATATATATATATATATATTATATGTGTGTGTGATTCGTAGACAGTGCTATTACGCTGTATCACAGCTCCTCAGTGCGACTGGACGTCCTAGAGCCTCAAGCCAGGACCGAAACCTGACCGATATGGTGTCAGTCGAAATTCCTACCCCTATGCCATCAACACAACCATCTCTCTCTTTGTCTCTTCCCCCCCTCTCTCTCTCTCTATATATATATATATATATATATATATATATATATATATATATATATATATATATATATATATATATATATATACAGAGAGAGAGAGAGAGAGACAAAGCAAGAGAGAGATAGCGAGTGAGCGAGAGAGATACGCGAACCCACCTAAATTATTGGTAAAGCCAATACGAAGCCTGCCAGGTGGCCAAAGGAAAAAACTAATAAAAAGAAAAACGACGCAAATTATACAAATACCCTAATTTAGGTACTTTCATGAGATCGCTAAAAACAGAGCATAGCATGATGAAAAAGACGCCAAAGTTGATGAAAACAAAATTTTAGCGTCTAAATGCTTATGCTATTATTGAGAGGAAAGATCAAAGTATTTTTTAAATATTTTTAAAAATTTTTCCTTCTTTTCAGAATATTGTAAATTTTGATTAAAAAAACATTGTTTCTCTTTTTATCAACCGAACCAATAAAATAACATAAAATTTTTTTTCGTTATTTGGTAAACAAGATTTGTAACTAAAATTTTGGACATGTTAAGTATGAGAAAAAATTTCAAAAAATATTAAAAAAATACTTTAGTGTTTCTTCTCAATAATGAAATATACATTTAACACGAAGAAAATTTTTTTTCATTCATTTTTAGACCGTTCTTGTCATGCTAATTACTAATCAATGATATAACCTATGCTGGATCTATCTTCTGAATGGGGCAGCTCGGTGAAGGAAGTCGTTGCTCTAGGGGCCAGTCCGGCATGTTCTGTGTGCTTGTATAAATGTCACCACCAGGAAGGATGAGCTGTGCTATATTAAGCCTAATAACATAGTTTGCTCCTCGCCACCGTAGCCCGTTGGCTTGCGTCGCATCGGAGCGGTCTGGATTCGACTATCGGAAGGAGGAAACAACCGTCCAGTGCTTTCTTAAACATGATAAATCATTATAAAAATCCCCTAATTACTAATCAATTTAAGTCTGTTCGAATCTGTCTATTTTCAGTCTGATCATCTCTATTTATCTATCGATGTCAGTCTGTTCATCTGTGTGTGTGTGTGTGTGTGTATGTGTTCATATACATTTATCTTCTCCGGTATTTTGATATTTATTTTATATCAGCCAATTTATTAATCCTGTATCAAGATTATCTTTGCCATTCGACTGAGTATTTTACATCTCTCAATCCGAGTTGTTTTAAAGCAGTCCCCAAAGAAGAATTTGCAATGTTATTAGTCCTGACATCACGGCTTCAATTACTTTCCTACAGCCGTAATCTAGATTCTCTGTGACTTTTCTATAAATACTTGGATAGTAATTATTTTGATGAACTTAGCTCTATGGTAACGAAAATTTATGAATTTAAGCGCAGTACTAAATTGGCTTCAAGGTTTCATCATTCTACAGATATATATATATATATATATATATTCAAAAATTATAAAATAAGCATGTTATAAAATCACTACAAAAATAGCCATTTTGTTTCAACAATTCTGGTGTCTTATCAAGTGATGGTGTTAAATGTAGAATAAAGAGTTTTAAAAGGTAATCAACCAAACATCTCTTAATAGGGGAAACGCTGTTACATAACCTACAATGACCAGTCAAAATCGAAATACAAGTATATGATAATTCAACAAATTTGACAACGAACCTTGGTTATAATCATTAATGCCTGAATGTTAATGTTAGGCTAACATAGAAATCATTCTGATTAATTTTAAATTTTACTATAAAATTAAAAATAAAAATTACCAATTTTGAATTTAACCTATATTGAGTTTAAAATATTATATATACCCAGTATTTTTACATCAAATCAATCATCGCAGTCTTTCCAGGTCACTCTACCTCTCAATCTCCTATCTACCTATGTATTAGTCAATATCAATTTTTGTTTTTAACCCCATCTCTCTTTCACATGTCATATCGAGAAGAGAACTACTTTTTAATCATTTCTTGACAACATAAATACAGGTCACTTTCTGACATTTCTCCCTTTGTGTTATTTTAATGTTTATCTTGCATATTTAATATCGAATATGTCGGCGTGTTAGTCTCTTTCTTCTCGCCGATTCTGCTGAACAGTTTTGCTTTTTCTATCTTACACCACACTGTCTACTCGTGAAACTTACTTTAACGCCAAACAAAACAGTTCAAATTAACTTCCAGTAATTAATTAGGAAAAAATTCTTCATTGAAAGAGAAACTTCTGACTTGCCAATATGATATATAATACAGTCTGTTCTTATCTATAGCAGTCTATTTCGGTGTCTTTTCATATCTACCCATCCCAGTCTTTTTTTCCCATACACCGATGTCTTCTCTTATTTTTCATTCTCAGTGAATCTATCTAAATGTTATCTACCTCATTCTTTTTATACTTATCTGTCCGAATCTGGTATTTAATCTACTCTGTGCTTAATCTATGAATCCGTATGAATAAAAAAAATATTTATCCAGATAAAATGTGATAAGGGAACTGTATATATATATATATATATATATATATATATATATATATATATAATCATTTCACCCCAAGCAAAGCGATAAAGTCACGAAGACGCAATTTTGACTGATAGTGAAGGAAAGTGAGAAAACATTACAGAGGAGAAAGAACAGTAAAAAAAAAGAAAGAAAAAAAGGCAAGATTCAAGGAGACATATGGCAATTGATGTTGCATTTAATTTTTTTTAAGATTCTAGTAGAGTCCAGCTAAATAGTGTTGATATCTCAATAAAAACATGGTGGAGAAGGCAAGCGAAAACAACTCCACTACCCATTCCAAGTAAAATTATGACAACAAACTATACAAATATTACAGATAACAGCCTTGAAGGGGGTTAAGTCAACTGGATGTAGCCCCCTTACTCGGTAAGGGAAGAAATATACGACAGGTGTCATCTGACCGTCATCCAGAGACTGTTCTCAAAATAAATATTAGGTTGGTGCAAAAATAATGTCGTTTTCTCACATAGTAACATATGTGAGAAAACGGCATTATTTTTGCACCAACCTAATATAAAGAATAACGGCCTAAAGAAGGTTATGATCACCTGGAACGACACCAACAAGGAGATATACGAGCGACAAGTGTCATCAGACATTTATTCATCCGGCAAGTGATCGTAAAAAAAAAATTAAAAAAATAGTGACCGGGACCTGAAAGTTAAGCATGTTATACCAACGTGGCCAGCTTGCAAACAAAACAAGAGATGGATAGATTAAATATCAACATTCTAGGCGAAACTAAGCTGGCAAGTAATGCGGACTTCATAACCGACACACACGCAGGATACTACATGCAGGCGAGAAGAAAAGTGAAAGAGGTGTAGGGTTCATATCAGATAATGACATGAAGAAATGTGTATATCTGCTGCGGTCCGATGATGGAAAATCAACACCCGCTGAAACCAGCCAAGGCTTATTAATGCGAGAATTGGACGGGGGAATATCCCGTTATGTACGGGCCAAAAGAAAGATTGTTGTGGCACAATTTTCGGATATCTTTAAGCAAGATGAAAGAAACAATAACCCACAACAGAGTTCATTTGATCTTGCTGTTTCTGGGACTGCGCAAACGTCAGCCAGTTAGAATATTACCTCTCCCATCGAAAGCGTCATCAATGGTCTCATAAGCGTCAGAATCGGACATCTTTTTAATCACTGGATGGTATTAATCTCTCTAGATTTATTCAATCTATATAATGAGGCGATTCTTGGAGAATTAGAATTCCTCTAAGGATTTATTATTGATTACCACAATCTTAGCAGCATAAGATATGCACTTGACACCGTTTTGATGGCAGACACAGAAAACAAACTGCATTAACTCCTAAATAAGCTTGTAAAGGAAAGCGAGAAGAAACGACTAACCATCAATTGTAAAAAAAAGACAGAATGTATGATTGTCAGCAAGAGTATAAGAAGATACGAATGGGAGATGCCAAAATCAGATAAATACTGGTTTAAATATCTACGGATTGTTTTAACAGATAACGTAAAATGTTACACCGAAATCAGAAGACGGATAAAAATAGAAAAAAACATCTTCCAAATATGAAAGAAACTATTAAGAAAGAGGAAAATATAGTTAAAAACAAAGAAAAGAATGCTGGACTACTATGTAATATCCATCTTCCAATATGGCAGTGAAGGCTGGACAATTTCCTCACAGATGATGAAGGGACCAAGCAATAGAAATATGGTTCTGTAGAAGTCTACTGAGAATACCATGGACGAAGCATGTAAGCAAATAGGAAGTTTAAAGGAAAATGGAAATAAAAAAAAGACACTTATACACAAAATCGGTTGAAATATGACTAAGACCGGGTGAAGTGCAAATCCCTCTTCGCAACTAGGGTGAGTGTTATCCCTGGAGTCAACCTGGCACCTAAATATAAGCTGCTTGTGGGATCTGATATAGTGATATAATTTATTACCCCTCTTATACTCAAAGATGCCAACGCATTTTTTCTTACACAGTTTTGACATTCATTACAACCTGAAAAAGCCGAACATTACGATTGTGACGCTGACGAATCGCGTTATTTAAAAGCTTTTCAACTGTTTCAGATACACACAGGCACACACACACACACATATATATATATATATATATATATATATATATATATATATATATATATATACACACACATACACACTTTTTTTTTTCGCATATTTTCATATTCGCATAAATTTAATGACCACTTCCACATCTGCGTGAGCGCGTGTACACATAAGCATGCATCTTAATATCTTTTTCAAACACACTGTTGCACACAGTAGCTTATTTATAGACGGGATAGAATTTCCGTATACGAAGCTTACACCCACACACACACACACACTGGCATTATCTTTAATACAAACACAGACGTGCAAACAAGATAATATTGAATTCTAAGTAAATTAGATTACAACGTGATTAACAATTTAAAAAGAAGACAAAGTTGCCAAAATATTTATTGATTTACGTATGCAGAGACGATAGTGGAAGCTTGTTTGACGAGGCGTGTGCACAACACGTAGAGACTCTAACGAAAAAATCATCCTCACATGCAAACATACCTACAGATATAAACGAATACGGATTTACAAACAATATTCTTGTTATTCTCGCTATATAAATCTGGACATTCAGCATGAAACGGACTGTCGCCTCTCGGTGTTGACTTCAGTGTCCACTTTTTATATTTACATACGCTCTTTCCCAAATAGTGAGCACTTTAACCAATATATATATATATATATATATATATATATATATATATATATATATATATAATGATATTAGCTGGATAATATTCGAGGATACCCGTCTATTACGGCGGCTAGCCAATCCCTATTGCAGAATCTCGCTCAGGCACATTTGTGTTTGTTAAACACCCACAGAGCCAATCTGTGATTTATACTTCAACTATGCTGAGCAGACCTTGGTTACAGTTTCTGGAAAAGAGCGTGTTATCTAGAATGATCAACAATCTGAACAACACCAGCACATTCATTCCCTCGGTCGTGATGACTTGTGACTTCGTGCTAGCACAGCTATCGACGGCCCCGAAATGTTCCCTCTAAAGAATTTCACTCAGAAGGCTTGGGTCAACACGTAGTGTGGTTTTCAGGCACTTTCCAAAGGATCATCCCCCCCCACCGTTTCAGACCGATAACATCAGGAAGTATCCTTCCTGATAAACCGACTATGGTGAAAAAGCGAACGTTCTAACCATTCGGCCACGCGACATATTATATATATATATATATATATATATATATATATATATATATATATTTGAGCAGCAATGATTCTTTTATGTATGTTTTGTGAAATATGATGGACAGGGAAAAACGAATACATTGACCCGGTGTTCTCAGAAGACGTCAATCTTTGACCTTTGACTTTGGCGAAATAAGAACACTCAAATCTTTGTCCATATGAAAAATTAGCGTAAACAACAAAGAGAACATTTTGTTTTTTTTTTTCATTTTAATAATTTCACCCTAAGCAACTCAATAAAGCCACTAAGGCGCAATGTTTTACTGAGTATGAAAGAACAGGAAAAAAAGAAAACATTATTAAGGAGGAAGAATAATAAAAGAACTGGAGTTACGAAGAGAGAAGATAACTTCTAGCTGTAAAACAAACTGATATCATCAATTCTCAACACGGCATCTATGCTGATGACAGAACTATCTACTCTTGTCGTAGCAGCAAGTCTGATCAGTTCGATATGGTCAAATTGGCAACCGATCTAAAAATGAAGATAACCTGTTGTTAACTGAGGCAAGGAATGGCTTGTTAATTTTAACGCCTCCAAAACGAAACAGCTCTCTTTTTAATCGCCTTCCCTTCCATCAGCATGGCTGAAGCTAACCTCCAGGAGAGTGATATATTACGTCTTTTCCGACTAACGTTTTCCGCTGACATGAAGTGGAGACATTATATTTAATCAACTACTAAGTTTGCCGTGAAGAAAGTTGGTTCACTGTGTCGTGCTAGACAATTTGTCTCTTCAGAATCTATCTTTATAGGTTGATCTATTCGTCCATGTTTTGAATACAGCTGCGACATGTGGTCTGGTGTTTATATATCGAGAGATTCTTGATATAAACCCAAAGAAAAATTTGCAATGTTATTAGTCCTGACATCTAGGCTTCAATTCCTTTCCTACCGCCGTAATCTAGATTCCCTGTGACTTTTCTATAAATACTTGGATAGTAATAGTTTTGATGAACTTAACACTATGGTAACGAGACTTTATGAATTTAAGCACAGTACTAAATTGGCGTCAAGGTTTCATCATTTTACAGATGAAATGACTGAGTGAAAGCGTAAGTTTTATGTAACAATTTCTTGTATCGCACTTCTTAATCTTGTTCTTTCATCTTTATCCTTAATTTTTTTTTACTCATATTCTCTAACACTCAGTAAACCCTAGAGTGTTAGTGGATTTATTGCCTTGCTTCGAGTGGAATGATTAAAAAAAAATTCAATTTATTAGAAGCAGTTCTCATAAAAAAAAAACCCAAAGCTTCTCGTTATAGCAACTAGTGGCCAAAATGCCTTGGCTGTGTTCGGAAAATCAGGAAAATTGAAAAAAATACCCCTCCTCTATAACACAGGATAGAAAAAAAAATCAACAACCCTCGTTATAAGGAAAATGACTAGCTGAAAGTTCTCGGAAAAATAAAGGCTGTGGACAATTTTTGAACTCACTCATTCTTAAAAAAATTTTTCTAACGACACAAGAAAAGTTAAATAAAATAACTTGTCCGTCATATTTAAAGAAACACACACACACACACATATATATGCCTTATATCTCGTACGAAGCTGTTCGTAGTGTGTTTTCTTTTCAGAACAAAAAATGCTAATGCTTACAAAGCCTCCTCGTGCTGTGAACGTGACGTGACGTGACGGAATCTGATTTTCAAGATTATATTTAGCGAGCAAAGTATGACAAGCACGAAACACCACTGACTAATTATCGTTGTAGCATGGGTTCTGCTTAAGATGACCATTGTCAGAAAAAACACAAAGACTCAACAACTGTCAGAGGGAAAAAGTGTCGGAAACGCGTAAAGCGGTCCCAGAAAAAGTAGGCAATGCCTCGACATTTACGATGGTTAGTATATTGATATAGATTTTCGCTGCACTTCCCTTATAAATAGATCAAATTTTAATCAATAGATATGTGTCTCTTTAGAAAGTAGTTCGCTAAAATCTATGTCGATCTACGTCAGAACAAATTTTAATCGATATATATTCGAAATTTCAAGAAAATTACAAAATCCAATGATAGACACGTGAAAAAGGTAAAAAATATTGGGAGGATAACAATTAAGTTAAACATGGTGGATCGAATAGCAAAGCATATAATAATAATAATAATTCCTCAAAACATAAACATTGATTTTACTCTCATAGTATGTGATTTACTGCACAATAATCTTTCGCTGATTTTCGCCCATTAAAATCTGCTCTATATTTCTTTTTACTTTTTATTTTAATTCCATTTCCCTTCAGAATGTAGGTGACCCCCCACGGATTTATTATTATTATTATCTGTAAACTGCCCTCTTTTTTTAATCATTTCACCCCAAGGAAGGCAATAAAGCTACTATGACGCAAGGAGTGTTTACTGAGTCCTTAGAGAATATAAGGAAAATTAATAAGGAGGGATAACAATAAAAGAATAAGAATTAAGATAGAAGATAGCGATTGACTTTGAATTTAAATTTGTGAAGACGAGCAAGAAGCCGGAAGAAGAGTTCCACCATTGAGAAGTGCGATAGAAGAAAGAGCTAGCATAGAAATTATAGTTATAGGTAATCATTTCAACTGCAAAATGATGAGACCCTGCCACCAAAGATGGCAAATTAAAATTTGGGAGAGATGGAGAAGTATTAGTTTCTCCTTAGCTTCGCATTTTGGAATTGAAAATTATCCTTTGTTGTTGCTCGTATAGTTAAAGATAGGAAAAGCAATGATTTTAAAATGCCATGTCCTTTCAGGTGGTTATAGAGGGTACTACATATTCTTTTTCTTCAAGAAAGTCATGACAATTCAGAGGTAAGGATCTCTGAATTGTCATGACTTTCTTGGAAAAGATATTGGAGTGGTTGCCTTTTCTATGGTTTAGAATTCAGCATTCTTTTCCCAGAGTGGCTTGGTGAAGTAGAAACAAGAGATACACATATAATGATAGCTAAGACATATTCTTTAAAATGCCACGTCCCTTCAGAAAAAAAAAGGTTATCATAGCTCTCCACATCTCTCTTTTCCTTATTATTTGTGAATTGTTATATATATATATATATATATATATATATATATATATATATATATATATATATATATATATAATTATTTATTTAAAAATATGATTCCAACTCGCTACATAAGAGGTCTCATGTTTCAAAACAAGAGCCGAAAACTTTATATATATATATATATATATATATATATTCATTACGTTCTGAATAGTATCTCTTGGTCTGGTTGTCATCCAAGACTAGATATCCCGATCTACTTTACTTCTTAACCCATAGCTAGTGAGAGAAACGGAATTATAGAGGAGGTATTTATTCGAAATTGAACGCAACAGAATGTGCGTGTGGTTGGCTGATATATACTGATATGTGACCAGGATTAAACAGGCTTGAAGACGTTGGAAGGGAGAGTTTTGATAGCAAGGAGAAAGGTAGGGGAGAGAGAAAGAGAGAATCGCAAGAGAGAGAGAGAGGAAGAATAGTGCGCTAAACAAAGAGGGGTGGAAACGAATAAGTCACGAAAATAAAGGAGAAATAGGGGCAGATGATGAGCGATGAATTAAAATGAAACTGACGAATTAGTATTTTCTTACTTATATTTTTATATTTTTTACCACCATAAAAAATATTCTTTGACTAGTAAGTAGTAGGTCACTGGGGTTAAAATGATAGATAAATCGACGGGATAAAAGATATACATTCATTTATTAGTGCAGTAGCCAACCTGAAAATAACTCGAGCAAGAAGAGAGAGAGAGAGAGAGAAAGCGGCAGCTGATAAAGATAACTTATTTCCTTCTCGCACTGTAACATGCGTACTGAAACAGACTTAACAGAAAAAGAATACAGTACAGTGTTTTTCAAATATTTTATATACGAAGATTATTACTGTTATTCATCAATAATTAATATATGTATCATCCCGCCAGCTACAGGTAAATAGCAGAACAGATAGCCTTGTATAGCAACTGGTCTACCGCAGAAAGAAATGGCAACCTACTGCCAGAAAAAAAATATCTACCTCGTCAATCATGTATCGAAAGATACATGATCGCCTAAACGTGTATCAGGAATAGCACATAACTGATTTATATTAGGTTGGTGCAAAAATAATGACGTAATAATGTCGTTTTTTGACGTATTTTTTAACGTCAAAAAACGACATTATTACGTCATTATTTTTGCACCAACCTAATATTATACTAAATTTTAATAGAATATTTTGTCTGTTTGAGGAAGTGTTTGAGTTATAGAGAGTCTGTCATTAATTGGATGAACACAGCGTCAATGGATTTACTTGAAACAGAACGAAAGAAGTCGAGGAACATCCCTATCTGCTTGAACCGTTTTCTTATAGATTGTGGATGCATCAATTCGCGGTGTTTTTTTCAACGCGCGAGAATGATCCCGAGTTGTATTAAAATTGATTTTAGTTATTTAGAAATTTGAAACACAACCGGAAATAATGTACACAACCAGTTTGTGCAAAGATACAACAGAGTTGTTCACTTATCTTTTCACCGACTGGTCAATGACGACTTCATGTTGCGTCTTCATTTTCGTTCACATTCGGCGTGATGTCAAAACTGGGAAAGGCTCGCTGCACGATTGCAAGGAAGCGAAAGACGAAATCAAACGCCATGGTGAGAAATGAGGGCTCGAATCCAGTTTTCAATATATCTAAGTGTCTTATTCAGGGCTTTGCTCGTTTGGACCGAATGAGTAGGTGACAACTTCTGCCATGTCGGGCAGCTTTTCCATTCGACTCTTCCTCCTACCAGCTCACTGAAAGTCCTTGGGATGATGATAGACTACATCCGGCAGTAAGGTTTTGAGGAGCGTGAAACCACTGCTTAATTGCTGTTGTTCCCAAGCCGAGTCTGGACTGGAGTGGTAGCATCTGTTAAAGTCCCAGCTACGGGCAAATAGTGACCCCCGTCCAAACAAAAAACACTGTGAAATAAAAATACAATTTTATAGTAAAATTGCCAACAATGCCTATTTATAGCAAAATAATCAACACAATTTTATAGCAAAATGACCAAAAATATATATTTTATATGTAGTTGAAGGCATACGATTGCGTTCAAAATATTTAGATTTGGGCATTAAATAACCCATAGAGTTTGATATGTCGCTAAACAAAATCAATCAACTCCTCGCCATCTTAACATAACGTCACTTGAATAGCAACAAGAATGGGCGTCATCGAAACAACGTCCACCGCCAAAGGCGAACCGGAACAGGCTACTTAGCTGTGGCTGTTAATATATAAACCATATAAACGCTTGACCGCAAAAGCTCTCATTTACTTATTTGTTGTTTTATTTTATTTTATTTTTTTTGTTTCCTTTCAGTCAAGTGGCTTCTGCTGAGAAGACCCAACTTCAAAGACTTCATCCGCCATCACAAAACAGACACACTTGAAGTAGAGATGAAATCACACATTCCTATTCTATGTGGGCATCCCAATCATAGTGTCACATGTGCATAAGTTCTGGTTAAGATCATTAAAATCCCACAAGATACAGAAAATATAAAGCCATCTATTGATCGGTAGACAGAGAGCAAGAGATGTTATCGATATTGTGTGTGTTACTTTATGATATATCAACCACTGCAGAGGTATTTAATGACGAATTTGGTATAGCGTACTCAGAGAGGATCGAAATCAATACTCAGTAGTAATATTTACCAAGATTTGGAGATGATTTTACACTGAAAATGCATTGCAAATGATTTTAGGTTGTTTTTTGCTCTTAAGACATGTGTCTTGAATTGTTTAATATTGAATTTGGTATGTGTTACCCAGTGAAGATCGAAGTTACTGCTCAGTATTAACGCTCAACCAGAGTGATTTCGTTAACCATTGTCCGACGCCGAGAAGGATGCGTTCTGGCAATTAGGAAGGAAAAGGCAGCACTGAGGATAGAAATGCTATATTTCAAAGTCTAAAAAGACACTGCATGGACGATCACTGAAGTTTCCATCCTGACTACACCTCTAAATTATTGACATTACTCAAATCTTTCTATTACTCCAATTAAAGAAGGGAACAAGAAAAGATTTAGCAATAAAATTTCTCGATTTTAATAATCCCACGACGATGTGAATATTATTATCCTTATGCGCTACCGTAAGGCATAAGAAGACGTTGAAAGAATACAACGACATCGTCATGTAAATTTTCAAGAGAACCCAATTTGTAAGGAATTTCATTAAGAGGAAATTCTGCTTAAAATTATTCATTATAATCCGTTAGCTAGGTGGGACACTAATTAACTGAGGGAAAAATAAATTAAATTACGGCCGTCTAATGAAAGAAAACAGAAACATGCCGAATAAAACGGGATATTTTTCAGCGGTGAGGTTGCTGGGTAGCGACGCGAGTCTGCTTTCTGGGTTGTTTATTAGAAACAGTGTTGACAATAGTTCAATTTCTTCGAAGGATGGGCGAAGGGGCAATAATGAAGTACGGCTTATCAACCGATAAAGCTAAATTTAATTTATACGCATTCTTTAAAAAGAAAGAGAGAAAAAGAGAAAGAAGGAGAAAACGGCAACGAAGGCGTTGTGTAATTTGGTTAGTTTGGTTGGTTGTTGTTTAATCTCAAAGCGAGGCGACACAAAACTAATTGGCTCGCAAAACAAGGATTCTTCATTGTGCCGAAGTGAGTGTAAGGCAGACATAAACAGGTGTCCGCGTGAGAGGTAGAAGATGGCGATGTCGGGTTGGCCGGCTGCTGTACAAATGAAATTACGATCAACGCGTTTACGAGCACAGAAAAAAAAGGTAACAGTATTAAATAGAAAAAGAACAAGTGAACGGAGTCTGGTAGGTAAAAAAAAAAAAAATACACACAACCAGAGAAGTGAAAACATAGCAAAGTAAGAAGAAAGAAAGAAAGAATGAATGAATGAATTGAAGAAAAAGACGAATTTATCGAATTAAATAGAGAGAGAAGAAAGAAAAAAGAGAATGAAAAATTCTCATCGTGAAAAATAAACGTTGGCGTGAATGAGGGATGTGTTTACAACGGAGAACAGGGAAACCACCATTTACGCACACACACAATGTATAACACATATATACACACACATATACACAAACACACATATATTTCAAAGCATTATAGCTTGGGCTTCCTAGCCTTGTCTAGCAACCAGTCTAAGGAAAGGAAAAATTATGAATTCCCAAACAAACAAAGAAAATTACATACACGTGGCATCCGTCGGTTACGAGAGATACCTTGAATCTGCACGCAAAGAGTTATGCCTCAGTTGCTAATGGCAGTACAGCGTCTGTTATGGCTGTCCAGGCCCACGCGGGAGTGAAAGTTTCGATTGCATCGAATACCTATGAAGAAGCTCTCCCCCAATGTCGCTTTGCTGTTTTCTGTCCGTCGAGCACTTTTCTCCGCGGTAACAAACCGTTTCGTCTCTCCATGCTCCAGTTAATGGGGTGAATCGAGTCTCCATCGTGAGCGATCGTTGGCGACTTCCCACCTCTCGATGTCCAAACGGAAAATACTTGAGTATATTTCCCTAGAAAACATGGCAATTCTCTGATAATAAAGAAAAAAAAAAAGAACAATGCGGAGAGCCATGATCGCCTACGTCATGGAAGGACATGACGCTTTTTTTCCTATTCATTTAAACCCGATCACTAATCTTCAGTAACTGTTGTGTTCTTATAGACTTAAGGACTAAACTGGTGAACGTTTTGATGGGTTGTTTAACTCAAGCGCTAATATCACTGGTCTCAAATAACTCAAAATAACTAGCTACACGCCTTACACCTTTATTCTGTTGATCATCAATTAACCCTATCACTGGCAGCGAGCGGGAGAGAGTTCTTATTTTTGCCCGCGCAAATCTTTCAATTGATACTTTTATGCATGAGTTATTGATTTGAAACTCCACATATCTTACTAAAAATAGACTGCTGTTTAAATATTTTTTTTAGGTAATTGTGAATGTCGTAAATGCTTCTTTTCTTTTGTGAATGCCGTCGTCGGCATACTTTTGCTAGCATGGGTGATTTTTGCAATTTGAACAAATTACATTTCGTCCAATTGTAACCTTCCAATACAGGTGCTTCAGGATTCAATGTCCATTCAGAATAATTCCTTTGCATTGAGACATTTGGTTTATTTACTCTTCAAACTCATATTCTTTTTTTTATTGTTGTTTTATTGGCATAAAAAAAGCAAATGAGACAGAAAGAAGAAATTCCTTAGGAGAATCTACTGATTTTTCCACAAGAGGTTCTGATGAAGAGGACACAAAAGAATGATCATGAAAGATTTCAATCAATTTAAGCGATTATTTGGATCTCTACGGCTCTTTCCTGCTTTTTCATAACTCCAGAATAACCCGCTTGCGATAGAGTTCATTTCTGACAAATGAAATTATTTTTCTCCTGATTTTCAATATGGCGGTTATGCCTAAAATTTGGTCTCAGCTTTTACTCGAAAGAAAAAAATTAGCAGTTTTGGTAATGTAATACGTAAATAATCCATCCGATTATAATTCTACTTGTCACTGTCTTCGTTTGTTAGTTCATAAGTTAATTCGGTCGTCCGTCACCTCAATACCTCATAAATAATGGAATATTCAGTTTTGACCGTGTGAACGCACAGAACCGTCATATAAGAGACGCTACTTGATTTCAGTGAGAAAGAAAGAAGTTGCCAATTTCAAATCTTTTCATTTGTAACCACTTTTTAAAATAACGACCAACATTCGTACTTACGATTGTTATTGCAACATTTTCTTTTAATTGTTAAGCTCAAATATATAAAGTTGCTGTATTGGAATTTCTGAGGATATTTATTGTCGCGAAACTCGCCAGGCGCATATACAATCGTTAACTTAAGAATTAAGATTCATCAGAATATTAAAATAGGAAAATCGAGCAATTTACACAGGTCTTTCTAGTTGAAGCAGTAATATTAACTCATTCATAACTCTTTGTCCAACATACCGGTTAACGTAATATTAACGTAACCACAAGAGTTTTTTTAACGTAATTATCAATACGCGGGATCCATCGAAATTCCACAATTGTTTTCAACTAAGATGTTTTATCTCTACTCTTCTTTCATTGATTGCCTGTATCGTTTTAGGATTAAGGACTGATGAGAGAAAAGAACATTCTACTAGAGAATTATTAACGATTATTATTAGATCCGATTGGATGACTAAACATTAAAATAAAATAATATGAAGCGAAAAAAGGGTGCTACACGTGCAATCCAGCATTTTTATTTGAATGAGACATCCTAGTAGAAGGTAATAAAAACTAGGTTGCCCATGTTGCCAAGTAAGCTATTACTCACTAAGATTAAACAAAAAGAAATGCTGACTAATTAAATGCTGATTTTAAAATTTTAAAAAGAACCGTTTCATGGGAATATCCCGGTGTTTAGTCAGAGACATGTAGAGCCGTTACATGTTAGGACGAAAGAGATAAGGAAGGCACGACAGTTGAGGACAAGGAAAATTCTGAATTCAAACGAGTTTAGAAATGGTTGGGCTTTGTCGTGTTATGTGACACAAGTTTTCGATTTTTAATTCTGGGCAGTTATCTATTACACTACCTGCACGTACTATATATATATATATACACACATAATATTATATATATATATATATATATATATATATATATATATATGTGTGTGTGTGTGTAATATATATAATATATAAAATATATGTATATTTCTTCTATAATATATTTTCCTTCTCCTAGACCGGTTTCCAACCAAAGCTGTAGGGCCCCCGTTTGTCCAGCTATTTACTCATAACTGAGTGTAGGACTAGAACTCGAACTCTATCCTTCGATTTCTCATGACGTACAGATATCTATTACACCACTTTCTATGAATTCTACTTCATGAAATTTGAGTTTTAGTAGAGTGAAGTCTCCTTCTAAGGTAATTTTAGCCATGTAACACGGCAAACTATTCTTAAGTCATCGCATGTGAAGCCGTGTACATTTCCATCTTAAGACCATTAATAACACAAATTCTAAGCTGGTTATTTCACCTGAAAAGAACCAACGATGGTCCAAAGTACTTTTTCTAGGGCTAAAGTTTCCCATTGTGATGAAGTGAAAAGCATTATATCAAAGCAGCTGCTAGGTCTGCTGATAGGAAAGTTGGTTCACTGTGTCGTGCTAGACAATCTTTTTTTCGCCAGAATCTATCTTACATATCTACAAGTCTACCATTCGTCCATAAATAGGATATTGCTGTCGCATATAATCTAGTGATCCTGCTATATGCTTACATGTACTTGATAAAATCCAGAAAAGAATCTGCAATGTTACAGGGTCTTACCTGGCATCTCGACTTCAGTCACTTTCCCGCTGCCGTAATGTAACTTCCTTATGAATTTTCTTTCATTGTAACTGTTCTTATGAACTCTCATCTATGGTACCATGAATTTAAGCGCATTACTAGATTGTCGACAAGATCTCATCATTTTACAGGCGAAATGGCCTGATGTAACGCTAAGTTCTATGCTTACAGTTTCTTTTCTTGCACTTCTCACTTGTGGAACTGTCTTCCAGCTTCTGGCTTACCAGTCAAGTTTGACCTTCCAAAATTTAAATGCAATGCCAATCGTTATCTTTTGTCCTCTTAAATTATGTTATTTTATTCTTCCCGCTCTTTAATGTGTTTCTTACATCTTTTTACACTCATTAACCCCATGAGTTGTTAGTGGCTTTCTGTTGCCTTGCTTGGGGTGAAAAGATTAAAAAAAACAAAAAAAAAAACAAATAGAAAAACATACCGCATAATTTCTCCAAGTCTCTTTACACGTTTCCACTTGACATTAAATAACTCATTCGACACCTTGAGAAATAGGCTGAGGTTGACATTTCTTGCCCATTCTATTGAATAATTGTCTAATCTATTTTCTATTCAGAAAATGGATACTGAAAAGATCTTGTCCCGACTCACTTCTTAGAATCTAACCCAATGTTCAATTATTAGAATTTATTTAGTAATCCATTTTTTGGTCGAGTCGAGAACTTTTCCACACTTCTCATATCTTTCTTTTACCCTTTTCATAACGAACTTTAAAGTCTCGCAAATCTTAAGCTTTTCCATCCCTCCTGACTTTCATCTCCCAATACATCCTCTATAGGTATGTGATTATTTTTTTTCTTTTCATCTTTCTCCATCTTCTAACTTTCCCCCCTTCGTGTCGTTTTTCACCTTCCCATCTGTTATAGAATGCGTGGTCTTGCCTAAAATGGTAAAAAAAAAAAAAAATTCTACCCTACTGGTCATAATTGAGTGGGGACGTGGTTTGAACGCCGAGGGCATGGAATCCTGACTATAATCGATTGTTTTTGTTCAAATTTAAATATAAGGAGGAAACACGTGCGGAGACTCAAATTCCTTAGCCAGACAGACTGTCACGTGATGATGAGTAGTTGGCCAAACTGCTGACGTCCGTCATCTCCCTTTCGCTTCCTTCAAGAAACGACGCTATTTCAACTGTTTCCATCGGCCTTCTGAATTAAAGCGAGAAAAGAAACCTAAAAATAATTATATGTCGTTCATTCACTCTGTGATGCACCGCTGTGATCTGAAGAATTGTTGATAGGCAACGAGAAACCAGAGACGAAACGAAACGCAAGACCTCTCCACCATTTTTCAACATTTCCTTTCTGATTCATATTTAAAAAAAAAAAATCAATGTTTCTCGGCCAGAAAACGTCATTGATTTATACTCAAAAGGACCTGGGATATACAGTATTCAGATTCAAGGTCGAAAAACCTAACGGTCGTAAATATAAACATGCATTATGATAGTGTCGATATTGTTTTCATCATGTATTTGTCAAATGTTAGTAAAATCACGAAGTTCATTATTTTTCTTTGTCCCTATATTTTGTCACATATAAACATTAAATAGATTAATCATATACGATACGTTGCAATCGAGTTTTTAAATTATTACTGTAGTTGTTTAGATATTCTATTAATTTCGTAATATAATGTGTAACAAATTAAAATCTGAAATTCCAAAACAAGTTGTTAAATTATCAAATTCCATTTTAGAGAGATCACGTTATCCTGGTAATTTTAAATCATTCTTAACCCTGTAAACGATATTCACGCATTGTTTTGACTGAATAACAATAATTATGTAATTTTAAGGTGATTATATATATATATATATATATATATATATATGATAGATAGCTAGATAAATAAGGGACTGTCATAAAATGATGCCTGTTCTTTAATTTAAACAGTTTTAACCATTTCCATGCTGAAAACATTCGGTATTCATTGACTGAACCGTTGTTATTTACTCTCAGTTCAAATTTATAACATTTTTCACTTGAAACAGTTTTTCAGTAAATTCTCAAGTTATTTGCTTCTACAGACGAAATGATTAGACTGGTCGAATGTTTTGGCGGATTTGTTTAACCCGGTTTGTAATATAATGGATCTTAAATAATTAGTTACACGCCCTTATATCTTTATTCTGTTGATCATCTATCCCAGGCAAAAGGGGAGAGAGGATTTTTTTTTTGCTTTTTTCCATGTAAAAAATTAAATTGATACTGCTTGTTTTGTGTTTGAGTTATTGATTTGAAACTCCAGATATGTTACTAAAAATAGCCGTTTCTTGCATTGATGGGGTTTTCCATCCTCTGAAAAGGTAGTATGGAAAGCCAGCATACTAATTGTATCATTATTTTCTCTTCTAGTTACATGTACTATACATTTTAGTTGTTATTTGGCTCACTTCTTTGTTCGTGATTCTATAGCACCAATCTTTAAGATCTGATGAAGGACTGTATTCTTTAAAAAAAAAAAAAAAAAAAACTTTTATTAGGTTGGTGCAAAAATAATATCGTTTTTTGACGTATTTTTTAACGTCAAAAAACGATATTATTTTTTGCACCAACCTAATAGTATTCATTTGCTTCAAAATATCTTTAACCATTGGTCTGAGAAAACGGTTGTATATAGATGATAGTTTGGACATTTCTGAAGGAGTTGGAATCCAAACATGATGCTCATTTAAAAGTCTAGATCTGACATGGCTATTTAAGAACATGACTAGAGTTCTAAGGTTAACATCTTGTTTATGCAGTATTTGGTGGTGTTTGACAAAACTACCCCGAGCGTTAGTGTTTTCAATTACCTAATTTTATATACTGAACTTGTGACAAGTGAATCATACACTGAAGTGTTTGAAGTTTATTAATTCCACATTCTGAAGTTTTACGATGGATTCAAGGTATGTTCGATCACGACTCTCATTTCAATTCCAGATCATAGTTTCTGGTTTTGGAAAGATTTATCTGAAGTATACTTCTTGGAACACTTGATAAAGAATGTAAATTTTTTGTTGATTTTTTTTTTTTTTGTACCCAAACTACGAATACCTGTGTCAGCAGCATAGCATTACACCTTATCATAAGTATATGGGACTCGAGAGGAAAATCGGAATATAGAAAGCTTGAAAAAGTTAATCCGGGGTCAAAAGAGCTTGAAAAAGTTAATCCGGGGTCAAAAGACTAAGGATTCCAAATCTGGTCATAAGTATGATCTCCTCCTTAATTGTGGTACAAGAGTCGGTAAAAAAAGTATTTTTTTTGTATTTTTCTTTTTGTTCAAAAAAAATAATGGCTGTTCGTTTTTAATTAGAACTGAATATTAGAAGATCACATAGCATACGAAAATAAAGATCAAAAGTCTCAGCATTTCAAATCTCGTCCCCAATATCGTTTCTTTCCGTTCTAAATCCGGGTTTGAGATCAAAGATTTAACGATGCTATAGCTGTGTAAATCACATGGATTGCATTCAGTCATTTGAGAAATAAACTCACCAAAAAATTTAAAAGATAGAAAAACAGATACGGCTAGTCTATTTTTAAACTTTGCCAAGTAAAATTCACGTTTCAGTTTCCCTTTTCTCTTCTTAGATTTAATAAACTGAGACTTACAGTTAATGACTATTTTATATATTAATTCTGCACCAATATCAAAAGTTACCAGCATTTGGTGAAGAGTAATTCTTCACAGAGATAAAACTGAAATTTTACTATTTACTCGTTATTTATGGTATGTTTCAAAGTATGCAATTCGTTACCACTTAATAATAATAAAGGCATTAAATAGTCATTGACGGTAGAGAATCACATTCACATAAATTTTCGTTTGTCCAGTGAGCAACCATCATCACCATATTGTATATAACACATATGTAACACATAAATTAATCCCAAACTAAAATAATTTAAATATTAATTTGCTTTAAAAAAATAAAATTCAAGAACTTCACTTATTAGACATTGAATTATATCACTTCGCGTCCATCATAGATTGCCTGACTTTTCGGCCAACTTGATGAATATTTATTTCTGCTCTTAAATTTTGAAAATTTTGAAAAACCAATAACATTTTTCCCTTGTATATAAATACTTGTTACAAAATAAAATCTTCACATTTGCCTTGATAAAGTCTCTCAGAGGATGAAATGCGTCGGCTAAGATAAGTTTTCTTTTTATCTTTATTCATATTTTCCTTTTAAAGATATACTTTATCTGAAATGTTTACACACACTCACACATGCGTATATTTCACATTTCATTGCACGGTCATATGTTGCTATTTGATCACCACCAGCAGGATAGCCTGAGTGAAGGAGTCTGATGTTGAATAAAACCAAAACTCCTAAGGATCCCAGGGCAACGTCACTTATGATGAGGCCGCGATCATCTTAAGGTGTATTTCTAAACTTTATATGTATATTTTACAGTTAGGTTCACCCTGCACAAGGCCTGGGGGACACTCGAGGTAGAGGATTATGTTAAGGGAACTTGATGCAATAATGAGTTAATTTCGTTATTATGGTTATTATTGAATCTATGATAAAACCCTTCAGGAAGGGAAAGTCCCTCTGGCCCGAAGTGAGTTTGTAAATTAGTTTCGAAAAAGGTATACAAATTTCAATTTTAACTGATTCTTCGAAATACAGAAAGTGACCCCAAATATTTTGGCAAATATATATATATATATATATATATATGTGTGTGTGTGTGTGTGTGTGAAAGAAAACTTACATAAAAAGGACGACAATTATCGGTAGAGAAACGTTATTGACTACCAGATTGTATTGTTCAGTATTTATTTCTTCTGTACTTTCAGGAAGAACGAGACAGACTATTCATAAAGTATCGACCCTCTGGCCTCTCCATAAAGGTCTTTGTGGGCCACGTATCTTCGTCTGATGAATTACAATGCATCTCAAAAGAAGGACAAGGGCAAACAATCTGAACGGACATAGCATTGAGACTACTTCTTTACTTCTGAGCGTCCACAGGATATTCAGGTCTAAGTTCATAAGCCTTATTCCACAAACATCGTAGAGAATAGACATTGGAAAAAAAAACACTTTATTTATAATCATTTGTTGAAGCCAAGAGACACCTGAAGCAAATATATCCATTCATAATGAAATATACAGTGTCACTTCATATGCGTGTGAGTTTGGTGTGACAAAACTGAAAAAAGATATAGCAGCCAGGAATTATATCTTTCGAACGCGCGTTATTTTACGGGAGAATACAGTGTCGATTTCTATTCAACAGAACTCAAACATTTTTTTAGCTAAGGATGCTTCCGATGACTAAAGATGGTAGGGATTTCATCTCTCATCTTTCACGGAACTCTCTGTCAATATGTACTCCTGTATGAAGGTGTCTGCTCATCATCTTTTATGTGCCATGTCATTTCATCATGTGGGCGATCGTGGTATCTCCACAAATTCCTATTTATCATAGTTCTAAGCAATGTTTATCGCTTTATTATACCTCCCAGTCTGTTCTGCCACCCATTCATTCAATCGCGTTACGTATGATGCTCAACGCTTCCCTCTGCCTCTCTTGCCTTTAATGTAGCTTGTGAGTGTCAAATTCTCCAAGCTCTCTTTCCGCATTACGAGTCTTAAAAATGTCACTTTCTGATTCTAAGTACATGCGACCTTTTTGCGTCCATTTTCCTTAAACCTTCCTTATTATTCACATGCACCGTCCATGGTATTCTCAGCATCCTTCTACAGAACCAGAGTACTGAATGCCATTAACTTCCCCCCTCCCCATCCACCTACGAGCATGGGATCTCAAAATCTTGGTCAGGTGTGTCTTCCGGGGCGCAAAAAGTCCTATTGTAAACCTTTTCACCAAAGTCGTATGTTCGATTCTCACTTGATTCGCACGCATCTAACGTTATATTAAACTAAAGAAATAACGATTTGGTACAATGGTTCAAATCCTGCGGGAGTGTGCATATTTTCCTTTAAAAAGGTTTCACGTATACTGAGCCCGGTAGACGAAAATAAATAAATCTACTGTTTAATAAATAAACAGAGCGTTTACTTAAATATGTGCATCCCCTAAAAATACCATTTAAAATTTTATATATATATATATATATATATATATATATATATATATATATATATGAGAAAATGAGCAAACAAATGAATACAATTTCAATGATGTATTTCTCGATTCTGAGTTTCACAGACATTATTACTCTGTTGTTCAAGGGAGATAAATCAATTGGATTTAGCAACAAATACTATGTCTAGCTTAAAAGCTAATGTTTGACGTTAACTTAATTCTCTCTTCAGGATTTTATAACGTAACATAATCTGGTCTGATGTTGTGCCATTATGTGTTTAACATACTTTTACCGTTATAGAAAAGAATTTGTACAAAATGAATGCGGAAAATTTGTTTAATTATTTATAGTTTATGTCGTACATTCATTCGTATGATGGTATCAGATTGATTCAAAAGTAATGTCTGATTTTTGAGCTTTGAATTTTAAATAGGATTTATGAAATTTGTGCTTCTCCTTATAGTTAAGGAATGATAAGTAATTCATACCTTTCTTTTTCAGATCATGAAAAATATTTTTCATGATCTTTCGCAATATTCGTACCTATGTTCATCCCTTCTAAAAATCACATTCGACATAGTATACAAGTTTCAGTAAAGCCTATTCAGGATGTTGCAAAGTTGCAGGAGGTGTTTTTCCCGTTTTCAAAGTATGGATTTCAGCTTGAAAGACGAACAAAAAGAGGGTCATCCACAAATTTTGATTCCGAAGAGATGGAAGTTGTTGCCACAGACCATCCCACCATTACATCTAGGTAAGTTTGAGAACAATTTAACGTAGACCAAACAACCGTTCTACAACAATTAAAAAAGACCGGAAAGATTTCAGTGCTGAAGAAATGGGTCCTACACGAACTGTCTCCAGAGAATCTGCAACATCGTGCTGCTTGTTGTGAATCATTGCTTTCACAACACCCTCAGGTACAATTTTTAGGTAGGCTTGTTCCAAGAGATGAAAAGTGGATCCTTTACTATAACGTTAAACGCCGCAGATCGTAGATCAGTCGAGGCGGAAAATCAGTTCAACAACCAAGAGGAGGACTTCATTCAAAGAAGATCATGTTGAGTGTATGGTGGGATATAGTCCATTAAGAATTGTTAAACAATCAAAAATTACAGCTAATCTGTACCGTGATCAACTTCGTCGTTTGAAAACAGCTTTGAACCAAAAGCGATCTTCGTTTGTGAACAGAAAGGGTGTCATCATCCATCATGATAATGCTCGTCCTCACACAGCTCGGCTAACTAAAAATCTTTTGGAAGAGCTTGGTTGGGAAATATTGTTTCATCCACCAGATTCTCCTGACCTTGCTCCTTTTGATTATCACTTGTTTTGGAGGCGACAGAATCATTTGGATAGTCTTAGGTTGACATCAAGAGAAGAGATTGAAAATGAATTGGATTCATATTTTGCTTCAAAACTTAAGAAGTTTTACAGGCGTGCCATTTAAAAGCCTTGTTGACAGATGGATTGATATTCGAGAAGGCAAACGAGGTTTTGTTAACGAATAAATATTTTCATAATCATGGGCTTTTGCATTTTTAATATAGACTTTGAAATCGGACATTACTTTTGCACCAACCTGATAATATTAAATATGCAATTAAAACAAAAAGAATGCACAACTGTTATGTAATATTAATCCTCTTATATGACAGTGAATGCTGGAAAATCTCCTCACAGATGAAGAAAAGGCATGAGGCAACAGAAATGTCGCTCTACACAAGGATGTTGATAATTCCGTGGACAGAGTAAAAAATGAAGAAGTATTAAAGAAAATTGAAACAAAAACCTAGGATCAGAAAGAGGTGAAATTTCTCGGACACATAAGGAAAGAGGGTATATATGTTATAAATGCAGCGAAAATACTCTGTTGTTTACCAGGATCTAAATAAGATAGGATATAGTTTTCAGATATGCTATATCTATGGGACAAAGTGCAAAATATCAGGGATAGAACGTATGTCAATATAAAAGTGGACATTGAAGTTAACAGCGGCGACAGTTTGTTTCATGCTTATACGCAAGATGGCCTAACGATTGCGTATAAGCCGCTGGGTATTGACATCAATGTCCACTTTTATATTTAGATATGCCCTATCACTGATATTGAGCACTTTAACCCAAAGATAAAGCATACCATAAAACTATATTTTATCATTATATATATATATATATATGAGAGAGAGCACAACCTTGTGCTAGGGCGGTTAGCCAGTCCCCGTCACTGACATAGGCTCAGGAACATTTGTGTTTGTTCAACATCCACAGAGCCTATCGGCGGTTTATACTGTATCTATTCTGAGCGAACTGGTGTTCAACAGTTTGAAAAATGTCGTGACGCTCAAACCCTCGGTCACGATGACTTTGGACTTCGTTCTAGCACGATCATCCACGCCTTCCGAATAGTACCGTATAGCAGATGTCACTCACAAAGCTTCGATCAACCCGTAGTATAGTTTTCATAGCAGTACACTTTCCTGAAATCGTCTCCACAGACCAATAATATCAGAAGGTGACTTTCCTGACAAATCTACCATAGAGAGATTCGAACTCGGGTCTCGTGGTCAGAAAGTGAACGTTCGATCTACTCGGTTAATGCTTGAAAAGACAGCCCTGTTTATTTACCAACAATGATATTAACGTCTGCTAGATTATCAAAAATCTTATGAAAGGAAATATAGCTCTTTGCATTGCATTTTTTTTTTTTTTTTAAACTATTTTTTAACTAGGCGTGCCTTATTTTTAGGCTACAGATGTCCTTACAGCAAGCCAAGACTCAATTACCCTTTCTAACAAACTTACGCTCAATAAACTAAAAGTAACTTGTAAATGTAAGATGGAAACTTTGGCACATAGATAATGAATAAGTGAAGGAATCAAAGGAGAAAACGAAAATAAATACTGATGAACAAGAAGGAAAACTAAGAAAACGTTCATTAAAAAAGAACAGGAAATAAAGAGAGAAGAGAGAGAGAGAGAGAGAGAGAGAGTGTGTGTGTGTGTGTGTGTGTGTGTGTTAAAGAAGCAAATTGTCAGAAATCAAAAAAAAAAAAAAAAAAAAAAAAATGGCGACGATCCAAAGAGAAACAAATAACTATTTTGAAAAGACCGAAAAACAAAAAAAAAAAAGGATAGCAGAACGGAGAAAGACAATAAGGAGACAGTAAAATATTAGATGAGCAGAAAAGGGGTGGATATAGAACGTAAAAGGTGGAAGAAAGTAGCATAAGGGAGGACTACAGAAACAAATAAGAACGATAAAAAAATTGTCTTAAGTAAATTCCCTAGTTAAAACTTATGTATAATATCCTGCCATTTTCAGGGTCCGTGGCTCCTTCTTCCGTCTCTAAGACGCCTGTCTCATCCCCAGAGTAAAGACCAGCATGCGAACGCCGGATAAATCAGTGGCTTAAAAAAAAAAAAAAAAAAAAAAAAAAAAAAAAAATGTGATTCTATATTTACTCGTGACCGTCTCAGATGAGAAGAAAAAAAAACGAAGAAAACTGACGAATTTAACATTTCACGCCAAATCCTAAATCTTTCCAGACAAACGAATCAGGTCCCGGGTGTAAAGACTTGCTACATCGCCCAAATATGTCACGTCATGATTGAGGTGACGTCGCCCTTTATTCTCTTACGTTTCATCTGTATTAAATATTTCTTTATCTCTTTTTTTCAGTGATCATCAGCGTCTTTATAATTTCCGGCAGGTTAAAAAAAAAAAAAAAAAAAAAAATAAAACAAACCAACCCTGATCTGTGTTTGCGCGTAGACATCCACTGTTAGTATTTTTCTGAACCTGTGCACTTAACACATCTCTCTATCACACACACACACACACGCACGCACTATTTATGTTAATTTCCTGCTATATTTATGGGAGAATACATTGGACACATATATTGAGGAAAGCGGGCCCGGAAAATCAAAGACTCACAGGACAATAAAAGCATGGGATGAAAAAGCGAGAAATATTAACGTGTTTTTGTGAATGGATAACAAAACAAAGACCCTAAGGATGGTGATAGGTAAAATTTGCTTAGCCAAACAGTATATACTTATGTACAATTTTCAGTAACGAAATTCTTCAAGTTCTAAAATCGTTAATAAGGTTACTCGCTGTTCACTTCTATGTTTCTCGCGCCTTCGGGGTGTTAGATTCTCCAGGTCCTCTTTCCTCAGTATGTGTCACACATATAATGCTCTCTTCTTTCATAAATGGCTTATTGGTGCGATATCTGGGTTGGGGCTACCCAGTCCTCACTTCAAAAGCGTCTACGCGATTTTGTGGGTGATGAATTATTTTCCACCTTAAAATCGTTTTCCCACGGGCGAAAAGTCGCGAGCCTCTTGCTGATCTATCGCTATTTCCATGGAATGTCTTCTGACAAGCTACGTTCCTTAATATCACCAACTTTAAACGCGACAACGGGCCCGCCATGCCACGCACGCAAGTATAACTGATCCTCATTCCTTTCGTATTCGTACGTACTAATTTCTACTCGGGCAGCTTCTTCCCAAGAACTGTTGCTTTGTAGAACAGTCTCTCGATGGGATATTTTCCCAATCACTACATTCTTGACCATCTCAAGTCTAGGGCTAACCATTATGTTTCCTGTATAACCCCATGAACTTTATTTCTTGCCTTTTCTTACGCTCATACAACACCACACAGTAATCGTTTACCTTGAGTGGCTTTTCGGCCTTGTATTCGGTGAACATTAGTATAAAAAATACAGCAAATTTTATCCGTAGTAAGTTGTTATAGTCGAAGAACAGGAACTATATGGAAATTGATATTTTCATTCGGACATATAAGGGGGGGGGCGAGAGAATATAATACTCAAGGACTTTAAATGTAACAGAAACAGGTAGAAACAAAAAGTAACAAATTTAACGACTTTTTTGCAAACGGATGCCAGAATATGGACAAAAAAAAAAAAAAAAAAAAAAAAAAGGATGTTATTTACATCGTTCAGATTATTGTCCTCGTCTTTATTGCCATATTCACGACGCTTCGGCCTTCTTCAGGTGATTAAAATGATGAAATGAACCCTTCTAGCTTCATGTACCATGCCTCTTTCCGATGTCTTTAATACAAATCTCCAAGTTTTTGTTCACAACTCTTCGAGTTAAGTCACTGGATCCAACCAACGCTGTTATCCACTGGACGATATGTCCTTGAGAACATCAGTCTATGAATTTTGGAGACTTATATACTTAATGTCTGAATAACCATTTTTACCAGAGCTCATATTGCAATTTTTATTGTTATTATTGCTTTTCTCTAGCAATCCGGTTCCCATAGTGTATTCATTTCTATGCTTGGTCGGCTTAGATTTTTGTGGCATAGCACATGTGCTGATTACTTAAGTATTTTCTAGTGATATTCTCTATTATTTCAACCTCGTCCCACAGTGGGCGGTAATGTTTCAAAACTTACTTAGTGGAACAATATATACTCAGTTATGTACCCCTGTTAGCAAACAAATATTCATCTGTTATAAGTTTTAGCGCGGAGGTTTTATGATGAGGTTTTAAGGAAAATAGGAACGACAAGGAAACTTACACTTACAATCACGAAGAAGAAACAGTTGGAATTTACGGGACATACAATAAGGAAAGAGAATTTGACGCGCAAAGACATATTGAAGGGGAAGAGAAATGTCGAGTTACCTTCCTAACCAGCTTGTGTAAAAGAAGAGAGGGGTAAAGAGAAATGTCGAGTTACCTTCCTAACCAGCTTGTGTAAACGGATGTCAGAAGAGGGAAAGCGTGTGATAGATAAGGGACAAAGACTGCTTGAAGCTACAAAGGAAAGGCAGTTGTGGAGAACCATGGTCGTCCACTTTCTGGTGGGGGGGGGATATGGCACATTAAAGAAGACTACGAGTAGACACATCCAAATGTGAATACACTGTAACAGAGTTCCGAGTAAGGAGAAAAACACAGATTAGAAATGAAATCGGTCCCACCGCTAGTCATCGGAACGATCCTAAGCTGAAAGAAAAGAGATGTTCAACTGTGTCGAATATATTACGGCAATACTTTATCCCATAAAATTACTGCACAACTGAAAGGTGCACTTCCTGGTGTAGATGTCAATATTTCACAGGGAACATTAAAGTAAGAGGGGGGGAACAGGAAGTAGTCTCCTTAAGTGAATTTTGTGAAAGGACAACAGAACATACACAAAGGATGGTAAAAAAGAGAAATTAATTAAAGCATCAAAGTAGAGGAAATTGTGGAGAACCATAAATTGCCCAAGTCCTGAAAGGGACATGGAATGTAAAAGATGAAGAAGAATGCAAATTTAGCTATTCGTCTACTGAATAAAATATTCAGGTATTCGCACAGTGGATAAAAGTTAATTGAAATCTTACTGACGCTAGCTTCGATAAAGAAATAATGTCTCCTAAGAAAGCATTGTTTGCGAAAGCGCTTCTGGGGTTATGAAAAATACCGCTCCTTCATTCCAAGGGCACTGATACACGCAAAGAGATTAAAAAAAAAAAAAAAACCCAAAAAATAAGGACAAAAAAAACTATTCGAGAAGGAATTGCAGCTGTTTAATATCAGTGGCCATATTTGCAATGTTTTGAAGTCTGACGATATTACAATGTACTGAGATTAGGGAGTGGATGTTTATTAAATTTCATCAGTGTTTACATTATGTCATTTATGATATTCCATAATATTTTAACAGTTATGATAGTGTGTGTGTGCGGTTACCACAATATTCCACTATATTAATTAATTACAGTCATATTTTTAATATTAAAGATATTTTACAAGAATCGGAATATGACGAAGAATTTATTGGAAGCAAGAAAACAGATACAGTTTAGTAAGATATATTTGAAATCTATGACAAAGTGGAAAAGGTTTTCGTCTGATGCTTTTCATCCTCTAGGATTTCATTGGACTAAAGTGATGTTTACGCTGACGGGACTACGCATGCGCACAAATTTAAATTTAATTATTTTTTTTAATTAAAATTCTTAGCTACCACTCTGTCAGATTTCCCTAAAATTGTTGATATATAAAAATTTATATATCGTTTTTCCAATTATATATATTAGGTTGGTGCAAAAATAATGACGTAATAATGTCGTTTTTTGACGTATTTTTAACGTCAAAAAACGACATTATTACGTCATTATTTTTGCACCAACCTAATATATATATATATATATATATATATATATATATATATATATCATTGAATATGACATATAAGGTGCTTTGATTTAGTTTTATATACAATTTCTCATGTGATCTTATAATTTGAAATTAACTTAACTTTAGAAAGAATTTTTAACGTCAAAACAAGATGTACAGTTTTGAAGTGGGTATGTGCATGTTCTAATCTAACACTGCCTAATATATATATATATATATATATGTATATATATAAATTAATTTAAATTATAGATATATATATATATATATATATATAAATTAATTTAAATTATATATATATATATATATATATATAAATTAATTTAAATTATATATATATATAAATTAATTTAAATTATATATATATATATATATATATATATATATATATATATATATATAAATTAATTTAAATTATATATATATATATATAAATTAATTTAAATTATATGTATATATATATATATAAATTAATTTAAATTATAGATATATATATATATATAAATTAATTTAAATTATATATATATATATATATATAAATTAATTTAAATTATATATATATATATATATATAAATTAATTTAAATTATATATATATATATATATATATATATATATATATATATATATATATAAATAAATTAATTTAAATTATATATATATATATATATATATATAAATTAATTTAAATTATATATATATATAAATTAATTTAAATTATATATATATATATATATATATATATATATAGTGAGAGAGAGAGGAAAAAAGATGTTGGAAATTCAACTGGAGCCTTTAAGAATATTTATTCAGATTAACTTTACCCGTTTCGCAATTCTATGATTTTCAAAAGTTAAATGAAGATAGCGAGACGTATGCAGATGCCATGACCAATTTCGCATATGACTGGAGTTGGACAGTTCTTTCCATTTTATGAAGAAAAAAATGTGGCTCCGATTGCTACCTGTTTAAAATGCAATCTGATTACTCGATTATAATCATGCACTCGGAATTTGGTGAACTTATTTGTTGTACATCAATCTAGCTGCCTATTGAGTGGTACCTGCCTTGTATTGGCATTTCGTATTTTTGGGCGATGAATTGTCATTCTGTTTCTGAGAGTGAGTTTGGATCGCTCCATTTAATCTTCCTTACATCCTTTACATTTAACAAGATCTATTAGATTTTTGATGAACAAGTGAAAGGATTTTTTTACAAAAAAAATGCTTGTCCTGATTTAAATTTATACATTGTATCTTTATTGAGGTTAATGCAGTTAGAGCGACCACACTTTTGACATTTGGTGTCGGTTTTCTGGTGGGTAATTTGGCACTGGTGGGTAGGGTTTTTGAGAGATTTTGGTTATTTTAGGTGCTTCGAGGCTTTTTTTTTTTCATTAAGGTTGTAAAAACGGCCTCAATTCATCAGACCTACAAATCCAAAAGGAAACAGAAAATATTTCTCCAGGGTCTGATGAATTGGGACCGTTTTTACGACACTAATGAAATAAATTATTACCTCATGAAGTTTTAGTGTTTGTGCCTGTTATTATTAACACACACACACACACACATTATATATATATATATATATATATATATATATATATATATATATATATATATATATATATAAATGAAGTGAAACAACTGACTTGTTAAAATCAAACAACAGGAAAGAATAACAAAAAATAACCATAATTGAGGCCGGACCTAAAGCCAAGACATGATTTCGATACTGATGAAGGCTCATTCGGAATTTTATCGTAACGTTTTACAGGCTATATATGTTTAAGTGTTCTCTGTAAGTAGAAGGTCTAGCTTTTAGACCTGAATGTTGTCAGCCTATCATTATTATATATTTGGTATATTTACAACATCTTGTCTTCGGTATTTTCTATTTTATATAATGTGAACTTTTTTTTCCAGTCCTCTACACAGCTTTAAGCTCTTTGAGAGAATAACGAAACCGGTAAAGCTTTTATTTTGTCCTGTTTTTCTTTTCGATTAACTCCTTTGCAGTGACATTTTTATCATTTTTTTTCCTGTTGTTTGTTTCATGTCCCTTTTTATAGCAATTATTACATGTCGCATTCCGAATAATATATATTTCAGCAAATAATGAGTTTTGTAAAAAATTAATGCATATATGGAGGATAACGCCTTTAAGGTAAGTGCTCAATATTAAGAAAGAGAGCATTTGCATGTAAACAAATAATATGGTTAAAACTTATCTTTTCAAAGTTTCGCAAATCTTATCCGCTCTTGAGTGAGTTACTTAAATTGAAATTATAAAAGATACATAAAATAAATTCAATTTAAATATATATTTATTATCTAATATATATCTATTGTATATATAAGCGTATATTAAGCAATTAATGTCTTTTTAATTTGTCATTCTTATTACGTTAATAATTTTATAATAATGAGGAATAACAGCGTTTTAAAAAATAATAACTGCTTTAATTATTTTGTTTACGTTTCGAGGAGAGAGATATAAGTTAGCGGATACAGATAACAAAGATCTGTACATTTCTTTAGAAAAGCAATTTGAGTTCCAGCGTCAAATGGAGGTTTCTCCTACAAAGGCGAATGTAGGTTCTAACCCTGTCGAAAAGTACTTGATCTTTAACATCTATTGAGTGCGTAGCCCGATAGACGTACATACTGTTTACAATAACAGAACGTCTATTTCAAAGACGTTTTTCCCAACCACTAAAATAAGATTTTAAGTAATAATGTCGGATTAAAAATATATCTATTAATTCTTTAGAAATTTAGTAATCAGTAATTCTGGATATTATGATGGTTTAAATGTCTATTTTGTAAATTATGCAAACATTAGTGAATTTACTGCGTTTATTTTATATTTCATAATGATAAAATTATATATATATATATATATATATATATATATATATATATATATATAAGTTATGAAAAACTTGGTAATCCGTATGGGTAGTCCCAAGGAGGATGAAATACCGAGAGCTCAATGTAAATCCAGGGCTAATATCTTAAAGAAAAACAGACCAATTTAAGGTTCCATTATAATAATTTATTTCAACAGAGCCCTTCTAAAGGACGTCGGATCATCAGATAGCACTTCCAAATGATGAAACGAAAAAATGAAATGAAATTACAAAAACATACACTACCCATCAATTTTCATTTCATTTTTCGCTTTATCATTTGGAAGTGCTATCTGATGATCCGGCGTCCTTTAAAAGGGCTCTGGTGAAATAAATTATTATAATGGAACCTTAAAGTGGTCTGTTTTTCTTTAATATATATATATGTGTGTGTGTGTGTGTAATGCGCGCACGTGTGTGTGGATTCAGTTGCAAATAATATTGCATCTAATGAGACGTTCTTGATTAGGTTATTTATACTGAATGAGGCTAAAATGACTTGGTCTGGTGCTTTAAGAATCAGGAGGAATTAATGGGCGGATCTAATGCTATATTTTGCTGGTAGATATACTATCTCTGCATTACCAGCAAAATCTTGGCATTATATATATATATATATATATATATATATATGCCATATTTTGCTGATAATGCAGAGATGTGTACATACATCAATATAAACACGTTTATGACGCAAAGGAATTTAGTAGATAATATCAAAAGAAATGTCGATAAAAACTTCGAAGATTAAATCTTTATCTTTTCTCAATTTGAGACAGGATCAAAATAGACATTTTTTTCAATGTCGAACAGCAATGCCACTGTTGCAATTACCGGAGAAAAAGTACAAACGCGAAATTACTGGTTTTTGTATGTGTATGCAAAGTAGAGTGCAGTAAACATTTCAGTTATTGTGAACTGCCTTCGACTTAGGTAGTAGGCGAAATAGGAGGTTGGAAGGTGTCGCCCAAAATATCACTTATTAGGAACTGTGTTGAAATATCCAGGAGAGAGCGCATAATCTGTCATGATCAGCAGTTTGAACAACACCATTAAACTCAAACCCTCGGTCACGATGACATGCGGCTTCATGCTGGCACAACGATCGAAAACTTCCGAACAGTTCAGTCTATCCAATTTCGCTGAAAAAGCTTCGGTCATCCCGTTTACAGGCCCTTTCTAAAAGGTCCCGACCGATGGGATGGTCTCCCTCTGACCGATAACATAACCTTTCTGATAGATCGGCTATAGTGAAATTCCAAACCGAGTTTATGGTCAGAAAGCGAATGTGTGAAAGGTCAGGGTTGATTTTTTTTTTTTATCAATTCTACCCAAGTAAGGCGATTATGCCACTAAGACGCAAGCGCCTACTGGGAGAGAAAGAAGATATTTTAGAAGCGGGAAGACAATCTAAAACAGGAGACAAGGGATGAACAGCTTCTCCTGTTCAAAAGACTGTGGAGGTGTGTGAACCAGGCGATAGGCGTTAGAATAAAGAAATCTGAGCGAAATTCTGGTCATACTGGACGCAGAGTGAAACGAGTGAGAGTTGACTTGATGTGTGAATTTAGTTTTAAAATATTCGATAAATTCAGACATTCTAAATTTAAATAGGTATTAGGAATACACACAGTTTTCACAAAAAGCCATTTAGAAACCCCCTACAAGTCTAATAGTGCCAAACAACTAGCCCAAAACTACTAGATTTCATGAGTAATATAACAAATGCGGAAAAAATATTCCCTCCAAAAAGTTCAACTTCATTTTATTTCTCGTTGAGAAAGGCAAGTCCGAAAATTTCGATTTTATTTGCTCTAAATGCCTAATAATATAAAATAAATATTATTTTTTTACTAATCATTGTTATGATTGTATTTTCTGTCTTGCGAACTTCTTTCATCGGCCTAGAGGTAAGATATCTGATTGATGTCAAATCAGTCGAGTTTCGATGCCGCATTGAAGCAATCGAACGTTTAACGACACTGAGGAGCTGTGATACAGCGAAACAGTGTCTGTGGATGACTATATATATATAATATAATATATATATATATAATATAATATATATATAATATATTATATATAATATAATATATATATATATATATATAATATATATATATAATATAATATATATATAATATAATATATATAATATATATATATATATATATATATATATATATATATATATATATATATATATATATATATATATATATATATATATATATATATATATAATATATATATATATATATATAATTATGTAAAATAGGCCTGGAAATTACCATGCCAAATACAGATGTACAAAAAAAATTGCTCAATGCACCGTTCATAAAATTGTACCTGCAGAGCAGGCTAATAATATAAAAAGATGAAAATATTTCACCCTACTGTACAACACCAATTTTCTTTTTAACCATATTATCTTATTATAAGTCAAGATAAAGCATGTTTAGGCACCAAGAATTCAGTTAAACAATATGAATCGAAGTGTTTATACAGGGAGAAATGCAATCTTGATTCAGAAGAAATTAATCGGCGGATCTAATGGTATATTTTGGTTAAATTCAAACGACAATGTTTATCCGTTTAAATTCCTAATGTATTTCCGCAAATCTGTTTTACACATGACGTCAATTCTACTTTACGCGTACATTTTAATGAAATTCGAATTATAGCGTTGTAAAAAAAAAGTGCCAGGATGTTGCCATATTATCTTGTCGACCATATCGACAACGTCCAGTTCTTGATAATGACTGAAATGATAGAAAGCACTTGACCAAAAACATTTTGATTTCGATGCACATCTGCTTCAAAGATTTCAAAAATGCAATAAAAAGACAATTTTAAATGAATTCTTATATATATATGTAGAGAGAGAGACGTTTATAGATAGAATAGCCTTTTCTCATAATATCTGTTATAAAGCCATTGAGAATTGTTTTATAAAAGGAAGATATCTGGAGAGCTGAAATTCGGAGAGATAAATAAATGGAATGAGAGGGGGTGAGAGAAACAGACAAGTTGAGAAAAATGGGGTGAACCAAGAGAGGAGCAACGAGAAACAGAGAGAGAGAGAATATTATAAAAATAAATCATTGAAATAGAGTGAGATAAAAAAAAAAAAAACAAAAAAAAACAAGAGACAGAAGGATAAAAACTTTAATCTTTTTTTCAGTTCCAGTTCTAAGAAGACAGAAGGACCGAGAAAAGAGAAAGGGAGATACAAAAATACTGACAGAAGGGGGAGAAAATGAAAAGGACGAAGGGGATAAAGAAAATGTGAGAAAGACTGGTAGAAAATAGTAAAATAGCGAGATAGAGAGAGACAGGAGAAAACAAAAGGATGACTGAAGGAAAAATAAAAAAAAGAAGAATATTTATCAACAAATTGAAATTCTGGGCGAGAGAAAAGTAAAATGAGGTTAAGAACGATTTAAAAAAAGAAAAAGAGGAAAAAATAATTAATTTATATATTTGTCGTATCGCTTTGCGCATGCGCCAGTTTTCTCGTTCGTTCCTGTAACGCCTACTTTATTTCCTCCATTATTTTTATACTTCCCCCACTCCTGTACGTTAAGCATAACCATTATGGAAAAAATAAAAATAAATAAAAGTTTTATGTACCCGTTTTGGTCTGTGTGTGTGTAATGATTTGAAATTATATATATATATATAAAATATCGCGTAATTGAAGCTAGCGGATTGGTATTGACCAAGGCGACACTGCCGCGGGAACTCACCTTCATTAGAAAAAAAAATGTCGAGCGCCTGACGCTTGTCAAAGCGTAATTGTAAAGACGGACTCGGGGGCTAATCGAATCTAGGGCTGGCTTAAATGAAGCCCAGGGACAAATCATATTAGAAGCATAACTATTCACAGACAGCCATATTGTTTAAAAAAGAAAGATACAAATATTGTCAGGAAAAGAAAGTGAGTGGCGAAAGATAGAAAGTAAGTAACAGATAAAGAGGAGTTGTGTTTGAGAGAAAATGAGAGATTTAGTATTAAGGAAGTAGAAGGAATGGTTTAGCGGAGAATATGAAAAATAAAAATGAAACCCCAGTAGAATTGCCTGAGGAAGTGAGAGACGTTCAATGAAAGGCATTGAAGTAATAAGAAGTGCGACAAGAAGGTGGCATAAACAGATTTTTTTTCTCTAAAATAATAATGAAGGAAATGAAATGAAAGTAGCGAGACAATGTCGCAAGGAAAGAGCTTTAGAATAAAGATGGCGAAGAAATCTCGGCTGCGTCTGTCCAAAGCGAGAAAAGTCAAGAAAATATACGAAAATAGAAAGATAAATAAAATAAAATGAAATAAAAATAAATGTATATAGATAAAAGGCCGGCTCTTTCACTGTTATATAATAGCTAACAAACTAACCCTGCAGATCTTAGTAAGTTCAATTCCTGGCACTTTAAGGTAAATTTTATTTGAAAAAAAAAAGAAAAAAATGGCGGAGGACGTTCATCGAGGCGTAGGTGAAAGAAATTTCAAAGAACTCTTAGACAAGGTAGTATTGGCGAAAATAAACGTTTCCATACAAGGAACATTCGGGATTTTCAGACTGAAAAAGATCCTAAAAAAACTACAAAATCTGATCTTAACAACCTCCTTGGATAACATTGTATTGATAGCGGACGCAGAAGAAAACTGAAAGAACTCTTAGAAGATGTAGTAAAGGAAAAAACAAAGAAAAATTAACTATTAACCGTAAGATGGCGGAAGAGAAGATTGTCAAGAGAGACAGCTCAAGGTGTAAGCAATGTATTGGGTTGGGGGAGAAAGCAGGTCGGTATAGAATTTTGACTAACAGAGTAGTTCAGGTACAGACGACGGAAAATATGGTAGAAATCCGAAGGCGCACAGGACTATCGAACGATGTCTTCCAGGAACTAAGTAAAATATTAAGACAAAGGAAAATGTCTTTAGAAATAAAGAAAGTTGTTGAACTGCTATGTTATATTTATCCTCCTTATATGACAGTGAATGTTGGAAAATTTCTTTACAGACTAAGAAGAGACTTGAAGCGACACAGATGTTGTTCTACCGACGGATTCTAAGAATATCGTAGACAAAATAGAAAAGATTTCTTACAATCAGAAAGACACATGAAATTTTTGGAAAATATAATATGGAAATAGAGCCTGGAGAATTTGACACTCACAAGACAATGAAGACAAGAGTAGCAGTTGGAAAGAATGAGTAAACTACCTAACTAACTGATGTAATGGAATAACCTGTCACTCCCATGAGTAGGTAGTAACAACCTATAAGTATCTAAGTCAACGGACTACAGAATCCAGCCGAAATTTTTTCGGCTACACAGTCGAACTCTCTGCCTTCGGACAAAGAGGAACCCGGACGAGGATCTGCCGAAGGGTAGAGTCTCGTTCGGGGAGGTTGACTGACCCTGAACCAGTTTATACCGGTTCGAAAGGGAATATTTTTGGCTGAGCATACGAGCTCGGAGAACACACGTTAAACCCAGCCTTGTGCCACATGCAACCCTCGTGGGGTTTGGTGGCTGAATATTCCAGTTGAAATCTTTTCGGCTGTACGGTTGAACTCTTCGGGCAGAGTCTCGTTCGGGGAAATAGACCGACCCTGAATCCGTTTATACGGGTTCAAAGGGAATATTTTTGGCCGAGCCTACGGGTTTGGAGAACCCACGATAAACTCGGCCTTGTGCCACATACGACCCTCGTGGTGGGGGCTGTTAAATATTCCAGCTGAAATCTTTTCAGCTGTGATGATCGAACTCTCTGCCTTCGGACAGAGAGGAACCCGGACGAGTCTATGCCGAAGGGCAGAGTCTCGTTCGGGGAGGTAGACCGACTCTTAACCCTTTTATGCAGTGTATACGGGTATTTTTTGGCCGAGCCTACGGCCTCGAGAACTCCACATTAAATTCGGCTTTTGTGCCACATGTGACTTACGCGAGAACTACCGACCTTCCAATAGTAGCACTCACTACTGGATTGATTTGCGACGACATTGCATATAACTGTTATCTTTATTCTTATTGTATTGGTTTTTACAATAAACCTTTACCTATTTTATTCACCTTGTTTTTTTAAGTATATTTTCCTATTACCACGGAATATAACACTAACTTACGTGAATGGATGGCAGAGACAGTGGGGGTTTGTAGAAGATAATAAATGACTTAGCAATACAAAAAAAAAAATAAAAAAAATTATGGATAGCTATGATTGCCTACGTATTTAAAGGGTATGACATAAAAAGAACGGAGTCTGATTCGCAGTGTGTACTTACACCTCTTTGGTCTTGTACCAGACTAAGTGAAGATTAAAAAAATGAGCATCTAGATGTGGAATATTACCAAGCAAATTTAACATGTACTTACTTGTATAGGAATCTCGATTCTCATTGAATACTGTGGCCTTGTGCCAGACGATGACAAATAAATTGTGTGACAACCGTGACACAATGGTTAGCTTGTTTTTCTCACTGACCACTCCGAAAGATTCATCAAAAACCGCTACTTTTTGGAACAGACTCCCACAGACTTCCCAGAACACTACAATCTTAACCTCTTCAAGTCTTACGTCAATTGTTGTTTATCCGCCATATCTTCGTAATTTTCACTTCTTCTTACGTTCATATCACACAACTCATTCAGTAACCATCTGCTTTGTGTGGCTCTTAAGCCTTGTATTGAATGATCTTTAGGCGATGAGAAAAGGACAAAATTAAATGTTGGCGTTCCACGGTACTTCAAGCAATATTTTTATTTGAACTTGAGAAATCTATTTTCCTGAAAAAAGTTTTAATAGAAAGATTTTATATATTTCAACCGAAAGTAACACTGGCTGTTCGGTCAATGAATGTCGAATGTTTCCTTGGAAGGAAACGGCTAATATTACCATCACCATCAGTAAAAAAAAAAAAAAAAAAAAAAGAAATCAACCCGTTAGTGTACACTGTACAGTACTCGGTTTTATTTGGGCTGCTTTGGTTTTATATCAGATAAAACTAAGCTGAGGATTAAAACTGGATGTCCAACATAGCACGATGGTAAGCTCATAGCCTTGTGCCAGACTAAGGTAAGCTTAATGAATAAAAAACAATTGATAATTGAAAGCTGTGTTTCAACAAGGCGAAATGATCGAATAAGTGAACAGATTTGGAATAAGGCTGAAAGAAATATGGGTTAAGAGTGGGTGGTGTTTCGGGGGGGGGGGAGACAAAGTAAATGGAAGGAGTGGAAAAAAAAAATAGAAAGAAAGAAAGAAAGTGGATAAATAACTAGTGAATCATTTAAAATACCCAGCCCCAGAACAAATAATCGACGGAATGGGTCATCAAAACGAAACGAACAGAGAAAAAGAAAAAAAGGAAATGAAGCGAGAGAATGAAAAAAAGAATTTTATTTAAAAAAGAAAAAAAAGAAAAAGAAGAAAAAAGACGATCTAAAAGCGTTAGGATGGAGGTTCATTTTAGCCTGGGTGGAATTGGAGGACAGTGGGTGGAATCGGTAAAACGATCGAAAAAGAAATAATGAATGGACGAAAGAAATGATTGCCGATTTGCACATTTTTGCAGCCTACGCAAAAATCAAGCGAAGGAAATTGTGATTGTGAATTTTCCCCTTGATTTTGGAATCATCAGTCTTATTTTGTCATCCCCGAAGCTTGGGTGTATGGGGAGTGGCCAACACAGCAGAGGCGGTAAGGTGTTGTAGTGATGTTAGGAAGAGGGTAGAGTTTAAATGCATTTTGGAATCTTGGTTAAACTTGTTACTTTCCTCACTGAACAGAATGTGATTACGCCGGTTGCTCTGAGAGACAATCAAATTGAAAAGACAGAAGATATCCACGAAGGAACGATTTTTACTTGTTATTTATTCAATATTATCAAAATTAATCAAATGATTAATCATTAGTGTCGTCATCATCATCATCATCATCGACAACATAAGTATCGCTTTGGTGGGTGGCTAAGTTTAAAATGAATTTTTTTTAATGTTTTCATTAATCTTTAATTCAAAGGTAACAGATTAAATTTAATATTCAAAATAAGCAAAACACTTTGGTGTATTTCAAAGAGAAATTAAGTTGACTGGAATTTTTCTCGTTATCAGTAAAAACTTATAAACTAATTCATATTGATAAATCTGACAACACAAAATAATTGTCAGTTTTAAAAATCATTCAAAAATAAAATGTACTTTTCTGAAACGTTATTTGAGGAAAATTAACTGATTTAGCTTTAATTAATCAGAATTGAAAAAAAATTTTGCTTCTAGTTTAAGAAAAGCATTTTTGTAACACGGAGGACTTGTTTTCATGACTTATTCGGTGATTTTTTTGCAGCCTGGTGTTTGGGAAATTTAAATAAGAGTAGAGTGAGGGTAGAACTGAAATCTCACATTTCCAGCGAACCTTCTGTCATTTTTGAATTTCGCTTTTAATCGAAACAAATGTGTGTGCATATATATATATATATTAGGTTGGTGCAAAAATAATGACGTAATAATGTCGTTTTCTGACGTTAAAAATACGTCAAAAAACGACATTATTACGTCATTATTTTTGCACCAACCTAATATATATATAAATGAATCGTATTAGTTGATTATATGAATTGTTATTTTAGCATGATTTCTTCGTCCACAGGTAGCTGCATTTAATCGAATTTTGCTATGCTAATATGGTCACGTTCCTACTGACGCATTTTTGCTGTGAAAAGTCGAGTTTTTAGGGTTCTATAGTAAAAAAAAAGACCCTAAATGTAAAATCTTATTCTTGAATCAATTTCTTAACAGATTGTAATATTCCTTTCCAACTTAACGGAAAATCATTGTAAAAAGAAAAAACAAAAAAAAAAACCAGAAACACAAACGCTAATCCCCTTTTTATATAGTTTTTTTTTTTTATTTCTTTTTAACTACCCAGTAATGTTAAAAACTTAATGTTTTAAGCAACCAAATATATTTATTGAATTTTAAGTACTTTGGCTTTATAGCCTAACTTATGAAGACTATTGTTGAAAAAATGTTAGAAAATTACCAATAAATGTGAAATGTATCATAGGTACTGCACTTATTTTGTGATAAAGTCGTGTATGGACGCCCGTATTTCGACAGTTTATACACAAAAATAATTAAAAATTCTTTTTTTGTCTAGGAAGAACAATTATGATTGAGTAGCGAGTTCGATCTTCAATGGGTACCCCCATACTTTCGGCCTTGTCCTCCATCTAAGCTACGCTTCGAAAATCGCCATATAGGAGGACTGATATTACATAAAAACTCAGTACTCTTTTCTTTGTTTCTAACGAGATTTTTCTGTTTTTAATACTTTGTTAATCTTCTGCAAAGCCTCTTTCTCTATCACAACGCGCCTTCAGATTTCAGTGTCGCACTTACAGTCCTTAAACCGAACGTTAAAATTTAAACGTCTTTGTACGTTCAACGTTTTCGATGTAAAACTAAATCATTTTTTTTTCCTTTTTTTTCTCCGCTTGCCCACCCACATTATCGATAAAAAAAAAAAAAAAACGTAATTAGTTTGGACACGTTCCTTCTACGTATAAAACGCATTAGGTATTAGTATTTTTCTTTTTTCATTCAATTACCCACTATTAGTTCAACATGTAGCTTTATATATCATATCTTACATAAATAAATAGATAGATATGAGGAGATACTGAAAAGTTCTCGTCCCGATCTCCTTGCCAAATTCTTAGCAAGTAACCAATTTGTTTTTTAATCATTTCATCCCAAGCAAGGCAATAAAGTGACTAGTACGCAAGAGGTTACTGGTTGTTATATGAGAAAAATACTATTAAGAAGAACGGACAATAAAAGAATAAGAATTTTATGCAAGAAAATAGACATTGCATTTTAGTTTTTGAAGTTCAAATTTGACTGAGAAACCGGAAGAGAGTTCCAATAGTGAAAGGTGCGATTGAAGAAACTGTTAGTATAGAACTTACGGTTACATCTAGCCATTTCAACACTAAAATGATGAGACCTTGCCGCCAATCTAATACTGAGCTTAAATTCATTAAGTCTAGGTACCACAGAGGAAAGTTCATCGGAAATATTAGCGTGAAAGTAGTTATAGAAAAGACACAAGAAAGCTACATTACGGCTATGGGAAAGGGACTGAAGCCATTTTTTGTATATTTTAAAAATATATTTTTATTCTGATGGCCTTCTTGGTTGGGCTGTGAACATTTCAGCACAAATAAACAAGCTGAGATGGATAGACCAGGTATAATATGATGAGATGGATGGAGAAAAAGTTGATAGCACACTGAGGCGGGTAGAATGTTATTCTGGGTTGGGTGTGACCTTCCCAGATGTACGAGATGGAAAATCACTTTCGTTGTAATATCAACTTATGATTATGTGTAAAACCATAAACCAACAGAATTCACCAGAAAGTTACTTTTATATGTTCAAATTACTATCAAGAAGAAGAAGAACAAATCCTCCGATTACGTAATCACGACCATCCATTTACATCAACAGATACAGACGCATGCGCACAAAATACAAATATTACTGGGAAAGCAAAATCAATATTAAACGATACACGACAGACCGAAAGCGGAAACTGAAGGACCTCGACAGGAGGGGCGCCATCTTACTTTTCGTGTTGCCCTCCTCGCGCTCTAAATCTCGCCCGAACGTGATAAGGAATATCCGATTTTCAGTAAACGGAAAGAAAGGGATTTTTTTTACAAAGCAAACCACCTGCAAAGAATTCATTTCTCTTTGTGTATATCTCCGATGCATAAAAGAATGTATAATGTTCTTTTTTGTTCACATTTTTCTGCTGAACGTTCGTATTTATTATGACGGGAGAATAAGAGAGTGAAATATAGAAACAGGGAGAATAAGAGAGACGAAATGTCTAAATATCTTCAAAGTATGCAGGAAGGGAGAGAGAAATAGGAAGCGAGTGATACAAAAAAAAACAGAATAAGAGAGAAAGAGAGAGATAAAAAAGAGAAGCGACAAAGAGAGAGAGAGTGAAAAGAGAAGCGACAAAGAGAGAGAGAGTGAAAAGAGAAGCGACAAAGAGAGAGAGATAAAAAAGAGAAGCGACAAAGAGAGAGAGATAAAAAAGAGAAGCGACAAAGAGAGAGAGATAAAAAAGAGAAGCGACAAAGAGAGAGAGAGTGAAGAGAGAAGCGACAAAGAGAGAGAGAGTGAAGAGAGAAGCGACAAAGAGAGAGAGAGAGAGTGAAAAGAGAAGCGACAAAGAGAGAGAGAGAGTGAAAAGAGAATTGACAAAGAGAGAGAGAGTGAAAAGAGAAGCGACAAAGAGAGAGAGAGAGAGTGAAAAGAGAAGCGACAAAGAGAGAGACAGAGAGTGAAAAGAGAAGTGACAAAGAGAGAGAGAGAGAGAGAGAGAGAGAGAGAGAGAGTGAAAAGAGAAGTGAGAGAGAGAGAGAGAGAGAGAGAGAGTGAAAAGAGAAGTGACAAAGAGATAGAGATTAAAAAGGGAAGCGACAAAGAGAGAATGTATAGAGAAGCGACAAAGAGAGAATGGATAGAAAAGCGACAAAGAGTGAAAAGAAAAAGAGAAACAATGGAAAAGAAAAAGAGAAGTTACAAAAATAGAATGAAAAGAAAAGAGAAGCGATAAAGAGAGTGACAAAAAGGAGAAACAAGAGAGAGCAAAAAAAAAAAAATAGAGTGGAGAGACGGCGACAAATAGAGATGAGAAAAAAAAGAATAAAATAACAATGTAGAGAGACAAAGACACTCGCTGTCTCACTGTGATACAAAGAGGGAGAGACTTAGGCAGAGCATTTTAATAGAAAGATTGAGAAGCAGGGACGAAATAAGACATAGAGAAACAAACAGAAAGGTAAACAGATCGAGGCAGGCAGAAAGAAAGTTTTCAGCATCCCGTCGTATACGACACATTTTGACAGTAAATCTGACCATAATGACAATTCGCCAACTTTATTATTATCAAGACTAAATCGGGTCTGTGATGTACAGGCTGTTCCAAAAGTCGCATTACCATTGATAGCCATGTAAATTTTATATTTATTTACCAAATGGAATCATATTTTTGTATCTGACAATATATTATTAAGAAATTTTATTGGCAAATTATGGAGGATGATGCTATTTCACAAATATATATTTTCTCCCAATTGTCGCGCGACTTTTGAAACACCATGTATAATCACATTAGACTGATGCAAGAGTTTCCAGTATTTTATTAACGAATCTTTCGTTCATATAAATTCATAGCATCATTAATCAGTCACCAAGGTTTTTTTTTCCTTGATTTTCTATGTGTTCCCACCACATTTAAACTAAATTGTTTTTTTTGTTTTTTTAATACCATGTCATTTCAGGACCATAGAAAGTCATAGCTATGAATTTCCTCAAATTCCTTTACTTTATTATCTATGAATTGACTTTACTTTTTTTGAAAGATGTTTGAATCATTCCCCGTTTTCTTCTTCGTGGTTTTGAAGTCTGAGTTATAATCCTCATAGACTAACTGCCATCCAAGGATCAAGATGCCACTCGACCATGATTTTTAATCTTTTATTCTAGGATTGGAAATAGAAAATGGATTATTACCATTTCCAAGGGCATTATTGCCAAATGAACGCAATAGACAATGCTAGAATTAGAAATTGGTTCGTCGATTCCTTTTTACTCGATAATAACTGGTAAACCGGTACGATATCTGCACACAGGTAAATGAAAGGTTTTCAAAAATTTATTCATAAATTTTTTTTAATATCAATTCGTATCATTATATTCGCTCATCAAGATATTTTCATTGTCTTTTTATCGAGCTGTACTTATCTTTTAGCGAAAATGTGTATTCCATCATAAAAGATTTCGAATTTGATTCGATGAATCCTAGAAGTACTTTTGCGATAACTTGGACTTGTTGAAAACACTGGTCAAACAATGAAACATGGCGCGAAGCAAGTGAAATCTGAAGGCGGATAAGAGACTCTTCCAATGCTGGTTGCACCGTAACAAGTGGCTCACTGTACGTAGACAGCATTGCACCATTTTGTCTTGATCCTACTAATACGTAATAAATTATTCATTTTAAATATTGACTATATGCAAATATTTCGGTTGGGATATGATGGATTTAATATTGTTTTAGATTCTTGCAATAAATCCATTTTTGTTGCCAGCGAATATCTTGTTAAAAATGCAAGATTTTGACCAGCACTTGACTTGCTCAATTTTTTATGCTTCGGGGCCACAAATAGAAAAGTAAGGCATTTAGATATAATTAGACTAGTAAAACTGATGCAACTATTGAATACAGTAGAAAATAATGAATTCATCAGTTTAATTTTACATTTTTCTTCTTTCTTGTGTTGCTTTATATTTAGTCAAATAAGTAGTTGTTTTTTAAAAAAGGAATCGTGCATTTAAAGAAGCAATTTTCGTAGTTATTGTTTTACCGTCTTCACAGGGTCAACAAAACAGGAATGCTTTGATAAGATCAATCGTTCAAAATTACGTTCGAAAAGCAAACATTCCGACATTCTTATGGCGATTCTGCCAATGTAGCCTGCAATGGAGCCAATTTCTCAATGTATAGAGACTGTGTACAATTTTGCCCTGTTTCTATTAATACGTAATAAAGAAAACATTTATATTGGATATACTACAACATGCCAAACAAGAAGACTCGCGTTACATCTCTCCGACCATAATTCAATTCGCTTTCATTTAAATACACATGGGGACCTACGAGACTCTCTCAGCAACATACTCGTTGTTAATACAAATAGCCTCATCTACATGTAAAAATGGTTAAAATAAGGGAAGGATTATTAATAAAAAAGAAAAAGCCAATAATCAATAATATCAACTATGAATACGGCCACAATGTTCTGATCATGTTTGGGAAATATAAAATTCCTCTAGATACACACACAAAAAATCCATAAATTCAGTTAAAAGTAAAAACAATCATTCTTGATAATGATCAAAAGTATAAACGAAAGTGCTTAGAATTTCTACATAATTTGTGCCCAGAAGAAAATTATAACACAGCAAAAATTAAATTAAAACACCTAACCGTAATTCCTTGTCAGTCGTTTTAAATGAAACTTGTATAACACTTGTATACGCTGCCCAAATACACAATATATATATATATATATATATATAATTTCGTTTATACGTTATTATTATAAATATAAATTCATTTAAGTAAATGCTCTGTGTTTTTTAATTACGCGAAATTTCGTAGAAAATGTGTGCTTCTCCGACAGGAATCGAACTTGTAACCCCAATGGCAACCCTCATTTGATCTGATGTGCTGTTAACCATTCAGCCACAAAGAAGCATCTGGTTGCAAAAGTTCAAATGACTGTAAACAACAAATCCATTTCATAATATGTCATTGTTTATCTTAAGATAGATTTCGTGAGCAGATATGATCGTTGGGAAAGATCGTCGAAGATTTGTTGTTTATAAACAGTAATTTGGACTTTTTTTCTAGCCAGACGCATGTTTCTTCAATGCATTTTTCTTTTTCACCTTGGAATTCTGGCCTGAATAATAGATGAAGAGGAGAAATACATATTTGGACACCTTTAACTACACACATCATTTCATACTCAACGCTAGAAAACGAGCTTACAGAATCCCCAAAACTGGACACCACCGAGAGTACTTCTACCAACAACAACAAAATTCATAATCCTACCCTGTAACACTTTTACAAAACTTATATGTGTGTGTGCGTGTGCGTGTTGTAGAAGCAATTTTGTAGTCACTTTATTTTCTATCCTGTTGATATGAGGGTTGGGAAAACGATGGTCAAGAAAACATAAATGAGTGGTCAAGGGCATTCAGGCAAGAGAACTTGTTAAATACATTATGTGAGATTCTGAAGGCAGCTTTCAATGTAGTTAATGGTTCCTACTGTCATTTTCCCCTCTTCTATTAATATGTGATATATTACGTTGGTGCAAAAATAATGTCGTTTTCTCACATATTTTAACATGTGAGAAAACGACATTATTTTTGCACCAACCCAATTCGTTTTGATTATTGACTAAATACAAATATTACGTTTGTGATGTGGTGGATTTAACATGGTTTTAGACTCTAGTAATAAATTTATTTTTATTTTCAATGGATACCTTGTCCTAAAATGCATTTTTGTGTCTCAAGAAATAAGAGAGACAAATATTGAAAAGCAAACCGAGGTTTGGTTCTGGGAAACTATTTTCCTATCTTTTCTTTTATTATTACTTAGGCTTGTAAAAGACAGGCTACTTGTTGAATAATTAATAATGAACTAAGTTAACTTGAAAAAATTCAAAGACTCCTTCGACATCGTGCCAATGACTGTGCTGCGAAATTTTTCATCAACATAATAATGATTTTGCAATATTTTTACAAAATATTGTTTGCTAGATAAATAGGAGGCAAGGATGCCAGGTAGGGAGAACCCGGGACGTGATAACAGGGAGAAACAAAGTCACCAAGAGAGAAAAGACGCCAAAAGACTCCAAAAGACGCCAAAGGAGAAAAGACGCCAAAAGACAGCAACGGAGAAAAAAAAAGGCCCAGGAGAAAAAAGAAACAAAAGACGCCAGGGGAGAAAAGAAATAAAAGTCGTCAAGAGAGAAAAGGAACATAAATCGTCTAGAGAGAAAAAGAACAAGGTCATCCAGAGAGAAAAGGAACAAAGTCGTCAAGAGAAAAAAGAAACAAGGTAGTCCAGAGAGAAAAGGAACAAGGTCGTCTAGAGAGAAAAGGAACAAGGTCGTCTAGAGAGAAAAGGAACAAGGTCGTCTAGAGAGAAAAGGAACAAGGTCGTCTAGAGAGAAAGAAACAAAAAGTCGTCAAGAGAGAAAAGAAACAAAAGTCGTCAAGAGAGAAAAGAAACAAAAGTCGTCAAGAGAGAAAAGAAACAAAAGTCGTCAAGAGAGAAAAGAAACAAAAGTCGTCAAGAGAGAAAAGAAACAAAAGTCGTCAAGAGAGAAAAGAAACAAAAGTCGTCAAGAGAGAAAAGAAACAAAAGTCGTCAAGAGAGAAAAGGAACAAAGTCGTCAAGAGAGAAAAGAAACAAAGTCGTCAAGAGAGAAAAGGAACAAAGTCGTCAAGAGAGAAAAGAAACAAAGTCGTCAAGAGAGAAAAGGAATAAGTTCGTCTAGAGAGAAAAGGAACAAAGTCGTCAAAAGAGAAAAGAAACAAAGTCGTCAAGAGAGAAAAGGAATAAGTTCGTCTAGAGAGAAAAGAAACAAAGTCGTCAAAAGAGAAAAGAAACAAAGTCGTCAAGAGAGAAAAGAAACAAAGTCGTCAAGAGAGAAAAGGAATAAGTTCGTCTAGAGAGAAAAGGAACAATGTCGTCAAAAGAGAAAAGGAAAAAAGTCGTCAAAAGAGAAAAGAAACAAAGTCGTCAAAAGAGAAAAGAAAAAGTCGTCAAAAGAGAAAAGAAACAAAGTCGTCAAGAGAGAAAAGGAATAAGGTCGTCTAGAGAGAAAAGGAACAAAGTCGTCAAGAGAGAAAATGAACAAAGTCGTCTAGAGAGAAAAGGAACAAGGTCGTCTAGAGAGAAAAGAACAAAGCCGTCAAGAGAGAAAAGGAATAAAGTCGTCTAGAGAGAAAAGGAACAAAGTCGTCCAGAGAGAAAAGGAACAAAGTCGTCTAGAGAGAAAAGGAACAAAACCGTCTAGAGAGAAAAGGAACAAAACCGTCTAGAGAGAAAAGGAACAAAACCGTCTAGAGAGAAAAGGAACAAAACCGTCTAGAGAGAAAAGGAACAAAACCGTCTAGAGAGAAAAGGAACATAGTCGTCAAGAGAGAAAAGGAACACAAACGTCAAGAGAGAAAAGAAAAACAGAAGACAAGACAGAAAAAAAAAGATAGCATATGAAATAATGTGGGATATTGGAAGAGTTTAAAGTATTTTCATTGTATTTCTCTTTATCATTTAAATATCGAGGTCTACAAATTCTAAGTGCTCTTAAGTGAAGCCGATACTTATTCTGAATTTTATTTTGTTGTTATGTGAATGAAAGTTTATGAGATCATTTTTATTTCTTGATTTTCGATTGACGCTTGGTTTTACGTCATTATCAGTAAAGTTTAACATGATATAAAGGAAAGCTATTGTTTGTTTCTATTTCCTATGTAAATTCGATTGTATGTTCAATGTTTATTTACAAGATTAGGTCATAATGTTTTGCGGGGATATATTAATAAAGCATTGTCAATACATCGGAAATATGTTGATTGTTCAGATAAAATATTTTTATAAGAGGCGATCCTATCACTACTTTGAATTTTTGTCAATAAAAATTATTAGATTGGTGCAAAAATAATGACGTAATAATGTCGTTTTTTGACGTTAAAAAATGCGTCAAAAACGACATTATTACGTCATTATTTTTTCACCAACCTAATATTATCGAAAGTGAAACATCAATGCGTAATAAGTCAACAAATCTTTATCATTTTCTTTATCGGTAGGGAGAAATTTTTTTAGGGTACTTGGTGATTTTGAAGCCTTTGTTAACAGGTATGTTGATGAATAGCCATTTAATATTAGGTTGGTGCAAAAATAATGTCGTTTCCTCACATAGTAACATATGTGAGAAAACGACATTATTTTTGCACCAACCTAATATATAAACTATCCACCACAAGTTTTTCTTTCGACGAGGTCATAGGAATGTTTAATGTTTGGGAACAAAGAGCTAATTGTTCCTAAATTGAAACTGAGCTGAAAACATTAGAATCGAGATTGGGGAAAAGACTTCTGCGACTTAAAATCTGAAGAGTACGTACAAATATATGTAGTAGGAGGAAGAGAGGCAAGATTAGTAGGAATAATAATAATAAAAGATTGACCATGCCAGTGTTGAGATCTGCGAAGATACTAAGAAACGTGTTGCTATTTAATTATCTAAGTTTTTCTGCACTTAATCTCTGATGGAGCTACAAGAATAATGTGCACACACTAAGATGATGATAATTGAGATGGGCTATAGTAAATATGCCGCTCAGCAGCAGAAATTGTCTTGTCAGTTAGCCTTAGCTTAAGTAGTTAGGCGTGTCTCTTACAGCCTGTGAACCTCTGTTCATGAGCGGGTTTACTGGGGGAGTATCATGGTCGGGTATCGAGAGGGCTGTTTTTTAATTTTTTTATTTTTAATCTGAAGCATGAGACAGTTAAAGCGACTTGGGAGTCACATCCTTGAGAACACACTTCATTGGAGAACAGGTGAGGAAACTGAGTTTTTCGACCTGAAGTTATTTCTAATTGAGCCTCATTGAGAGTTGATGCGCTGCTTTTGTCAAAAACCAATTAATATATTGTGTACATTTGGCTATGATTCATTCACCTGGTATACATTTGTCAGACTGGTTGGCATGTACCCTAGTTGCTGAAATTGTTTATGAGCAGGAGTAATCATAGTGCATCATGGTTGGGTATCGAGAGATTTTTTTTTTTAGTTTGAAAGATAACGCAGCCAAGGTGATTTGAGAGTAAAGATGATATATTTGAAAACCCTCTCAATCGAATGTCTGAATAGATTAGGTTATCCGAGTTGAATGTATTTCTGACTAGATCCCTTATGTAAATTTATGTGTTATGTTTTATCAAAATCAGTTGCGACATGGCGTACATTTGGTTCCGATTCAGGTGCGGGATATACCCTTGTCAGACGGAGGGAATCAGGATTGGTTTATTGAGATTCGTATATCGACATTTTAGTACCACTATATTGGCATGCTGCTCTCTCGTTCAACAATAATAATAATGATAATAATAATAATAATAAAGTACCTCTATCATATCTGTGCTAAAGTTTGCGAAGATAGAAAAGTGATGAAAATTTGATGAGACATGCTTTCACTAGATCTCCTGTGATAAAAAGTGATAACTGCCGTATTTAATGTGAATATCTAAATGAATTCATATAATAATAATAACAACAACAATAATAATAATAACAATAATAATAACAACAATAATAATAACAACAATAATAATAACAATAATAATAATAACAATAATAATAATAACAATAATAATAATAATAATAGCAACAAGACGAAGTAAATGTGAGAAGGTGTTAATAATGTAGCATTAACAAAAAATTCAAATTAAAAGCGAATAATGACAATAAAAAAACCCCGAAAAATACAGAAAGATTAAAATAGAAAAATAAATTTTCATTAAATCGGTTGACATTAGTCAGCGACCCTTACACAAAAACATGACGTTTATTAGTCCTTCCTTTTTTTTCCCTAAAGCATCTCATCCTCAACCGACTTGCTCTCTTGTAAAAGTGAAAGCGTTGTACGGAATTCTTTTTTTTTTTTTTTTTTTTAAATCAGTTTACCCCAAGCAAGGCGATAATGCCACTAAGACGCAAAGATTTACTGGAAGTGAAAGAGAATGAGAAGACTTTAGTGAGAAAGGACAATAAAATAACATTCAGCCAGACAGAAGATTGCGATTGACGGTTCATTTAATTTTTTGAAGTTTGTAGGTGGCAGGCAAGCAAGACACTGGAAGAGATTTCAACAGGCGAGAAGTGCAAGAAAAGAAACTATTATAATAGAACTTACGTTTCCATTTAACTAATTCAATAGTAAAATGATAAGACTTAGTTTCCAATTTAGTAGTTCGCTTAAATTTATGCAGATGAGGCACCAAGGAGGAGGAGAACTACTAATAAAATGTTTGTAGTGTGGCAAAAGACTAACAAATCTCTTTCAACTAATTTTGTTTCGATACGTTGCTTTTATTTTTTTATTTTTATTTTTTATTTTTATCTAAGCGATGTACAAAATATTTTTTTAACAATTTTGTCTTCTTGTCTTTTTTAATTGGATGCCGCCGGACTTGCTTATTGCTTTTCGCCATTTTTCTTTAAGTCTTTCAATTGGCTTAAAACTTTGAAAATCACGTGAACAACCTCGATCGTCTTTTCCTGCGAAAACAATCTGATTGCAAAAGACGGACAACATTTTTCTGTTCTATGTTCTGTTTCCTCTTATGTTTAATTCTCGGTATCACCGATTTGATTTTTCATCCTCGTTTATTTAAGTACCTTTTCTTTCATTATTTTCTCCTATTTTCCCTCAAATCCCTTTTTAATTTTCTCCCGTCACTGTTCTTGTTCAATTTATTTTATTCCCACCTTTTAGTTTTTGCCTTTGAGTTTTCGCATTGTTGTTGTTCATTAATAATTGAAAACGTTGATCATTCGGATACATGTCTAGATTATACTAAAATTATCTGATGGAAAATATTAACTTCGCAATTGGGCCTACCAACTTCGCTTACCATCCTGCGTATGACGATAAACTACATCTGCGTCCTGGGTAAGACGATAAACTACACCCAACAGCAAGGCCTCTGATCAGAAGGCTTTGAGGAGCGTGGAACCACCTCTTAATTGCTGGTGTTCCCAAGTTCACTCTGACTCGGGGTTGTTGCACCTGTTAGGGTACCAGCTATAGGCAAATAGTTAAGCCCAAAACTGGGGTCAAAACACTATGAAAGTGTCAAAATAGGATTCAATACCAGAAATACTTTGAAAAAATATTATTACCAGAAATAAATTTTTGAATAAAAAAAACAAAACAAAAACATTACCAGCTATACATTTTTTGAAAAAAATTTTACCAGTGAAGAAAAATTATTACCAGAAATAGATTTTTGAAAAAAATATTACCAATTTTGACGGCATTAAATAGCCCATTGAGGTTGATATGCCGTAAAACAAAACAAACTAAAACGGAAACCAATCCCGCTCAGATAATGTGTCACAGACCAACCTTAGTGATGACTGGCCATGATACAAAAATATCAGGGTCATTCATAATATCATAAATGACTATCACTATAGTAATATATATATATATATATATATATATATATGAGTGTATTTAGGCAACAGTTTTTAATTTCTAGTTGTTTGGTTAAAACCGTTGACGACAATTAGCTAAATAGGTAGGGGATAAGAGATTAGTTGATAGAAAGACAGGAAGGAGGATATTGGGGATCAAGTTCCCTCCAGATATCAAGTGCTATTCATATATAGAATTACTGAAGATCCTGGAAATATGGTCCATTTCTTGTACCGCTCCACCGTTCATCCTATGTTTGCGAGAGTCAAATAAAGCCAAAACTGGAGTACTTTTTTCACGCATTTCACGCCAAGCAAGGCGGGAGTGCCACTAGGACGCAAGATGTTACAGAGATTGGGAGCAAGAGTAAAGTGGCGTGATAGAGGAAAAGATGAAGAGAAAGACGGGGAATTAGATCAAGGCATCTGAAGATGTCGGTTGACATTGCATTTGAATAATTGAAGATTATAGTTATCAGGGAAGCAAGTAAGAGGAAGGGAGTTTCACACACAGGAAGTGCGAGACATGATGCTATTGGAGTAAAAGAGACGGCTACATTTAACAATTTCGACAGTGAAAGGGTGGGACAGAGATGCCAACCTCGTAGAACGCTTAAATTCATGTAGTTTGGGAACCAGCAAAAATAGCTCGTCGGAGTAGTTACCGTGAAAGTATTTGTAGAAAAGACAGAGGGAAGCGACGGCACGTCTGTGAGAAAGTGACTGTAGACGAGATGCTAGATCAGGGCCAATCACATTGCATATCTGTCTCTGGATTATTGCTGTCATATATGGGATGCAGCTGCACAATTCTCACATTCCCACTATGACAGAGTTCAACAGCGTTCATCGTGGATGATGAACTATTTTCAACCGTACAACCCCACTGAACGTCGCAAGTATATCTATATAGTTCCATGTGCAAAGTCCAGACGAGTTATATTTCTTAGTTCCAAGACTTCAGATTTTGAAATCTTTGATTCGATATTCCACATAAGAAGAATTGAATCATCCTCATTCTATTTGTATTTCCTTGCTAAGAAGTTCCACTCAGCTTCTTCCCGAGAACAGCTATTTTGCGAAACAGTCTCCCGAGAGGATTCTTCCCCGATCACTACGAGATTTACTATTTCAAGCGTTGAGTCAACCGTAATATTTCTTGCATATCCCCTTAATTTGCACCTGGTTCCTCCTTACATCTGTTCAAAAATCTCACTGAGTAGACCTCTACATTGAGTAACTCTTGAGTCTTGTATTGGGTGAACATTTAATAAAAATATTAAGTTGGCAAGAAATTAGGTAAGTATATAGATAAGTATAAGAGAAGGTAGATAGATAACAAAGAGAGAGCGCATGTAGATACAGAGTTAAATACGACTATATGAAGGTAAGTCGCTAGATAAAAACATAAGTAGATAGATAGGTAATTGGATAAGAAGGAGGGTAGGTAAGTCGATCGGAAAGTAAGTAGGTAGATATGCTTCTAACACGAAAGCTTATGAAAGAAAATAAGTAAGAAAATATGTAAGACGACATATGAAAATTTATCACGGTTTTGCTGACTGGAGCACTCCTCGGAGCGTTGAAGCAAAAAGAACAATTGAAAAACAAGAAAAAAAATTACTGACGAAGGATACAATCAGGTATCTGGTTCAAGTTGAATGAGATGCTGACAAATTTGAAAGAAGAGACGAGGAAGAGAGGAAACGGAAATAACGCCGTGTGTATGTGAGCCTGTGTATGTTTTAAGAGAATACGAAGGTTGAGACATTATGTAGGTTTGTGAACTAGCATGGACCAGAGGGAAGGGATAATATGGAATTACGGGATTTGCACGAAGAGAAGACAAACCGGAAACGTAGGCAATTTTCCGGTTCCGGTTCTAGAATTTTGTCAGAAGGGGAAAAAATAGGAAAAAAAAAAAATTGGTGAAATATATTAGGTTGGTGCAAAAATAATTTCGTTTTCTCACATAGTAACATATGTGAGGAAACGACATTATTTTTGCACCAACCTTATATATTATATAGGATTCAAGAGACATAATCCAATTTAGTGTCTCGGACAGACAGCGACCAAGTACGATTACCTTCTCGCAGTTCGCTCCCATATAAAAGCAGACCGACACATACACACATGATTAAATAAACCTAAAAGAGAACAGAGACATTTGTATCCAGGGCTGACAACCAAAAATGGTTCTACGTCAGATTTTGGAGATAATGGGTTACACCCACCAAGCATATTCTTGACCCTTGTATTAAGTCTGTCCGAAGAGTTTATATCTATACTGTATCTTACTAGTGGGAATTTGCTCATAGTGTAACAGTCACTGGCACAGAAAATGAAATCCAAGAGCCGAATTCAACTTCCGGTCGTCACCGTTTCGTTCACTTCGCTCTAATACTCTTAGAAAAAAAGGCATGAATCTATCTTTTCCAGCTGTGCATTAAAAATACTGACGAAGGATACAATCAGGTGACTGATTAAAGTTGAGAGGATCGAAATTGCTTTTGAATGTGACTCTAATGAAAGGAGAGGCGAGGAAGAGAGGTAGCGGATATGATCTATGCGTGTGTAGAACATGGAGAGAATACAAAGGATGAAACAGTATATAGCTCTTTAAAGCAGGACAGATGGGCTCTCACGTATTGGGTGTCCATCAGTCTAAGACAGTAGTTTCTAAATGACGCGGCGCTCCTCATAGGTGCAGCAGAAGAAAATAGCAGGTGAGGCGGAATGACTGAAAGACAATCAAAAACTTAGAAACGGTTTTAAAAAATTCATATGCCAAAAATGAATATGATTTCAAAATTTAAACTATTATTATGAATTACCTGTAAGTGTATGTACGAGTCGAAGTCTAAATAGTTATAAATAATTATCGACCAATTTTATCATTGTGACATTATTGCATTATATAAAGTATTAAGAATATAGTAACTAGTGTCCGCAAATGGGAGGAGAGAGTTATCAATGATAATGTTCTGACTTTGAATCCGTGGTTATCTCCCTTTAACCCTCTGGACTTTATTTGTTGTAGGACTGCTTGCGCCTTTTCACCGGAATTTTCTCTTTGGTGAGGCGCGATCAAATTTTCATTCCGAAAATGCGACCCAGAAAACAAAGTTTGGGAACCACTGGTCTCGAAGGAAAACTCTGAATTCAAAACCCAGGCTGAAGAACGATAAGCTCCGTCAGGCTATTTTTCCCTAGACAAACTTTTGTTGGTGGGGCTGCGGAACATGTAGTACTCCTGCGATCTTAATGGGTTATAGACCTCGTAGAGTAATTAGTTTCAGCTAATTCTAAAAGGTGTATGTCCATGATTCAAAAGATCCCAGCTCCCGAAGTGCCAGAAAACCATAGCACGAGCAGGCTCAATTTCGAGTGAAATTGGGTTGACGAAACTGTTTAGAAGCACGAAGTCACAAGTCATTGTAAACGACGCTTCACGTGTACTGGTCTTGTACCAGCTGTTGATCACGCCAGATTAAGCACTTTCTCCCAGATGCTGTAACTACGATCATGTTCGCTGATCATAGTAACAGTATAAACCAAAGGCGGGCACTGCAGGTTTTGAACAAACACAAATGTATCCGAGGAGACATTTTGATGCAACGACATACTTAACCATACTATTATGTATAAGTATCCTGAGGTTAATACATTTAAGTTTATCTCAGAATAGCACAAAACGGATAGGAAGATTGTGGTGAGCCAGGCTCTCATATCGCACAAAATGTAACGAAAGAGAAAAAGACACACAAAAAGACACCGAAGAAGTGAGAGTAGAGAGAGAGAGAGAGAGAGAGACACAGAAAAAGAGAGAAAAAGAGTGAGATGCACAAAAGGAGACTGAAATTGAAAGACGCAGAAAAAGAGAGCGAAGGAGAGAGACGCTCCAAAAAGTTCGAAAAGGAGAGATGCATATAAAAAGAGTTCGAAAGGGAGAGATGCATACAAAAAGAGTTCGAAAGGGAGAGATGCATACAAAAAGAGTTCGAAAGGGAGAGATGCATACAAAAAGAGTTCGAAAGGGAGAGATGCATACAAACAGAGTTCGAAAGGGAGAGATGCATACAAAAAGAGTTCGAAAGGGAGAGATGCATACAAAAAGAGTTCGAAAGGGAGAGATGCATACAAAAAGAGTTCGAAAGGGAGAGATGCATACAAAAAGAGTTCGAAAGGGTGACAGGATCAGAAAGGAGAATGACTCAAATTAAAATAAAGCGAGAAGGAAAATACTACCTCCGCGTGAAATTTTTTTTAAAAAGTTATGACATAGTTTTATTTCCCATTTCCTGATAATGTAATATCTACCCCACTGCCCACTGGCTATTCCTTTGTCCAGACAAGGAAGATGCTTTACTCTCGCATTCAAACGATAGGAAAATAAAATATAAGGAAAATGTATAAAAGGGGAAAGAATTAATTGAAACCGAGCAAGTCGAAAAATGGTCGCCGGCTGTGTATAGAAAGTAGATTTTTGGCTCAAAGAAAAATAATTATTATAATGGGAAAGATAGGGAAAATAAAGGCCGAAGAAATGAAGTCGATCCAACGTAAATTAGATAAAAATTAGAAAAGGAGGAAATAGAGAAATTGAGAGATATATTGTTGAAGTAAGTAACTGGTAACATTGCTGCAGATCGTCAAAGTAAGAAAGAGTAATAAAATATAAAGATAATTTAAAAAATATTAAGACATTGAAATAAAAATGAAGAACATTAAGAAGAAGCTAAGGAGAGAAATGAAAGTTAAAAGAAATTTAAAAATGCAAAAGAAACTTTTAAAAAATAAAAGAAATTAACAGGAAAAAAGAATAGAAAGTAAAGAGAAGAAAAAACGACGAAAACGAGGAAAAAGTAGAAAAGTGCCTGGAAAAGGAAGAAAAAAAGACAAGAGGCTGGAAAAGGAAGGAAAAAAGACAAGAGGCTGGAAAAGGAAGAAAAAAGACAAGAGGCTGGAAAAGGAAGGAAAAAAAGACAAGAGTCTGGAAAAGGAAGAAAAAAAAGACAAGAGTCTGGAAAAGGAAGAAAAAAAGACAAGAGTCTGGAAAAGGAAGAAAAAAAGACAAGAGTCTGGAAAAGGAAGAAAAAAAGACAAGAGTCTGGAAAAGGAAGAAAAAAAAGACAAGAGTCTGGAAAAGAAAGAAAAAAAGACAAGAGTCTGGAAAAGGAAGAAAAAAAAGACAAGAGCCTGGAAAAGGAAGAAAAAAAGACAAGAGCCTGGAAAAGGAAGAAAAAAAGACAAGAGCCTGGAAAAGGAAGAAAAAAAGACAAGAGCCTGGAAAAGGAAGAAAAAAAGACAAGAGCCTGAAAAAGGAAGAAAAAAAGACAAGTGTCTGGAACAGGAAGAAAAATTCAAAACATTGAAAAAGGAAGTAAAAAAAAAAAAAAAAAAAAAACCCGAAGAGACTGAAAATGGAAAAAAAACGAGGAAGAGATTAAGAAAGAAAAAGCTTAACAGAAAAATCCTCTTTAATCTTGATATTTAAGTTCTGTTTACCTTTCCCCAAAGCTAAAAATCACAGTTGAAAGCGCTATTTCCAAATGCAGACAAGATCAAGGACACGATGAGACATCTGATGGTAATCCCTAAAACAAGTTTACAGAACATTTTCAAAAGCGACAAAGGCTCGGGTATTATTGTATCAGTCCCTTGGGGTTCCACCTGGAAGTGGGAAGAAGAAATAAATTTTCACTGTCAGGTACCATTTCGCTAATACTAAATACCTGCATAATTTCCGGGAACCTCCAAAATATATCTGCTCTATAAGTAACTCATGCCAATAGTTTTCTTTAGAAAATTATTGTAATGAATTTCTATCTTCTGTGTTGTATTCCTTCAAGGTGTAAACGATCATGGCTTTCCAAAATGTCCTGTTTTTTGTAGCTTTTAATAAATGTTATCTTTTTGTTATTTCTCCTAAACTCTGTTCTGCTATCCAGTTACTCAAGTTCACTGAGTTATGCTTTGTGTTTCCTCTGTCTCTCTTGCCTTCAGTCTGTCCTGTGAGTATCAAATTTTCTAATCCCTCTTTCCTCATTATATGCCGATGCAATTTCAACTGTCTCTTCCTGATGTTAAGTGTAAGTTTCTTTTTTGTTTCTCTTTTCTCTAAAACTTCGTCGTTGGTTACATGTTCGATCCATGGTATCCTCAGCACCCTCCTGGAGAACCACATTTTTGCGGCCTCTTCACCTGTGAGGATATTGTCTAGCAATCACTGCCATATATATATATATATATATATATATATATATATATATATATTATATCCGTCCTCTCTAAAAACACTTCACAGACATTTACATTTTTGGAATTATTTGATTTTGGCATCTCCAGTTTGAAATTTACAGGTTGGTCTGTTCTTTTTGCTAACAACAATTAATTCCATCTTCTGGCAGTTGATGTTTAGTTCTTTCTTCTTGTTTTCCTTCACTGCATTTTGTAGGAGTTATTGTTTGCTTTACGTGTTTGCTATTAACACTGTGTCAACTGAATATTTTATATCGTTAAGATTGTAGCCGCCAATAATAAATCCTGGCAGGACTTCTAATTCTCTCAGTATCGCCTCACTGTATAGGTAGAATAAGCCGAATTTCTTTTTTAAAAAAATTATTAGCAGTAAAATAACATCATCCATCTGATAGTCCAGTTCTGTTAATAACATCATCCATCTGATAGTCCAGTTCTGTTAATAACGCTTTCCTGTACTTCTAAGGACTTAGATACTTTTTATTCAGATTTCATAACTCCAAGTGAGTGTTGAAAATTGCTTAAATGAATTATTAGTAAGTTATTCAAAATTCGTTACCTAATCATTAACATTTTTCCAAATCAGCATTTTTGATGATAAAACTACGGTAAAGTAAGCACGGATGTATTAGAAAAGATGCAAGGTTGGTTAGTGAGGAGTAAAAGATAACAACGAAGCAAAGACTGAAACAAAGAAACGATTAAGGAAAAAATGAAACAGAAACGCTTAATCAAAGACGGAAAGAAAGAAATGTTCATGCAAAGACTGAAAGAAACATTGATGCAAAGATCGAATGAAACAATGAAGCTAAGCGGGAAGGAAAAGAACAAATCATGTGAGATCGAAAGGAAACTAGAAAGAACGGAACTCAGAGAGACATTGAGAAACTAATGGAGAACGGCGCTAAGGTAGAGAGAAACAAAGAACGAAGTGAAACCCGAACGAAAGTTTCAACAAAACTAAGAGAAAAAGTAAAAAGCAAAGAACGAAGCGATAAGAGAAAATCGAAGCAAAAGTGTCACTTAAGATAGACACTAAAAACTTCAAACAGAAAACTACCTATGGACGTAAGAAAAAGACAATCCATAAACCTGAGAAAGAGAAAGAGACAATCCATGACCTTAAGTGCAAAGAGACAATTTATGAACCTAAGACAAAGAGAGAGACAGACAATGAAAGTAAGACTGAGAGAAACAAGCTATGAACGTAAGAAAAAAGGAGAGAGAGAGACAAACTATGAACATAA
>OZ010575.1:47953085-48105585 GCA_963932145.1 Acanthosepion lycidas
ATATGGCAGCAATGCTCCATTTTTGGTTTCAGCTCTCTATTGTGCCGATAAAGAAAGTTGAGAATACCATGGACAAATATCAGCAACAAGGAAGTCTTAATTTTTTAAAAGTGCCAACAACGAAATAGGCAAAACCGCCAGAAAGTCATAGATAGATAGATAGATAAACAGATAGATAAATAGACAGATAGAAAGATAGATAAATAGACAGATAGAAAGATAGAAAGAAAGATAGATAAATAGACAGATAGAAAGATAGATATATAGACAGATACATAGATAGAAAGATAGCTAGACAGACAGACAGACAGATAGATAGATAGACAGACAGAAAGATAGACAGATAGGTAGAGAGACAGAAAGATAGATAAATAGACAGATAGAAAGATAGATAAATAGACAGATACATAGATAGAAAGAAAGATAGATAAATAGACAGATAGAAAGATAGATATATAGACAGATAGATAGATAGACAGACAGATAGATAGATAGATAGATAGATAGACAGACAGAAAGATAGATAAATAGACAGATAGAAAGATAGATAAATAGACAGACAGAAAGATAGATAAATAGACAGACAGATAGATAGATAAATAGACAGACAGATAGATAGATAAATAGACAGACAGATAGATAGATAGAAAGATAGATAGACAGACAGAAAGATAGATAGATAGACAGGATGATAGATAGACAGGATGATAGATAGACAGGATGATAGATAGACAGGATGATAGATAGACAGGATGATAGATAGATAGACAGAAAGATAGATAGATAGACAGAAAGATAGATAGATAGACAGAAAGATAGATAGATAGACAGAAAGATAGATAGATAGACAGACAGATAGATAGAAAGAACGAACGTACAAACGAACTATTAACTTTAAGACAGAAGACGTAGTTGTCAGCAAAAGAGACAGTGAAAGCGCCGAGTTACATATTTAAGGCTACAAAAATCAAACACGTACAGAAATGTAAGTATCTTGGTCGTGTCGTAACAGACGACGGGGAAAGTACCACAGAAATACGAAGGTATGGAAAAATAGTGAAATATACTTTCCAGAAATTAAGCCAAATATTGAGTGATATGAAAATGTTGAAAATGAATAGCGCCGAACTGTTATATCATATTTAATCTATTATTATATAGCGGTGAATGCTGCATATTCTTTTTAAAGACGAAAAAGAGACTCGAAGCGACGGGGATGTACTTCTACAGATTAATGCTAAGAATACCATGGACAGAACATGCGAGCAACGAGGAAGTTTTAAAGAAAATAGAAACCACAAGGAAACTTATAAATACAATTAGAAAGAGAGTGTTGAAAATTTGGAGACACATAACGAGGAAGGAATGTCAAGAAAACTTAACACTCACAAGTCGTATTGAAAGCAGGAGAAACAGCGAGTAATCTAATTAATTGGTTTTATGGAAATGAATGGCAGAAGTTAAAAGGGGACAGTGAAGGATTGAAAGTTACTTTAAATAATAAAGGACAGGGAGTTATGAAGGATATAACATATACAGTGTAACCCGGATATAAGAGAGTTGTCGGGACCGGAGAAGAAGTCTCTTATATCCGGGTTTCTCTTATATCCGGGTTTGGTCTATTTTGTTTAGGTAAGTATGGCTCTAATTTGGGACCAGAGAAAATCTCTCTTACATCCGGGTTACACTGTAAAAGAAGATAAAATGAGCAAAAAAGACAGCATAAGCTCCGAACTACATACTGGGGACTTCAAAATCAAGCAGGCACAGAAATGTAAGTATATGGTTAGTATAGTAACAGACGATAACCTCAGCGTGCATGGCACAGTGAAAATCGAACTCACTAAATAAGGAAATTAGTCTGCAAGCCGCCAACTCTCAAGCTACTTCAGGCACCCTGATAATGACATTTTTATTTTTATTGGTATATTATTGTTGCTGCTTGCCCAGATCTCAAACTGGATTTTTTTTTTTTTTTTTTTTTGGTGCTAAGAAATAAATATTTAAATTTGTTAGTCAACGTGGGAATTTAATATGGGCAGCGAAAATTCGCGGCAAAATATTCGTCCTAGCTTACTGGCCTGTATCACGTGACAAACACCGATACATTATTCATCCAGTCTGCGGCTCATTCTTTCATTTCCTCACCTTTTACATCGTTCATTATACATATTTTTTTTTAGTTAATATTTTTCTTCTTCTAAAACCGAATAATACTGTACAGTTCCCGGAAGCCGCACGATGGTAGCTTCGTCACGTGACATAGAGGCTTCTCTGAACTGACGTGTTCCGCGCGATTTTCAAGTCTCGGCGGAAACGAGAGAACGGAACAGTGACGCAAATGCAGGGATCATTAAGCCTCAAAAGACTTAACGCCAGTGCGGCTTAGCAAGACGAATAATCCCAGCGGAGATTTGCATGAGACTTGGCAAGACATTCATCTCCAAGTGCCATATTCCTTGAAATCCACACTAAATATTTCCCTCCATTGAACCTTCTCAGACACGCAGTCGTTTTTTTTTTTTTTTTTTATAATTCAACGGGAACCATGAAGAGAGAAAGCCATTAATAATTTTCAACGGATTTTTATAAATAATTTGGAAAGCGTTTTTCTGAGTTAAAATGTGTCATGGATTTCTACCGTAAAATATTTATCGAGAAAAAAATATCAGTGGATTAATTTTCTCGGGATTTTAGACATTTTAACAGAAGTGCATCTCGGGATTTTAGACATTTTAACAGAAGTGCATTTCTGGATTAAGTTATTTACAATGCATTTATATGAGGAATGTTTGCCGAATCTTATTCATATTGAGATTTTCTATCTTGAGGAAATAGTTCTGCAAAGCATATTCATTGCAAATATTTTGCAACGAGTTTTCATTGTAAATAATTTACAATCCATTTTTATAGTAAACCTATCCACTATATATTTTAATGCAAAATGATCTGCAGCACATTTGCATAGTAAATATTAGGTTGGTGCAAAAACAATGACGTAATAATGTCGTTTTTTGACGTTAAAAAATACGTCAAAAAACGACATTATTACGTCATTATTTTTGCACCAACCTTAATTTCATAGTTAGGCATCGGCAATAAATTTCCATTCGAATATATTTCCAATATATTTCAATCGTAAATTAACTCGCCAAGCATGTCCAAATATTTGGAACAGATTTCTATATAGAAAGATTCCTAGTGCCTCTGTACATTTTCGAATATCGGGCATTCGTCTGAAACACACGATGATGTTTACCTAACACTAACCACATACAGGTTTGACACAAGGTCAAAATTAACGTGCAGCCACGTACTTTTACATAATAGTATTAGGTTGGTGCAAAAATAATATCGTTTTTTGACGTATTTTTAACGTCAAAAAACGATATTATTTTTGCACCAACCTAATAATACCGGAAATCGTCTAGTTCCGTCGGCACCTCCCTTTTTGGAGCACTTTCTGAATTAGCCATATTTTTCTTAATACAAATCCTCAAGAACAGAGACAAGGACATTTGCATGAATGAAGCACTTTACAATAGTAACAAAACTACTTAATGTAAAAAACAAAAGTAAATAAACAAATAAAAAATAGAATTTACAGTGTATTTTAATCGTTGTAATTTTGTAATGGATACCTATAGAAAATTACATCACAACTCTTGTGTTATTTGATAGACGTTATTTTTGATTTTTATTCGGTGATATATCTTTTAACCAACCACTGATCTTACCGAAAATTTTCCCGTTGAAATAAGGATGTATTTTTTAGGTTCATTGAATACAGATAGTTTAATATTCCTCTTTCATTGGAATTTGCCAACTACCTTTTTAGCTGTCAGTCTGTACTAATCCTGTCAAAGCGCTTATCTCGTCTAACCGTCATTATCTTTCTGAAAGAAAGATTTGAAGAAAGTCTCCGAGAAATGTTAAAAGTTTTCTCGCGTATAACTTTGTTATATATACGTACACATGCTTATCTACATATTTCAGTGCAATCCAGAAATTCGGAGAATTTTAACACTAAAGGAAATCTTCGATGGTACTGCTCACAATAGTCAGCGGTTAAATTCTGTGCAACATTCGGGTCACTTGCTTTGATCCAATTCTCAAAAAGTTTAGGTAGACATATATCAATAAATATTTAGGTACATATAAAAATGTATATTATTTACTGGGTTTAGACTGACACATTGCTATAGAAAAGAGAAGAGTGTGATAATCAAACTTGCGTCATTAGCCAATGACTAACGTATCACGTTGAAATACCGATTTTCGTTAGATCACTGAAGTTAAGCAACGTCGATCCTGGTCAGTACCTAGATGAGTAGCCGCTTCTGATTACCAGGTGCTGTAAGCTTGAATGTACGATGTGCGCGTGGTGAAATGCATGACGGCTCGAGATGAGAAATCGGTGAGCTGAGTTCGAATTCCAGTCGGGTTCGCTACATCCACTTTTCCTTGAGTGACCGTGAATCGAAAAGCGTGTCACATTCGCCCGTATCAACACGCAGTGGGCAAGCGCGGTGGGGTAATAGCCATCCTTCCTCATGAATATAGAGGAAGGCTTACGTCTAACAAGGGATCTTTACAAACTGAGAAGAAAGGAGAACCATTAACTGCTGACAAGCTCTTGTTCTTTTTTATTAAAAAAATGTTTGCATATATATATATATATATAAGGTTGGTGTAAAAATAATGACGCAATAATGTCGTTTTTTTGACGTATTTTTAACGTAAAAAATGACATTATTACATCATTATTTTTGCACTAACCTAATATATATATTACAAGGATCGGCCAAAAAGTAATGACCATTCTAATTTTTTAAATATTGGAATTTTTTTTTTCTATTTTCAACGCAGTATTTTCTTTTGTATATAATAAGTTAGACTATTTTGCCTATTTCTTCATAGTAACAATATAGTATTTTGGTACATCAATAAACTTACTAATCAAAAAGAATTTTACACAAGAAATATTTATTTTCAGTAAAATTCAGTGAGAATTTTAAATGCAAATAATGAATACACATTGACGAAGTCATAAGTTCGCCTTAGTAAAGATTATAAAGTCATTGTGAAGTCGCTGGCTGCATTGGATACACTACACAAGGGCTACATTTTTTTCTAATCATTTCACCCCAAGCAAGGAAATAAAGCAACTAAGACGCCAGGGGTTACCGTGTGTGAGAGAATATGGTAAAAATTATTGAGAGAGAACAATAAAAGAAAAGGACTTAAGAAGACAGAAGATAATGATTGACATTGCCTTTAAATTTCTGAAGATCAAAAGTTCCACAACCGAGAAGTGTGAGACCAGAACTCTTAGCATAGAACTCACGATTACATCTAGCCATTTCAATTACAAAATGATGAGATCTTACGGCCAATTTACTACTGCACTTAAATTGATCAATTCAAGGTACCATAGAGGAGAAGTTCATCGGAACAATTAAAATGAAAATATTTACCGAAAAGGTACAGAGAAGCTACATTATGGCTACATTCAAAATTGTCTTTTAATTCTTGGAAGGCTATTCGGATTGTGGCGCCACATTTTCCGTCCTCTGTGAAGATACCTCCCATATAAAACTAAATTCGTACTTGTCTGAATTTTGACATCTCCAATTCGTATTTTTTTTATCTTACTGCCAATCATTAAAACATTGAACAAATGTTAAATTTAGCTGCTACGAATCATGAAAAGTCACTGCGTTTTATAGACGATATATTTTTTTTTTAGAATGTCCAGTGCTTCTTAAACTTTTTTTTACTCGTGACCCCAATTTTCATCACGAGATTTTTCAACCAACTACACTGAAAATATTTATGTTGTCCCTGCACTTGTCGCAACGGCGCCGCACGCACGTTTTATTACCACAGCGATTGCATGGCGCATCACGTTAAATATTGTGCGTTTGTGAAATAAAATATAAACCAAAATTCAAGTCTTTGAATTTCATTTTCGCGACCCCAGCATTTCGCTCCGAATAATTAGGATAATGTCAGTCAGTTATGCTTCATCTTTCGATACATGACTCTCTAGGCATATTTTTTCCCGCAGTAGGTTGCCATCCAAGGGTATAGAATCCGGTCTGCCCTGCTATTTACTCATAGCTTTGGAGGGGGGAGGAGTAGAAAAGAAAAGGATTCATACCTTTTCCAAGGATATTTATTAACACGTAATAGATTCGACCGAAATTCGAACTCTGCTCTCCGATTCATAATAGCAGCTCGAAGAGATTTCTCAATCCGAGCCGCTATCCATTACTCCACCGTGCCTCCTTTAGGGTAATGACTATGTTTTAAATTACGTCCATTACTTTGCTTACTTTCAACACTGTCTTGTCCTTTGAAATGTGTTATAAACTGTTTATTCTTTCATGGAATCATCTCTCCATAAACTTTTCTCAGCTTTTTAACCAAATTTTACCGCAAATTTGATGCTTGTTCTTGTAGTAAGTAATAGGATTCAAAACGTTTTTTTTTTTTTTTTTTTTTTAACTAGCGTAAATTTCAAATCTGTTACCTCGAAATACTTCCAGTTCATACAAGCTACAGAATTTACGTTCAAGTTTATTTTGTTGCACTATATGTATATATATATGTTAGGTTGGTGCAAAAATAATGACGTAATAATGTAGTTTTTTGACGTATTTTTTTAGGCCAAAAAACGACATTATTACGTTATTATTTTTGCACCAACCTTATATATATATATATATATATACACACACACACATCTTAACACGAATTGTTTTCAATGTCCTTCGTGCACACATGCAAAATAATCGTATAGACAAAAGACATCGAAAGAGGGCTAAACTTTTTTTCTTTTGTAATCTGATACAGTCAACTTCAAAAAAGACACGGGGAAAATTACTTTGAAAAATTCGTTACACTTCGTAGGTAACTGTTGCCACGATGTCTGCTCTCACCGATCTTCCGAGATTTGTAAAAAGACAAAACGGGGTTGCAACTTGCCCTGGGGACCAAGTGTATCCATCTCCGAGTATCGCTCGTCGGCATCAGTCAGTATAAACGAAACAGGGTCAACAAAATCTTGACTGCTGTTCATGAAACCCTTCTGGCCCCGGTTAACAAGAGGTGTAATAGATTTTTACGTTTGCTATTTGCTTGTCGCGAAACTATTTAATATTGAGTTTGTCTGTCTCTCTCTCACACACACACTTCCGCCAACGTGCTCGGACAATAAGACAAAACACTTTTTGTCAATATATCTGTTTATGGGATTAAATGCAGGGAAAGGTGGCTTCATGCCTTTACCAAGAAAAATTACTTCAAGATGACTATTAAATCTCGCAATAGGTTGGGAAATAAAGCACGGATCTGGGCGCCATGCAACCTGAATAATAAACTAAACCTGCACCTATTTCTTTCTGCACTGAATTCGATCCTTACTGGGCGCCTGAATAAACTAACATTTGTACATATATTTATACCTCACCGTGAAAGTAGTGTTTAGGAAACTAGATTCTATCCCTGTCTTTTCTCTAGGTTTTTCTGCGCGTTTACGATCAGGGCTCTCCACAACTTCCTGTCATTATTGCCCCATTATTACGCTTTTTCTCTGTGGCCGCTCTTTCGCTATCATATTTTCTCAAAATTGCTGCTTTCCACTGTTTTTCTTGCTTCAAGTGTACCATCTGAGTGGTACCAAACTTTCTTTCCTCATTATTCGTCCCAAAGTTGTCACCTGTCTCTTTCTGATTTATAGCAGCGGTTTATCGCAGTTGCTGTTCTTAAAACTTCCTCGGTGTAGGGTGATGGTTAGTGAAGCTAGTTTGGTTGACCATATCCCGGTGAATTCGACATTAAATAAATCAACAATGGTTGACATGTCGTGAAATCAATCAATCAAAACTTTCTCACACGTATCATATACAACTCTATAGAACATCTCTTTCGCTTCAAGACTCGGTTTCTTCTGTGAGGAAAATGTCTAGTATTTCATATCATGGAAGAGTCACATTTTTCGTTGCCCCTTACTAGATTACTTCAGATAAATTTCTATACCTGTTTGATTTTGACGCAATTTTGGGGGTCTCTTTTATTGACAGACATACTTTGCCTTCCTCCAGCTAATGGTTAGACATTTCTTCTGGTTTTTTTCTCGATTTCCTTCAGTTTTTTCCCCATTTGCAGAATCAGCCATCAACTGAATGTCATCTGTATCTGTCTATATTTCTGAGATGAGGTATTATGTACACTATTTACATTATTCGGACTATTGTCCTCATCTTTGTTGCTATATTTATCATAACGTTTCGGCCGTTGTACGCTCTGGCCTTCTTCAAACTGAACCCTTTCTTTCGATCGCTTGGGTAGACTGTTTTAGTTCCACGTGCTATGTCTAATGAATGTCCGTTATCAGTTATTCCCTGTTGATTTACCTCTCCACTGCTTTAACCAGGTACTGAAATCACAACTCTTTGGATCCTGTCACTGGATCTAACCAACGCCTTTACCCACTGTGCTATGTATCCTTAAGGATATCTGTGTATGAATTTCTGGGACTTACACATTTAATGTCTTCAGCAACCATTTTTACCTTAAGGACACATGGCACAGTGGATAAAGGCGTTGGTTAGATCCAGTGACAGGACCCAAAGAGTCGTGAGTTCAATACCTGGTTAGGGAGGGGAGAACTTGGAGAGGTAAATTAACAGGAGATAACTGATAACTGACATCCATTAGACATGGCACGTGGAACTAGAACAGTCTACTCCAACGAGCGAAATAAAATGCTCAGTTCGACATTCCAACCACCTGAAGAAGGCTGGAGCGTACAACGGCCGAAACGTTGTGATAAATATGTCAACAAAGATGAGGACAATAGTCCGAATAATGTAAATAGGTGAAATTAATTAGGTGAGAAAACCCACTTTTCTAGCAATCGTCTTTTTTACTACAACTCTAGCAAATTAAGTCGTCACTGAGTAATACATTCTTTCGCTTTGGTAAGCTAATAAGCTTTATAGATGAAGTAATAAAGTCTTTACCTTCACAATATGTTTTTTTATCGGGGCCATTCATAACCATTCTTTCTCCGTGGTCAGAGGAGTTCGTTTACGTTTTTCTTCCCAGTGGTCGAAGTCCTCCCTCATTTTTCTCCCCCTGTCAGAGAAGCCCGTCTCCTTTCCCCCACCTCGCAGAGCCAGCTGTTTCCATTTTCCCCCAAACTAGAAAAACATCAGTGTCTTTTTTTCTTTTTTTGTGTGCTTCCCCTATCAGAGCTATCCATCTCTACTTTTCCCATGAAATCGTTAATGTTCTTTTTCATATACATGAAAGAACGCAGGTTAGAAATCAACATGAAAAAGACCCCAAATCTCTGGAGAAACAACTGTGGATGCTGGAAAAAGGATGCAAGCATGAGACTTCCAATAGTGATCGAACACGTTACACAGTAGTAAGATCCAAAGATATTAGCAAAAATAAAAACTCTAGTCATCACGAAGTAACAAAACGAATAGCCCCTACATTTAAGGGAAAACACCAGCCCAAAATGCATTTTTAAAAATTCTTTTAAGCATGCTTTTTTCACTGAAAACTGAAATGAACCGTGAAATTCAAGTTTCGACCTGGACACAAACTTCTTCCATTCAATTTAGAAGTCAGGCAATATGTGCCGATAAAATGAAGACGAACCAACATCAGAACAACAGAAAACGATAAAATATTAGATATTTGAGACTAGAAAAGAAAAATTCATCCTAAATGTTGCAATCCAACATTTAGGATGGACATTTATTTTCAAGACCAGAAAAATTTGGAAAACAGTTTACAAAAATTTAGAATGAAGTATGTTCATAAGAGAAACAGCTGACAACATATTTCAAGTCATTATCTTTGCTATTCAATTTTTTTTAAAAAGCCTATGATAGCACAATATTTGAGTTGATTAAACACGGCTATTAAAGAATGAATTATCTTTTGCATTGGATAAAAACAAGATGATTGGACCAATGAGAAAAAAAGATGAATCTTAAATAAGCATTTACTCATAACACAATAAAAGAACTTTAACTTTCATAGAATCCTCCTCCGCCTCTTTAGCGCTATTTCTCTATGGAGTTTAGGACCGCAGCCTCACCATGCTAGGTTGTGCTAATACCATTACTGTAGCAAGTAGGTTTTACAGGGTAGAATCACCAGACCTGCGTTGTCCTTCTCCTAGACTGGTTGCAACCAAGGCTAAAGGGCCGAGTCTGCTACTTAATTCATAGCTGGAAGAAGAAGAGGAGATACCAAAGATATTTATGTGAAAGCAAAGGCAGGGAACTCGACTGGAATTCGAACTCGGTAGCCGATCCCATTTTCTGCTTTGTATACATCATTTCACAGACTACGGTGAGTCATTTATCTGTGATGTGCTTATCAATATAGGTTTCAAAACCAATACGTATTCCATGGTTAGCAAATCGTTTCTCAAACCAATTCCTTCTTGGAATGAGTACCCCCAAGACTGCTCCCAGCGACCGTCTTATTGAAGACTAAATAACTTAATAATAATAATAATAATAATAATAATAAAAACTAACACCAGACGATTTCTATAAAGTTCGAATAAATTCTAGTTATAGAGTTAACGACATGGACAGAATTGGTTTGGTTAACCATTATTCTTTGATTCTGTTCGTCTTAACAGACAGAAATGGCGCCGTTCTTGTGTGGCAGATGACAGAAGCTTCGTTAATCGGCAAAATGGTTGAGTAGTTGATGTACGAGTTTTAGAAGCGGATTATGCAAATAAGCGAAAAGAAGATTATGCAAATAAGGCTTGAAAGAAAAGAAAATGGGTTGGGGGAGTAGCTGAATGCCGTGTGAAGAGGCGATTTGCGGATCAATAATCGATTCTAGCCACGTGGTTGTGATGGAATTCGAGGCGATCGAAGAATAACGAGTGAGACAAGGAAATAAAAAGAACGATTCTGATAGCGGCAAGATGTTATTTTCGCAAGCGAGAAATGAGGGTGGACAGAGTAGAGGGAAATGAACAATGGAATAAAAGCTGTCGGAAAGGAAATACAAGAGAGAAAATTAAAATGTGTTTCAATGTATGCACCTCCTAATACTGCCTTCTTTTTCCTCCCCACCCACTTCATTTGAGTTTTCTTCGGTCACTGTTAACGGTTCCACTCTTAAGGAGGCTCCAAGCTTTGAACGTCTATTAGGTCTCAAGTTAACTCCGGACTGCAAATAGAACTCATATATACGATCCACTGCTTTAAAAAAAAAGTGTTGGTGGGGGGTTCATTCCATCGGCCAAGGAAGTACTTGACTCTTACCAAGCTTTATCTTTACATGAATGAAACTAGACAAAAATGGAATATTGCTGTTATATCTGGATCAGAGTTGCTCAGTCTTCACGGTCCAGCCTTGATAGAGCTCAAAATCGTTTAAAAGTCGTGTTGGGCAAGACTGACTCAACTCTGCAGCCTCTTCCCAAGAAACATTGCAAGCTTATTGCTATTTCCATGGCAAATGTTCAGATGAGCTACATTCTTGTGTTCCATGAGTTCAGATCTTAACACAGTGTTTCCCAAACGGAGCGGTGCGCATCACAGGTGCGACGAAAAAGGGTAGCGGAATGATTGAAAGACAATCACAGATTTAGAAACAGTTTCAAGGACCTCATATGCCAAAAATAAATATGATTTCAAAATTTAAGATATTACTATAGGTTATTCGTGATTGCATGCATGAGTCTCAGTATAATTAGTTATAATTATTGACGGATTTTATCATTATTATATTTTGCCTTATATTAAGCATTAAGAATATAGGGTTTGCAAACTGGAGGAGAGAGTTATCAATGATAATGTTCTGACTTAAAATATAGCTGTTATCTCCCTTTAATCCACTCTTTGTGTTTTTTTTTCAATTTTTAAATGTACTTTTTATTACACCAAATTTGGTGAGGCGCGAGCAAATTTTAATTCCGAAAATGCGACCCAGAAGAAAAATGTTTCGGGACCGCTGCCTTAATATCTAGGTCACACCATGTTACTTCCACGGGACCGAATCAGTAATTTTCTCTGCATTCCAAACATATATATATATATATATATATATATATATATATATATATATATATATATATATATATATATATAAATTCCACTCAGTCCGCCCCACCCCAAGAATTTTTTTCTTTGTGGGAAAGTATACTATTAGGTTGGTGCAAAAATAATAACGTAATAATGTCGTTTTTTGACGTTAAAAAATACGTCAAAAAACGACATTATTACGTCATTATTTTTGCACCAACCTAATACATGAATGCCTCTCTGGACATGTTAATATTCATCTCTATAAGTCAAGGTTCAATCGTTATCTAACCCCCTTATCCTCGCTTCCTACCATTTCTTCTTTCATTCATTCTAACCATTTTAACAGTAACCCTCTACCTTCAGTGTCTCTGTATTGCGAGAATTTTAGTGCAAAAGGGAGAAACACTGAAAGTTAACAGCAGAATTGGTGAAAATATACAAGACAAATGCATATAAAAGCGAAGGCTAACTCGAAAGTGCAGACACTTCTACTAATAACTCGTTAATACTTCTCCTCGTCGGTACCATTCAGCTCGCCTTTGGTGTATAATGACACAGCCACACCTCGCTAGGTGGTTGCGTCTATGGTTTCTGTAGCAAGCAGGTTTTCATGGATTGGAGATGCTCTCCCTATGACCAACTGTTTCAAATTCAGAGTTGTCTTTCTCATAGACTGGTTGATAACCAAGGCAAGTTCTGTTATGCTATTTAGCACATAGCTGAGGATTTAGAGTGAGAGATCGATTCTTACTTTTTGACAAAGTGAACGCTCGGCCGGAATTTGAATTCTGCTCGCCATAATCGCGACGCTACGCGCATTTCAATACCGGGTTCGAATACAGTCGGCAGTAAAATAAAACTATCATGATTGATTCAAAATTTGCTCTGCCACAAGATGGGGAACGCAAAGGTTGCATCCGCAGAAAATGGAATCGGCAGTCTGATTTCAAATTTCGACTACAACGGCTGCATTCATTTCGTGCTTATACCGTTTGCAAAGATTTGAATCTGTTTTTGTTTTCTGTTGTCCTGATTTTCGTTCGTCTTCATTTTGTTGGGAAATACTGCTTGCCTTCTAAATTGAATGGAAGAAGTTTGTGCCCAGCTTGAAACTTGAGCTTCACAGTTCATTTGAGTTTTCAGTGAAAAAAAAAAAAAAAAAAAAAAAAACGCGCTTAAAATAAAATAAAATATAAAAAAAAAACATTGAAATGTAAGGTTTATTCGTTTTGCTTCTTCGTGATGACATTTTTTTTTTTTTTTTTTTTTGTAAGGGTGAAGAATTCCTGGGGAAATAATCTCTTTTGCAAAAAAAGATTCACAGTGATTGTGCGAGTGGCCACCGATCAAAAGAAGGCAGAATTATGTATTTCTTAAGATCCGATTCCTTTGTATCTCTGTGTCTAGCTTGGCGACTACATGTTTCTATCTATCAGTTATTTTTAAGACGGCTAAATTAATAATGTAAAATAATACGCTAAACTGAGATCTATAGTCTTGATTGGGTAACTAGTCTGGAAGGACATCTCTCAATGCCATATATATAATACTAAAAGTCTGTGATTCATGCGTGCGTCGTCCGTCCGGCGCATAATGATTTAAGTAAATCTGATTTAAGTGAATAAGATTTAAAAATGTCAGTTGTTCATACAGTAAGTATTTTTATTTTAACTTTCTTCAATCGGACATTTTTTTTAATGTTGAAATCAACTTCAATGTTTTAGAACCTGAAGCGTCAGTGATCCAAACGGATCACGAGTAATCTAGTACTACTGAAAACCGAACAGAAAACCGTTCTATTATATTTCCCAAGAACAATCAAGCGTTTAAATTAGTTCTGCCCTTTCAATTTTGTCTTCGTTTACAGATATTAAAGAAGAAGGAACTTGAGGTAGCAATGATCGTGAACATCCTGAATATATATATCAGTCAGTTATGTGCCATACGTGATACTCGCTTAGGTGATCATGTATGTTTTGATACATGACTGACGAGGCAGATTTCTTTCTCGCAGTAGGTTGTCATTTCTTTCTTCGGTAGACCAGTTACCATCCAAGTTTATAGAATCTGGTCTGTCATGTTCTTTACCCATAGCTGGGGTGGGGAGCAGAAGACAGTTCACACCTTTCCCAGAGGTATTAGCACGTAAGTGAATGTATAAAGGGTTTGACTGGAATTCGAACTCGGCTCTCCGATTACTCAATATGAGCCGCTGTGTGCGCATAGAATTCAGTATAAAGGAAATTTTAACGTATTTAACGAGTTCCAACGATAATATATTAAGTTGGTGCAAAAATAATGTCGTTTTCTCACATAGTAACATATGTGAGAAAACGACATTATTTTTGCACCAACCTAATATGTTGTGTCAATGACTAGTAATTAAAAATACATAAAATGGAAAAATTAATCGTTTCCTTCTAAGGAAACTTTCAGCATTAATTGACTGGACAGTTAGCGTTACTGTAGGTTGAAAATCTATAAGATCTTTCTTAAAAAGGATTTTCTAGAAGTTAGACTTCTCAAGTCCACTGTTATTACTCCATATCTTTTGTTTTGGCAAGTTGGAAAGTTAACAGCTTGATTATATAAATATTTTTCTCTTCTGGTTACACGTGCTACGCGTTTTTGCTGTTACTGCTGTTGTTGGAAGTCTTCAAACAATGTGTTTTCATTTTTTCAGTAACGCTTACAGTAATTCTTGATCAATGATAACCATTTTTTCTTTTCTCATTTTTAATTCATGACATTCAGATGGAATTCGAAAACAAATCTAAGGTAAACAAATATATATTTCCAAAGCATTTCTATAAGAAAAATAGCAATACATTTATTTTATAATTATCTATTCTCTCAGTAAAGTTTGCTTTAATTCCTGAATATTTTGATAACTAGTTGAATTCTAAAAGCAAATAAGAGATTCTATACAAAAATCTCTTTTTATGTGTGTCCATCTCTTGGGATACCTTGTTTTGTTCTTACCCCTAAACATTGGCAGCAGAACAAGAACTATCTACCTCCAGATTAAATAAAGGGTCCAGTTTGAAATTCCCTGAAGTTTACCAGGGTGGACAGATATTTGAAGGAGGCTGGAAAGCATCACGACGGGAACGTTGAGGACAATAGTCCAAATATAAATAATAATGCAGCGACATTATAAATATAATGCCACTGTTCTGATAAAAAGGATTGCATTAATCCCTGAGGATTGACAACTATTTTCTTCCTGATTTTCACTGGATTTCTAGATGAAATCTGTTAGCAACATTCACATTATAAACATCTAATAGCCATAATTCTGTCGGCAAGGTTTGCATTAATTTCTGCCAAGTGGTTTTATTAATGGAACAAATAACCCGGACAACATCAAGCGGTCGTATCTTAATTGTATAACCGAATGAAAGAATGTCTAAATGAAAGAATGTCTAAATAAAAGACAATTAAATAAAACCCAAAATAAAAATAAATAAAAACCTTTATCGAGTCTTCCATCAGACTGAATAGTCAAGAGGTGACGTTAAAAAAAAAGCCGTTTCCATAGAGGAAACATTCAGCGTTCTTTGACCAAATAGTTAACGTTACTGTCGGTTGAAGTTTATCATTTTTTTCTTCGGTTTGTTTTTCAGGAATTAGATTTCACAAGCCCACACATGTTATTGCTCTGTCCAATATTAATGATAGTTTCTTTCCAAACTGATAACGAAATACTAATAATAAAAACAAGGCCAAATTTAACATTAACTTCAGCAGTCATCAAAGCAACTGTGATTGACAGAAACGAACACTTACATTAACTCGCCAAGTTATACAAAGATATACAACAGATAAACAAAGGCGGACAGAAAGAAATATTTCTTTTCTGCCTTTGTTCCTTGGTATTTGCCCAAGGTATTTGGCTCACACAATTCCTGCCGCTGCTATTTACAAAAGACATTTGTTTTCTCCCATGAAGCCTCCAGGAAGATAAAAATTAAAATTAACACATGTAATCACGAAAAACCCAAAATGAACAACTCATAAATCTAACAGAAAATATCAGGCAAAATTCCACGAATTTTTGTTTCTTTTTTTCTCTTTTCGCATTGTTTTTTACTGAAAACATAAATGAATTGTGAAGCTCCAGTTTCAACCTGGACACAAACTTCATCCATTCAATTCGGAATGCAGACGATAATCATCGACAAAATGGAGGCTAACAAACATCAGTCAAGCTACGGGCAAAAGAAAACGAATAATGTCAGGTATTATTCTTTTACAGCGGGAGATTCTGAAAGTCAAAAGCTAAATAATGATTTTTAACTGGGCAGAAAATTAAACGTATATTATATCTGTCAGTCACACTTGCCTCAATTATTGAACATTGAAAACATCTTTTGGGTCTTTAGTGCATTTCAATGGTAAAATGAGTCGCAATAGATTTACATATACACACAGACACGAAAGTTATAAGAGTATGGGCAAAGATTTTTTACGAGGTAATTCAAATGTTCAGTAAAATTTAAATCAAATTATGGATGAATTATCACGCATATATATATATATATATATGTGTGTGTGTGTGTGTGTGTGGACATTGAGGTCAACACCCAGCGGCGACAATCTTCAGCTTGAAGATTGCTCTTAAGCATGAAACTGTCGACTTGAAATGTTGACCTCGGTGTCCACTTTTATATTTACATACTTTCTATCCCTGATATTGACTCTTTAATCCATAAATATAATCTACCTTAAAACTATATATACAGGGTGCGATGGATAAATTGTCGTCTAAATTACGCAAAAATTAAAATAACACTGACATCTCATTTTAACTTATTTTTTAATCAAAATTACACAAATTATTCAATAAAATCACCATTGGCTTCCACTACAGCCTCCAGACGAATTCGAAATCTCCTGAAACTCTTCTGGACGGTCTCCCTGTTTTAGTTGGTGATTGCTGCCATAATCCTTGTCTTCAGGTCATCTTCAGTGCTACAAGGAGTTTTGTTAGTCTCTCGCTCAACTCTACGCCACACATAATAATCAAAGGGGGTTGCAGTCTGGGGAGTTAGGTGGCCAGATGTAAGGGGTGGTATAGTCACAGAAATGGTCTGACAGTCATGACTCGATTTTCCTGCTTGTGTGCCATGGTGCAAATTCCTGTTGCCAGACACAGGGTCTTCCAGCAGCCACCCTCTTGACTCAGGACAACACTACCTCCTCAAGGCGATTGATGTAGGCCTCCAAGTTGAGTCTTAGGCCCTGTGGGAAGATGAATGGAGGCATAACTTCGCCATCACTAGTGACCACTCCAAACACCTTCGTAATCACTATTAAACCCATCCAACTCTTTTCGAATCCTCTGCACAGTCATCAGATTAACACCCAAACACTCTGAAATGTTCTTATTAGAGCTTCCGGCATGAATGCCAAGCAGTACAGCATACCGTTTCATACTGTTTCCAAATTCCTGACGAATTGAATGGCGTCATGGTGCGCTTTCTCTCACAGACGGTGCCCAACTGATCTTATACAGTGCCGTCGTCGACAAAATCAAAAACAACGCGAATAGCGACAATTACCCATCGCACCATATATGAGGGAGAGGAAGAGAGAGAGAGAGGAGGGAGGAAGAGAGAGAGAGAGACCTACAATACCAATAGGGTTGGCATTCATTCCTGATTATCGACAATCCCTTTTCCAATTCATCGCTAATGGAAATGCGATTTACAATTTATTTTTAGACTAAAATCACTACCAATGCATTTGCAGTATGCATATAATCGCTCCTTTTTGTTCGTAACGCTACATCAGTTACTGACCACTGATAATAACTTTTCTACATTTATACACAGATTAAAATAAAAAAACTTCCTCGGATTTTACATTGAAAAAAAATAAGTTGAGTTTTTAGTTACCAGATTTTCTAATGAAGAAAAAAATTCTTTCGAAAAAAAGTTATGCGGAATCCCCTGCGTGATATACAATGAGGACTAGACTAACACCTAAATACTCGTGGGTGATACACTCTAGTCTCATGAAGACACAACAATGAAACATACATCATGGTAAATAGTTAATATGTGATTACAAATCGGAAAAATATTAAAATATTAAAACACACACAAAAATAAAAACAAGAGGCGGCAGGTTCATTAATGATTTGTCCTGACCAACTATCAAAGGGATTTCAGAGATTGTACACATTAACTACGTACTATGACCCTTCGAGACATTGGCGATTATGACTTTCTAAAACTTCCTATCTCTTAGGATCCTTAGAAGTTTTCTTCTTTTGCTAAGGCTCTCGCCACCCGTTCCGCCATCTATTCATACAAGCTCGTTAAGTTTGTTTTTCCTTATATCTCTTGCTCTCAGTATGCTATGTGAGGGTTAAGTTTTCCAAGCCTTCCTTCCTCCTTGTGTCCAAGAAATTTCAGCTGTCTCTTCCTGGTTCTGAACATGTTTTCTTTTTGTTGCGATTTTCTTTGACACTTCCTTTTTGCTTACTCGCACCATCCGAAGAATTCTCAGAATCCATTTGTAGAACCACTACATTTCTCTTGCTCTTTCTTTTCTTCTCATCTGTGGAGAGATTGTTCCGTATACACTGCAATATAAAAGGTTGGATATCACATGGAAATCCACTTCTGTTTTTCAAGTGTTAATAGACGGTAACATGTTGAACATGGAACCAGTAAAGACAAGAAATCTAATTTTGTTCCTGATTTTGAAAGAAAATTTAATCTAAGAATATTTTCAGGCCATTAGTATATTACCCATGCAGATGATATCACAGTTTTGGGGTGTTGGTAATGACGGATGTGATACGCTTCGGCTGTTACGCCTCTTTCCGTTTCATGATCGCTCAAGGGCACTTGCCTAAGTGACTGGAATTCGAACAATGCTTTTCGATTTCTTAGCCTCAGCCGTTACCCATTACCCCACACGCACATCCAAGCTGATATTCCCAAAGAGTTACTTTCCGGATTATTTTATACTACGATATGTGTGTGTGCGTATGTGTACTAGCAAGTCATCGTGACCGAGGGTTTGAGAGTACTGGCCTTGTTCAGTCTGCTGATCTCACCGGATAATGCGCTATCTGTAACTAAGGGTTGCTCACCTTAATTGTATAGGTGAAATCTGTGGGTGTTGAACACTAATATGCCTGAGCAGGCCTCTGCAACAGGGATTGGCTAGCCGCTCTAATAGACAGGCATACTCGGATACGAATGGCCAACCATTATATATATATATATATATATATATATATATATATATGTATGTATATATATATATAATAAATGAGCTTGTCTGTAACATTGCGTGGCTGAAATCGTTACCTATTTCCCATCGACTTAAAATAAGAAATGCCGGGACATTAAATGCTCATTTACAAAGTAGACATGTAAGATGACAAATACAATGAACGCAGTTTCAGAATTTTGCTTCTTTTTTTAAATAAATTTTCCTCATTTAAAGGAGAATTATCATCGACAAAAATTTGCTCTTGAATACACGACATTTCAAAGTTTTAAAACGGAAGGCCACCATTGGATGGAGTCGAACGCATTCTGTCGATCTCATTCTCTTTCCTAGACTTACCAAATTTGCATAATGCAGCTTTTCCGTATAGTAACGAGACATTTCAGATTACAGACCTACGTAGTTAGTACATAATTAGACGTGTTGATCAACTGATTGCTATTACTATTATCTCGCTGTTGATCCTAATTATAAGCGTCAGTCACCACACCTTCTGAATACTAACCTGAAATGAGATGAGAGAAGACAGACAAGATAAAGCGAAAAAACAAAAACACCACAATGACTAAAATGTGAGAGGGATGGGGAAGAGTTGATGAACCAATCACACGATCGTATTAGTGTTAAGGCGTCCAATCAAAATGTTAGCGCCTGAGATGAACGTCAGCAAAATATGTTTATAAGCTTCGGAAATAGAGAAATATTCAGGTTCAATAAGATAAAAAGTAATCAAAACAGGACTTCAAGGCTAACTGTTAATTAAATGACGTAACGGGATGATTACTAAAATTAGCTTAAGAATCCTAGAGTATATTTGAGAAAGTCATCATATTATTGGAGCATAACTAACTCAAATCCAAAGAAAAAAAAAGGTAGCTTTTGATTCTATTCTGACAGTTTTTGTAATGTCAGCACGCATAAATAAATGTCAAAATTAGAAGAAATTTATTTGATTTCAACATTGAATTTGTGGGAACATAAGGAAAAACACAATGTATGTGTGTGTGTGTGTGTGTGTGTGTGTGTGTGTGTGTGTGCTGTAATGGTTAGCAAGCTTGTTCGACCCTCACTGGGTGCCCCATACTTTCGGCCATGTGCCACATCTAAGCTACGCTTAGAAAATCAATATATATGTGTCCGTGGGCTTCCATCTATAAATATAAATTCTCAAGCTTATTCTGATAATGGGCGCTTGAGTGTAGCGTCCAGACCACGAGTCACGGGTTCGAATTTCAATGTAGTCGATTTATCAAGGAAGTGACTTCTTGAGACGATTCCAGCTTGCAGCACTGTTGGTGAGTGCTTGAAATCCCCCAACCCGGGTTGGCCTATACCTTGTGAGCGAAATTGGATAGACAAAACTGTTTCATGGTTATGCTAGCACAAAATCACAAGCAACCAGGAATTTGAGCGTCCTTGTCTAACCTGTTGATCATGCCGGATTATACGCTTTTCTTCTAGTAACAGTGGCTTACGGTCATCTCACGTTGAAACACCGGTTCCCATACGATCATCAGGCCATGACAATTGAAGAAGAGATAATATATTCTATGTTTACCTAATTCAAGGAAACTTACGTCTATTTCTTATCATGGTGCATGATGTTTAGATGTTTTAAAATACTATCTTAAGTGACGACATCATTTGCTTGCTGCTTAAAGCATGTCAAGCTCTTTACGATAATTGTACAGATAGAGCCTCGATGTTTATTAATTCTTGTGTATATGAGGCATTAATACATCAGTTCCACGGCTTATGGCCACATCACGTTGAAACAACGGTTCTTGTACGAGCATCGAAGTTAAGCAACGTCGAACCTGGCCAGAGACTAAATAGGTAGCCACTTGGGAATACCAGGTGTTGTAAGCTTGGATGTGCGGGTGGATTATAAATCAGGATTGTTAATTGGAGAACAGAGTTCCGATTGGGTTCGTTATATTCACTTACGAACAAATACTCTTGGGGTATCTACCTCTTGTCCCTCCAGATATGGGTTAATTAGTAAATATTGTATCACTAAAGCTAATTATTATCTCAAATAAATAAAATCGCGTACAAAAAATGTAGATTTCGACATTAAATAACAGATACAGACTGATAGGCTGATAAACAAAAACAACCAACCAACCAATATGTAGTATGACCTCTCAGCATCGCTGCAGTATCCACCACAGGTTGAATCCGTAGGTATTGAACAAGCACAAATGCTCTTGAGCAGCCGCCAGCAACTGGCAATTGCTAGAAACACTAGTACACTCCATAGCCTTCCGAGACTAGTGGATACCGATGACTATTGTGGTATGTAGTCACAGTAATTACATGCCTAGTGAGGATCGAACTCAATACGCTAGAGTATTGAACAGTGGGAAGAGCTTGCTCATTATCGAGCCATTAGAGGCGTTGTTATTGATCTGTATTAATTCCTCGCAGACGAAGATGCGACGAAGCACCAGAGACGTGATTCTAGAAAAGAACACAAAGAATACTATAGACAAAGGATGAGAGTAAAGAAGAAATTTTAAGGAAAATGGAAACAAAAAGGACAATTATACATAAAATCAGAAAGTGACAGGTAAACTTTCTAGAGAATAAGAAATGAAGGCCTGGAAAATTTGACACTCACAGGATCTATTGTAGACAAGGGGAACAGAGGAAAGCGGCGAGTAGCCTATTCTATCGTGCTTGTGTAAATGGTTGGCAGAGCCGGGAGTAAGAGGAGTAACAAAAAAGACAGACATTGTTACGAGCTACAAAGAATACGAAATTGTGGAGAAACCAGATGAGACATGGCACAGAAAATAAGAATTTAGTATTTTAATAAATTCAGTCTATTTATCATCTCAGTAAGCCAAATAACGAATCGCATTTTCTAACGATTGGATAAAGAATAATGATTTAGAAAAGGAATTTCGAACCGAACCCTTTATTACGTTCACCGGAGTAGATTGTTCTAGTTCCACGTGTCATGCCTCTTCCAGATGCCTCACTTATTTCCCTTTAACTCAACTCTCCAAGTTTTTTTGGTTCACCACTGCTGTAGCCTGGTATTGAACTCACAACTCTTTAGTCACTGGATCTAACCGACGTCTTTATCCAGTGGACCGTTTGTCCAGTGCACGTGGAACTAGAACAATCTACTCGAAATAAAGGGGTCGGGTCGAAATTCCAATCAGCGGAAGAAGGCCGGAGCGTACAACATGAGGATAACAGTCCGAATAATGTAAATAATCATAATACCTCATCTCAGAGATATAGACAAAATTAAGAAAAGGTTTCTGCTTTATTTAATTTTTGTATTTTTTTGTTTGTTTGTTTGTTTGATAGACTCAACAAACATCTTGGTCTGAGATTACAAGTTTCAGAAACTCTAAACAGGAAATCAAGAGATAAAATTTCATGAAAACGAGCGGCAGTCTTCAAGCTTCTCGCCTGAGAAGACGCTCGCAAATGGAATTATGGGATTGTCAGTTAAGAAGTTGGAAAAGGGTAGGTTTCGAAAGAGCTGAACGCTGAAACGATTAAGTATTCGATGTCTGATAACAACGAAGTCTGGTTTCTATGTTCGTTCTAGGATGGTCCACTCCGATAGAAGGTGTCAAAGGTTATTTGATGAATGACAACAATCACATTTAAATCGCAATTACACCAGATTACGATTTTTTTTCAAAAATTGTTCATTTTTTTATCGAAAGATTTTGGCGTGTTTGAAGTTTAGAATCGCAATAAATATAGGAGTAAAATTTATCTTTTAATTGTCGCAGAAATTGAGACTTTAATTGTTCAATTCCAAACTTCGCTTTACGTTTCTTTTTCATACTTTTTCTTTCTCCCTCTCTTTCTTTTTTTTCAATCATTTTATTGTCTTCTATTTCAGCTCGACTCGCTTTCCCGTCTTCCTCTTTTTGTTTGCTTTTCCCTCTCTTTTCATTGCCATTTCCTTTCTAGGTTTTTTCATTATTTTCCTTTGTTCTTTCCTTTTCTTTCTTTTTCATTTCTATCTTCCTTTCTTTGCTTTTATTTTATAAGTCATTTCTTACCTTATTTTCTAATTTAACATCAGCTATAATTTTTATTCATTTTCCAACGTTTTTCTCAGCCATTTTTTTTTTACCCTTGTTACATTCTTTATATCACCCATTTATTTATTCTATTCATCTCTTCTTTTCTTGGTGTCTGCACCAAAGCATCGACTTGTCGCTTTGAAAATGTCGGCTGTTTCCAAACGCGCGCATGCGTACTGATTTAAAATGAGCCTCGCCTAATCGAAGTCCTCGACGCATGACCGGAGATGGGCAATAATTTGAAGTCGATGGCTTGAAAGGCGGGAAATTAGTCTTAAAGAATCAAGAGAAAGAAGAAAATGAATTAGAGTGTTAAGTGCTTAGAAGGAAAGTAAACATCCCTGGCAACGTAAAAAGAAGTAAAGAAAGAAGCAGAGAATAATATACAGGCGGAGAGAGTAAGAGAAAAGAAAACAGACGGGTGTGTGTGTGTGTGTGTATATATATATATATATATATAGATAGATATATAGAGAGAGCAAATTAAAGACGACGACGTGAGATGTACTTAAAGGGGAAGTAAAAGACTAAACAATAATGAATTAAAAGCTTTATAAGGAGAGAAAAAATGAAAGGTAGGGAGAAAAAGAGAGAAAGCAGGAACACTAAGTCGAAAAAAAATGTAGTGATAAATCTTTCTTTGTACTGAATTGCTATTTTCAAAGTGAATAATTCACAAAACTGGAGGACAGCTTTTGAACAGACAAAAAGAAAAGTCTAGTTTGGTTGTCTGAACCTTCAAATTGTAAGTATATACATGTAAGTAATATATAAAGTGTCTGTATATTGTAATCACCATTACCTTTACTCAAGAATCTTTCATTAAATGTACCAATCCAAAACTTGTAGATATATTGCATTATACTTCCTATCGTATTTTTCGATAGCTCTCCGAATGTTCATAATTAACTTAACCCTCGAGTAGAGTGCTTTCGACAGACATTTCAATCATCATCAGGATATGAAGTATTGTCATTCCTCTATGGATTACTTTGAACCAATTCCCCTCGACTCATTGTTCTCTTCTACGTCTTTGTGGGCGCCTTCTCCGGTCTTCCTCAGCTGCATTTCGCACGTTCACCACTGTTATCCAGCTAGAAGAATTTACAGGTTCAAACGACAAAACATCGTCCTGCGGTTTGCATCTCTAGAACACGATGAAATCACTACATGCGTATACTGATAAAATCTACGATTCTGTAATATTTATGAAGCTCTGTTCATTGGTTCGAAATACAATTAAGTAGTTAATCAAGGATCGAACTTAGCACACGGACCATAGTCTAGTAGACGAGTTTGTTAACTACGACTCTCTTGTAGGCACCTAGCCACGGATTATTTCGGTAGATAGTCACTTATTAAACATCTTTTTGACCAGCATAGTGCGGATCGGACTGCGATATTATTTGCTAAATAGGCGGCATAATAACCTGGCATATAGATATTTACTAAGCTTAACTTTGTCTTAGAAATATGAGGACCAATCTGTTTATACTGAGATGTGATGTGGTACAAGGTCGGGTTTACTGTGGGGAACCCGAGCGCGTGCGCCCTGGCCAGGGTCCAAAATTGCCTAGCCCCCGTAACCGTCGGTAGCGCTGGCATCCCCCTTCTCTCATCCAATAATGCGCGTAAGGGGATACAGCCGTGCGAAAGTGTTCCCCGTGATCGGGCACCTCTCAGTATTCTGTTTTTCTCAGCTACGTCTCTGTCCGCGGACAGAAACACAACTGAGTCGCACTCCGCCCCAAGACAGAGACGCTACTGAGAGATGATAAACCAGGTAGGTAGGTATTTACTCTAGCCTTCTCACAAAGACGCGATGCGACACGAGGTCAGTTGTTTAATGTGGGGTACCCAAGTATGTACACACGGGTTACTGGTCAAAATATTGGTCAATTTTTACCCAGCTCCCGCTTGCGCGAGATCGGGCACAAAATTAGTCTTATCTGGCATTTCCTGGGGAAATAACAAGCTAAGTAATGATTTGTTGAACAATTTATTTGCACTTATAGGCTTAACTCTGTTCACAATCTTCCATTGTACAATATAACAGTTTAGCTTCCAGACATTCCGACTGGAAAAAACTTACTTTAAATAATAACCTCTGAAATTGATATGTTGTTCTAATACTTCGGAAAAAAAAAAAAAAAAAAAAAATTCAAATCCAATAGGTTTAATAATCCATAGACTGGTGTACTTTACGAGATATCAAATCCTGCTGTTTATTTATTTATTTATTTTTTGTTTAACATGAGCCTATTAGTAGGCACGCGCCGGATGTATACTAGAGCCTATAGGTATAGGTAAATCGGGATTAGACTTGAGCCCACAAACATCTATCCAGTAGGTAGAGTCTTTGGCGCGGTAATAAAAAAGGGTCTTACACCTCGGAAGAGGAGGCAGTTGGTATATTCTTAGTCCCACTGACAGGCCATTTTACATTGTGTCAAACAACAAATAAAAAAAATTAAATAATAATACGAAAAATAATTATAATAATAATAGCAGAGGCAACAAGCTTCTCGACGGCAAAAAATGATCTGTTCAAAAGCCACTAGCAATTCCAGACAGTAATGGCGTTACTTTGGTCTGTCTCTTCATCAGACAACCTCATCGGCCAAATAAAATATTTCAAATGACAGAAATAGTACCCTATCAAGGTGTTCACGACGTCTGAGGAAAAACATTTTTTTAAATTAATTCACCATCAATTAAGGCGATAATGCCACTCAGACGTAAGAAGCTACTGGAAGTGAAAAGAAAATGAGAAGAATTTAGAAGGACCCAGAATCGCAACCCTAAACATGAAACCAGTGATAAACCTCTACTCTTGTTCAAAAGAATTTGATAACCTCTTCAAAGATAAAGATCTGGAAACAGAAATTACAAGAAATACATTTAAATACAGACAGTATTCCAGTAGGAGGAGTAGTAGAAGGAGAGCAGGAAATTATTTAAAATAATAGAGATAAGCATTAATATAAAAAAAATTATTTGAAATATAAATGATCATGTTTTATGTTCACCTACAATGGCGGGTTGGGTCGAAAATTATTGGTTGCCAGGAAACAAGGAGGGGCAACCACAACTACAATACTCTCATTTAATTTTGATAAGGCATAAATAAAATTTAAAAAATACATATGGAAAAACGAGTACAATTAAAATGTTTGTGGAAAAAAATTGTATTTCATTAATTACAGTGTATATGTACTGTACATATTACTAGCAGTAGATATCAAATGTAAATAAAAGAAATTATAACTGAAATTTATACTCATAATTTTTTAATTTTAAGTAATTGGTTGGTATTTTTAAATAGTTCACTGCACATTTTACACATTAATAAATAGTTCAAAAGCCCATTAGAATGCAGTCCACTATAATAAGAACAATCGTTTGCGGTCCTTAGATGATTGTTCGAATCTGCAAATCCTTGCTTCTGCATCCAAACCATTTAACAATTTCTTTTCGATGCATAGTAACATGTACGAATCCAAATTCTTAGAATTTCTTAATCTGGTCTCTATGAACTTTAGCTATGAAAATGTCCTCTCACATTGAACCTGATTAACTGGAGTTGCGCAGATGTCTTTATAAAGTTCTTATCCCCCCTTTTTTTTATTAATAAAACAATTGTATATGTTCGTTTCTTTATTGCATTTGTATTTGTTATAGGGGGCCACACGCCATCGGGCAAGCTGACACCCTGACCAGTCCGCCACAGACCAAATAGAAAGACTCTTTCAATCCAATATTCTAAATAACTTTCTAAGAGAAATCTGCATTTACTTCAGGTCCCAGGCAAAAGAATTAGTGAATGATTGTTATCAAACAGTAAATCAAAAGCAAAAAAAAAAAAAAAAAAATACAATAGCTTAGAGAAATAAATATTATAATCAAAACTCACCACCAGTTTTCGAAGAAGACGGCGTTACTTTGATCTGGGTTTTCGCCTTACATATTAAACGCACAATACAAGATCGTAGAACAGATATAATCATAAAAGACTTCAAAGTACATAAATGCTAGCTTATCGCCATGATCATACCGTCGGATAAAAAATATTTTATCGAAAGAATTTCACAAATTCACTGAATATAAGGCTGCAAAAATAGAAATGATCAAAATATGCCATTTAAGCACAACCATTATCCCAGTAATAAGTATGATTAAAAAAAATATTTTTATACTGTTGTTAACCCTATACAAGGCCAAAGAGTCGTTTAAGGTAGAGTGTTACAAAATGAGGTTGTTATAAGGACGTAAAGGAATAAAGTAAAAGTGCATATTACGAGGATATGCCAGATAGATAAAAGGTTGACCCAAGAGTTTTAAAGGTCAAGATCGTAGCATCTTCTAGGGAGTATTTCATGAACTAACAGAAGAAGCTGTCTGACTTGAATTTCCTCTTTACGAATACAAAAGCAATGAAGACGCTACACGCAAGGTGGCATGCCACTAGTGTTTACCTCTGGTGTCCCGCTACTGGACCGCCAGCGTGTTCTTCTCGGCAATGTTACCACTGGCGGAGCGGTAGAGACCCACGAGTGGCTGTCACCAGAGGACCGCTGGCGTTGCCATCGGCGGCCCAGCGGGTCACTAGCGGCTTGCGTGTAGGGGATGAGTAGACCCTGTTTACGTGGCATGGTGGGTCTTAGCCGAGAAGGTATGAACGGGTGGAACTAACGAATGGAGCTCGTCTGAGCATTTGCCGTGAAAATGGCGATAGGCCAGCAACGTTTTCGTTTGTGGGCGAGTGATTGTAGAGTGGAAAACAATTCATCATTGACGGATGGGATGGGATGGCTCCAGCCAAGATATGTCAACAATAAACCACTTTTAATAAAATCCCAGAAAAGCCATCTTTATCTGGAAAAAAAGTTGTATTAATTAGTGCTACTCATGGAATCTTTCAAACCAATATGCTTAATATCATCCTAAGAAAAAATATGTTAGACATCGAGCTATAGACTTCATAAATAATTGTCTCAAACAGCAAATTAGAAGAATAACAACAATACTGTGTATCTCTCTTCAGATCTCCTATATTCGATCTATTGCTAAACAGGCTAGAAAAATGGTTTGTTTATTACACCACTTCAGTAAATATCTGACTCCCTCTGATATACTCTACCTTTACAAGAGCTAGATCAGACCCAAAATGGATGCCATATCTACGTTGAGCTCCTCAGTCCTCACTTGCCTCTCTTGAGAGAGTTCAAAATTCTCTACGCGGCCTCGGAGATGAATTGGTTTCCACCCTACAACCCATTTCCCACAGACAAAACGTTACGAACCTCTCGCTGCTCTATTTCCATGACATGTGTTACTTAGTCCCACCACCCCTGACCTTCACAAGTAGGGCCCGCTTTGTCACGTATACAAGTGGAAATCATCCCCATTCCCTTAGTATTCCTACAGTAAGAAAATCCATTCGAACAACTTCTGCTGCTGCTTTATAGAACAGACTCTCGGCAGGACGTTTTCCTTAGAATCTTGACTGGTTCAAGTCTAGGGTTAACCGTTAACTTTCCTACATAACCTCGTGAACATCACTTCTTTGCCTTTCTTTCATACAGCACACAGTTATCCTCTACCTTGTACTGGAGACTAATAAGCCCAAATAAAAGTGAATTGGGTAAAATAAGACAAGAAATACTCAAAAAAATGTGCGACTCATTAAGGATCGCTACACAAGCCAATCACTGGAAGGACACAGGTGAGTGCATTTCTTCGTTCCACAAAATTACAAAGAGTAAATATGCATTTATAAAATACAACATAAAAAAACTTTTATCCATCTATATCTAAAAAAAGGGTCTGTTTAAGGCTTTGTAAATATAACACCTGAACAAATGGACATAATTTTACATTGCCATCAAATCAATTTTATTTCCACAATGGAATGGAAGCTTGGGTTAAAAAATTAAAAAGGGACGATTTCGATGTACCAGAAGCTTCGTTTAATGATGCTGAGGTTTCAGAATTAATAGGCCTACATATTTTTTTCATGAAATCAATAAAATTGTACATATAAACAACCATGGCCTGTATAGGGATGATGGGCTGATGATAGCGCCAGACAACAAATGACAATATAAGAAAAGCACTTTTCAAACTCTTCAAAAGCCTCGACTTTAAAATAGAAGTCGATATGAATAAGAAAATTGTCAAATATTTGGATGCAGAATTAAATCTACAAAAATGGCAGTGTTTTCCCATACAGGAAATCCAACACAAAATTAAAATACGTGAATGTTAGATCCAACCACCCTGCGAGTATAATAAAGCAAATCCCCAAAGGAATAGAGTTCAAGCTATCTAGAGATTACTCGAGTAAAATCATTTTCGAACGTAAAAAGAAAGAATATGAAAGAACTTTAAAAGAAGAGGGGGGCATAAAACCAAACTAGAACTTAAACCTCAAATAAAACAACAAATGAGGAACAATTCAAGGAAAAGAAAAAATAGTATTTGGTTTACCCCCCCCACACACACACACTTTTAATAGATACAAATAGACAGAAAAAATAGTATTTGGTTTAACCTCCACTTTTAACTCTCATAGGTCAAGTGTAAAATAGGGAAAATATTTTTCAAATTATTTAATAAACACTTACGCTTGATAACACTCTCCTCCAATTTGCGGACCGTAGTTACTAGATTCTTAATACTTGATATAATGCAAAAATATCACAATGATAAAAAATGTCAATAATTATTTATAACTATTTATACTGGGACTCATGCATGCAATTACAAGTAATCTATAACCATATTTTAAATTTTGAAATCATATTTATTTTCTACATATGAATTTTTTGAAACTGTTTCGAAATCTTTGTCTTTCAATAATTCTGCCTCACCGGCTATCTTCTTCCGCCGTACCTGTGAGGCTAGACGCACTGTTTGGGAACCACTGCTCTACGGACTAGGTATCACTGTCTAAAATCTACTGGAATTGCTCTGGGTACACTCTATCCCGTAGTTGCTTTATCAAAAAGAAATTTTAGTATATATATATAATAAAACGATAATACTCCTCGTTTTTGCCCTTGTGCAGTACTCAGAGAAGCTTAGCAAATGTCATTGTCGGCATTATTTCCCATACGTCTCGACTAGCTACCTCCAAAGTTTATTGCTGGAGTTGGACAAAGTGTTTCTGTGCGTCTTTCGCCTGATTGGTCACGACTGTTAAATGATTTCACTCGTTCGTATGCCTCCTTCAGCTACCATACGCGCCCGTCACTGCTCATCACTGCCAACACCACACCTTAATCATTTTCACACCCTCTTGCTTTTCTTCTTCACTTCCTCACTTCTTTTTCATTCTAACGGCTAATTCGTTTCCCCTGCTGCTTCGTCTCCAGGACTTATCAATTGCAGCTGCCCGCCTTAAGCCGTTTTTCTCTCTATCGCTCTTGAGTCTGATGCCTTGCTCTCCGTTTTGTAAAGTTGCTCTCCTTTTAATGAAGAACTTCCTAACTAATTTCACTCTGAAATCTCTAAGTTAAGCTTTCATTTTCTTTCAGTCTCTTTTTGCTAGTTTTATTTCTTTAAATTTCTCTTTGTTGTTGCGGTTTCCAACGCTTAGCATAGTTTGACATAAGACCACAAAAATGGGGCCCCCAGTGTGGAAAGAACACGCTCTTCCCTTCCGTAGTAATGGTCAACGAGACCATTCTCGATAACAATTACTCCATGGCATTTGTTATTTATTAAGCGTAGAACAAGGCCACGAGTATTAAGCACCCAGTTGAGAAAGAATACTCACACTCACTCAAGCAGACTATTGAAATAACAATTATTCCACGCCGAGACAAATTTGTTACTTGTTAAAATTTGCTTACTTTCACACAAGGAGACAAATATTTGGCACCCAGTGAGGAGAAAACTGACTATTCAGCAATGATATTCCAGACCAATTTGCTAACACTCACTCTACAACAAGTTACCCCCTCTATCTTTGTTGTTCATTTATTTCTGTGAAACAACTTAACTGGTCCGCTCGTAAAAAATAGAGAAGAATTGTTTTTAACTCATCTTTGTACATTAACATTCATTAAACCTTTCTCTATCCGCGATATTTTTTCATAATCGAAAATTTTTTTTTTATAATTTTACACGTGTGACTTTGTTCATAATATAAATACAGTGTGAAATCGATCTCTGACAAGAATTTTAAAGAATTATCTGTACTCTACTTTTATTTACAAACTAACCTAGAAGCCGCCCTTCGGATATACTTTAAGCTAACTCCTACAGAGGGCTCTTGGGCCTTCGGTCTTTTACCTTCAGCGTCCTATGTACATAAAAATTACAAGAATTTAGAAATAATAAAATTATTATTTAATCTTTATTCGACACCTTAATTTGGAATAATCTTTCTTCGTATACGCAACAGATTTCCGTAGTTTGTTTACATTTATTTTGCGCGCAATTTTTATTTTCTTTTAAAGTCACCATTCTTTCTCATCCCTCCACATAAAGTCGCTCTTAAAATACATTAGGGAACACGAATGTAATATTTCGAATACGTCACAGCACGCGTACTAGAAAAAGAAAACAAAACATATGAGCAACGTACACCGCCATGTTTAAGTTTAATTAGACGATATTGCGTACGATATTGCATACAATTGCGACGAATAACGAGATTGATATTAAACTTTTAATAAATAATTGATTATTTAAACCTTTCACTCTGTTCGATATTCAAATTTAACTTTAAATTTTTAATCGCGTCTACCTACAGCAGTTAATCAATGTTACTCCAGGTTGTTTATGATAGGCCGAGATTATTCGAACAGACAGACCGACACACGTACACTGCGCATTTATGTGGAGATATGTCAAGCTTGAAACTGTGCTTACGTCATCGATAACTGTGTAAAGTTGGTAAAAAAGATATTCGTTTTCTCTTTCATATTTTTCATTCTTTCTTTCTTCATTCCTTCCTTTCTTGTTCTCTTCAGTTACTCTTTTCCTTTCTTTCGATTCCTTCTTTCCCCTTTTCCCGATCCCTTTGCTTCGTTCACTCTTCTTTCTTTCAATTTTTTCTTTCCTGTACTTTTCCCAGCACGTTCTTCTTTTTCCTTTTGTTTTTCTACTGTTTATTTGTCTCTTTTCTGATATCTCTTACTCTCTTAATATTATTTATTTACTAGTCTTTTGGGTTTGTTTGTTTTTTTTTATCAGTTTTCTTTCCCCTCTCTTTTTTCCGGTCATCATTTTCTTTGTTTCCTTCTGACGTATTAATTTTTCTCTTTCTCTTGATTCAGGTTCGTTCAATACAAATGATAAAATAACGTCGGCGAGAACGAAGAATTAAGAGATTACATTTCGACAATATTCCAAGAAGAGACACATCACGTCTTTAAAAATCAACATTCTGAACTGGAGCTGTTGCCTTGACTTGAACGCTGAACGGAAATTATAATCTATTGCTGAACGGCATGTCATCTTACTTTTAAGTTATGCTATTGTCTGCATTCTTTGAATTCGTCCTCGGATTTCTAATTCATTTAATCTTTTTGCTATAATCTTCATGGCGGTCCTAAACGAGCTTATAATGTTGAAGACAACTGTCACTTGCAGATTTCAGCTTTTTATTTTCTCTTCTCTAGATATTTTCACGGCTTTTCACATTTTTGGTTTCACTCAGAGTTTTGCTGAATCAACACCAGCCATTATTATTATTATTATTATTAGTAGTAGTAGTAGTAGTAGAAAAGTAAAGTATCAATGCATACATAATTACAACTAAATAAACAAACAAATATATAAACAATAACAAATAATTAATGAGGAAATACAAAAATAATCAATAATAAATAATCACTTAATATTAGGTTGGTGCAAAAATAATGTCGTTTTCTCACATATGTTACTATGTGAGAAAACGACATTATTTTTGCACCTAATAGTTAAAGTGATACAAAAGCTACAATTAACTATATTCCGATCAATAATTATTTCTACTCAATAGCTTTTTAAATAATTTGAAATATAACCGTTCGGATAATACAACCGGAAATATCTGACCTTGCTACCGATAATAGCACTAGGAGTCAGGTTCTTACTAGAGCGGTAGAGGGAGTCGATCATTTTACCTGCATCTTTAGCAATAGGAACGTGTATAAGAGTTCTACTTAAGGTCAGGTGTGAGGCCCAATATTCTATCAAGACACGGTGTTTCCCCAAGGTGACAGCCGTTCATCGTGACTAGCGGTAGTCTGTGATTTGATCGGCGGTGATGGAATGTAACTAGTTTGGTTTTCGAGCCATTGAATGTAACTAGTCAGTTTTTCCCCCACTGGGAAGTTAGTGTTAGAGCGGAAGAGATTTCAGCTGCCAATCTCTGATCGTCTACAGTTTTAGAAATTGATCATAGATGCTTAGAAAAATGATCTAAGTATATTATTAGGCTATTTATGTAAATCAGAAAGAGGGTTGGTCCGAAAAGAGGACCCCAGCGTTGACTGCCAGGTTACATCTAGTCTGTTTTAATACATTTGGTACCCATCTCTTAGGTTTTTTCGTAACTCTTGTTTCTACATTCTTTAAATTTTCCAAGATCTGTCGGAATATATTCAGCTTAGCTTTGTCTGGTACAGGGCTATAAATACAGGGTCAAATAGCGAAGCTCAAACTTACGACATATTCGCGAGGGTTCGGACCTTTGTCACTTCGCTATAATTAATTCATACGCCGTTATTTCCAGCTGCCTTCCTCAAATTTTACGGAGTTTTCTTCCTGCTCGTTCACACCCCCTTTTAATCTCTCTTACACCTTCTCTACTCTCTTATTTTTCGTACCCTCTATTCTCAAACGGTTCCCTCTCACTCTCCTTTGTTTCATTTGCTTTTAACTACAGATATCAATAAACACACATCACAAGGTCAACTTTAGAACCCACTTTTCTTTGACTGGTTACCTGTCTCCTGACGCTACCAGATGATAAAAATGGCCGACGATTGTCAGGTGAACACCTCTCGGTCGACCGTTTCTTCGTTCGGTCACTTACTTTTTGTCATCACTATTCCAACCTTCGTCAAATTTCTCACTTCCCATATTTTTCTTCTCTCTTCTTCCTCAATCTCTCCGTTCTCTCCAATTCGAGAAACGCTGCGGGTCATTATATACTAATATCCCCCTTTTATATGAGCCTAATAAGTTAATCAGCTCGACCAGTTGGCGGCGAAGATGACGAAATTCAAATCACTTTGGGATCATAATTCACAATGGAGGTGCTGGAAACGAGACAGCATGCGATTGCGAAGAGGCGGGATCACATGTACTCGCGCACACGCACTAATATATATATATATATATATATATATATATATATATAAAAGAGAGAAGCCACAAACGTTAATGGTTGTAATGTAGATTTTTTTTTTTTTAATATATATTATGCTTTATTTTCTATAATTTTGCAACACGTGTCTCGGGTGTCGCGACCTTCTTCAGGCAAAGAGTTGGATATTTTCACATATTATTAAAATGATTTAATTTCCCTTATGGTTTTCGATGTTAAACATTCTCTTTTTGTGTGGTAGTGACACAATTGTCTTTCTTGGACTGGCGCTGAGAACGTTCTTCTGCTTGAAGGTTACTAAAACACTTAAGAGGAACATACGCATACTAGCAAAATCACAAAATGTGGTACGTGAAGAGTGTCAAGTGAGCAATAGGGCGAACGTGGAGAGAGTGAGAGAAACAAGACGGAGAGAGAGAAGGTTGAGTAAAACGTGCTATTGAGAGACTGAATGTAGAGAGAGTAAATCGGCGTTAACGTCAGCGGGAAGAAACGAATTTGAAATAGGAATTGCAATAGATTAGTAAAGCTGGCGCACCAACAGACAGCGCAAAGGCGGCGCACAGACAGACAGCGCAAAGGCGGCGCACAGACAGACAGCGCAAAGGCGGCGCACAGGCAGACAGACAGACAGCGCAAAGGCGGCGCACAGGCAGACAGACAGACAGCGCAAAGGCGGCGCACAGGCAGACAGACAGACAGCGCAAAGGCGGCGCACAGGCAGACAGACAGACAGCGCAAAGGCGGCGCACAGGCAGACAGACAGACAGCGCAAAGGCGGCGCACAGGCAGACAGACAGACAGCGCAAAGGCGGCGCACAGGCAGACAGACAGACAGCGCAAAGGCGGCGCACAGGCAGACAGACAGACAGCGCAAAGGCGGCGCACAGGCAGACAGACAGACAGCGCAAAGGCGGCGCACAGGCAGACAGACAGACAGCGCAAAGGCGGCGCACAGGCAGACAGACAGACAGCGCAAAGGCGGCGCACAGGCAGACAGACAGCGCAAAGGCGGCGCACATGCAGACAGTGCAAAAGTGGTACACAGAGAGACACTTCAAAAACGGTGCACAGGGAGACAGACATTCCCTGCAGTTTGTAATTCTGCATGATCTGAATTTGTGCGATACACTTTTGTCCTGTCTCTGTATAGAACACTGTATGTAATTGTGATTTTGTGTATAATTAATGATCGCTTGATAGTTGGACATAGGATCGAGGTCCGAGTAGTCGTACGTCAGAGATGTCAAGGTGAATTCCGAGCCAGTTAGGGGGGGAAAAAACGGACGTTTACGAGAAGTGGGTAAACCCGAGTGAAATGGTCGATCGAAGACATCAAATTAACGCTGAAGGATATGTCTTCTTCATTTCCTGGGGCGTATTTCTCAACTTTTCACACTGAATATCTGCGTCTTGTGGAGCTGTGAACACTGTACCGAGAGAACCTAACCTATGTGAAACTTGCCAAATAAATTACCATATTTTTCTTTCTTCTCGCGTATTATCAATTCTTTTTATATTTCCCTCCTCGGATTTCATTTCTTCCTTCCTAATCTACCGTCTTACCTTTTATTTATTTCCTAAAATTTCCTTCCTTCTCCCTTCACCATGACATTGCTTTCTTTCTTTTTTCATATCTCTCACCACACATTTCCTTCTTTCATCCCGCTCCTACGCCTACAAAATCAAACATTCCTTTTCTTCGTTCTTTCCCCACCACACATTCCTTTGCCCCCTTCCATCATTCATTTACTTTTTAACCAGTATCTGGGAGAATTACTATAAAATGAATGCTCCACTTTAAATAAAAAAAAACAACTTAGCTCGCCAATACAACTAGTCGTGACGGTAACTTTACATGTACATCCGATTCGAATTTATGTCGGTAAAAATTCTAAGTAGGAGTAACTATCTGATGTTCAATATATCATTTGTCTCTTATTTCATCGCTGTTCACTTATTATCCGTTGTTTTATACAATCTAAACTTGAAGTCTTACTCTAATTCAGTTGGATTCAACAATAGTTTTATTTATGTTGGAATATTTGAGATGAAGAATTATCATTATTATATGCTTTGCTATTCAGACCAGCATTCTCATCTTGGTTGTTATACTCACACCATTTTGGCTGCTGTACTCTTCAGCCTTCTTTCATTATTTATGATGGAATATTTGAGATGAGGAATTATCATTATTATATGCTTTGCTATTCAGACCAGCATTCTCATCTTGGTTGTTATACTCACACCATTTTGGCTGTTGTACTCTCCAGCCTTCTTTCATTATTTATGATGGAATATTTGGGATGAGGAATTATCATTATTATATGCTTTGCTATTCAGACCAGCATTCTCATCTTGGTTGTTATACTCACCATTTTCTATGGGGTCAAAACACTATGAAAGTGAAAAAAATAGGTTTTAATACCAGAAACACTTTTTTTAAATTATGACTAGGAATACATTTTTGAAAAAAAAAAAAAAAAAAAAAAAAAAGAATATTACCAGCTATACATTTTTCGAGAAAAAAAATATTACCAGCTACATGTTTTTGGAAAAATATTACCAGCGATACATATTTGAGTGAAAAATATTACCAGAAATAGATTTTTTGAAGGAAGAAATATTACCTGATATAGATCTTTGAAAAAAAATATTACCAACAATAAAAATTTTCTCGGCATTAAATAAGCCATTGAGGTTGATATGCTGTAAAACAAAACAAACCCAACTAGTTTCGACAGACGAATCAAGAAAAGGATAAGTAAAGCATCTGAAAAGATTAAACTGCGATCAGTGCAACATCGGGTCAATATTCAAAAGGAGTTCAACTTTTCAGCTGAAGCAAGCTCAGTTCAAAAAGACCAGGCACTTGTGGCAAGAAATACGAGGGCGTGACAAGATAGTCCACGAAATTAAGGGTAGATGAACACAGAAGTCAGATCCGGCATAGAGAAAAAAGTTCGTCGTCAACCTTATGGAATCATCAGATAATAACGTGGTTGGATAGGATAAAGAATTAAGTATACTGAGAGAGTTGTCAGAGCCAAACTGAAAGGACACTAAAAACAGCAACCATTTGACGACAGACATTAAATTTAAGCTCCAAAATTACGCTGCGAACTTAATTGTCAGACATGCCCTAGTAGATTACAGCGTTGGTTAAAGCGTATCTGGATCCTTGACATTTGTAGGTCAATCCCTGGGTTGGGTAGTGCATCAGAGTCAGATATTTCGATACAGTGGAACAAATGGACGAGTGGCATAAAAGTAAATAAGACTGAAGATTATTAAATGATACATTCATAGAAAATATACTGAGAACAATCTGCTCTGGGGGATTGAATAAAGAGTTCCAAAACATCTGAAGAAGACAACAACAGCCGAAATGTTGGGATTATGGTAATATTAACCGTTTCCATACAAGGAAACATTTGGTATTCATTGACCGAGCAGCCAGTACTGCTTTCGGTTGAAATTTGTAAAATCTTTCTCTTTAACCAGTTCTTCAGGAAAATAGGTTTCTCAAGTCCAGTAACTGTTATTGCTCTTTACAGTATTGATGGGGATTTCTTTTCTAACCTTTTATTTGAAGTAGTATGGAATGTCAACATCATGATTATGGCATTATTTTCACTTCGAGTTACATGTGCTATCTGTTTTAGTTATTGCTATTTAAAGTCCTTAAGTGACGTAGTCTCTGTTATTTGGCACAGTTCTTTGATTGTGATTCTGTAGCTCCAGTCCACAAGGTTCCTAGAAGGATGATCTTTGCCAAGACCCTCATGCTGCACTTGCTCAAGGCCATTTTAACCATTGATCTTATGACATTCATATGAAAGTCAAGATCTGACGAGGCTATTTAAGAACATGGATCTAGTTCTTAGATTGATGTTTTGGTTTTGTATCAGTTTGCCTTGTTGTGGGGAAACTACCTCTACCTTAGACAATTCTATGTTCAATTTTATTTTCTCCTCCGCTAAATTTGTTATAGACAATAAAGATTAACAAACGAACCCAAACAGAAAGTCTTATAATAACCTGTTTCATTAGCTATATCTTAGCTGCAAGATGACAAAATGCATGGCCGTCTGCAGAGACTGTACAAGGTATGAGCTACATATTCGACATGTTAAAATCAAGTAGGTACAGAAATTTAATTATCTGTCTATGAAATTATTTGTTTTGCGGACAACAGTGAGGCATAATGTACATTCAGCCGTCATTTAAACGAGGATAAATCAAGGAATATTTGAAAAGCGATAATTCTGACATGTGGGTGCTTTAGTGCGGAGTAATAGCAATAATGGTAATATTAGCCTGGCTACCGAGTTCGATACCTGCTGCGTGCTCCATAGTTGTGGCCTTGTACTAAACTAAGCTAAGCAAATAATGATACGCGTAGCAATACTCAGTTCAAAACGAAATAAAGAATATCTTTCAAAAGGAAATAAAACAACGTAAACGAGTTCCCAGAATAAAACAAAAACCTAAAAAAAAAAAAAAAAAAAAAAAAAAATCAAGCCTCTACACCCAAATCCTAAGAGATGAACGAAAACCTAATAAAACACCAAAACGTAAAGACAAAGACAGCATAAAAACAACAAAAAGTAAAAGCGTTCACCTCCCAAAAAAAGCAAAAAACAAAAGCAAAATAAACCCCAAAAATACAAAAGCAAAAAAAATTAAAAAAAAGCAAAAAATTAAAAAAAAAAACGCGAAAAAAAAAAAAACAAAAAAAAGCAAAAAAAAAACAAAATTAAAAACAAAATAATAAAAAGAAAATTAAAAAAATCAAAAGCAAAAAAAGCAAAAAAACAAAAGCAAAAAAAAAAACAAAAAACTAACAAGCCCCCCTCCAGCCACCACAATCCTAATACAAAGACAAAAAACAATAAAAACAAAGAAAGCATAAAAACAAACAAAATCATTAAAAAACTAAAAATATTAAAAAAGGCCAGAAAATAAAAACCAAAGTAAACAATAAGATAAACGGTGAGCTTTCATGCGACTTTTTTTTTTTGCGTTTGTCTAAGTATCGTCCACATGACATTTTAATTTACACTATTTGGTTTTTCCTTTTTTCTTCATCAATCTAATGACGAAACAATGTTTAACGAACTGTTCCAATGCCATTTCTTCATCACCCATGCTTGTTTTCACGAACAAAGATTTAGAGCGCTTTCTAACGTCCCTTGCAGGTTTCCCGTGGTCTGTGAGGACAACACAGAAAAGACGAGCCTTTTCTACTGACTACAGCCAACAGAAACTACCGTCCAGCAGAACTGTCGTGTTTAATACGGCTCAATTTGACAATTGTTACTTGATTTTGTCACGTGGATTACTTACTGTTGAATTCTGTATGGGGCACCCAGTGAGGAACGAATATATTACTCAATAGTAATGGCCAATCGGACGAGCTTCGCTAGCCATTAATCTACGCCGATGTGCTTTAAGGGGTCTTATGCAAGAAGGCTTTTAATAATCGGGGAGGGGGTTGTAATTTTTCTCAATATCTAATAAACAAGCATTTTTTTTTTTTTTTTTTAAAAAAGGCGATCAGAAAATAATTTAAATGGTCAAAAAAAAAAAAAAAAGAAGAAAAAAAATGGCGGAAATAATGAATCTAAAATCGGGTCATCGAAAAATTTCTTAAAAAAAAAAAAAAAAAAAAAATCCGCCCTATCTTCTATGCACCTAACTGTTTATGTATGGATTCCATGTATTGCATATACATGTGGGTAAATGTACATTTACATATGTACGCAAATGTACATTTACATAAGTAAAGATTCATTGTGTGTATATATGCAGTTATTCATGTATTACATATTGTATGGAGGGATAAGCATTACCTCACGTTGAGGAAGCCGCAATTCTACGAGGAATATGGACCGATGTTATGTTTCCCATGACAACCTCTCAGCTGCATCCATTCCTCGACGATAGTAAATGGATCCAAAGAAGGTGACAGCCTTTAAAAAAAAAAATCATTTGCATCCCTTCAGTTGGGTCTGTTCTTCGTCGGCCAAAGACGAGTTTCCCGAACAGACGAATATTCGTTAGATCATAGGCCTTCATTCTTTCCAAGTGGAGAGAATTCAGTAATTGGCAAATAAGTCTACGGGTGGCAATTCGATGTGGAGGTAATGGTCAGCAAGTTTGTCTCGTTAGATCAGTTACAACGGAGTAGTGAGTTTGATCCCCAGTGGGTGCTACATACTTTCGGCCTTGTGTCACATCTAAACTACGCTTAGAAAATCATAATAAGCTAGTCTACGGGTCAACTCGGTAGCCTTTTTTCTATCCCCAAACGATTTTCATGAACAAACGAATGAGATAAATGACGAAACAAGACTAATATTTATCAACCTGTCGGCTGACCAGCCACTACCACAGGGGGTCAACGATAAGAAAATAATAATAAAATGGCCTTTTCTATACAGGAAACATTCAGCATTCAATGACCGAACAGTTCGTGTTACTGTCGGTTAAAATTTACAATTTTTCAGGAAATTAAGTCTCAAGAATTCACTGACCCTTAATCGCTTTTTCTAGTATCAATGGGAATTTCCTAACCATTTTTTTGTTCGTTTTTGGCAGTATAGAAAGTTAAGAGCTTGATTCTGTCATTATTTTCTTTTTCAGTTCCATGTGTTCGATTGTGTAGCGCCAGTCTATAAGGTCTCATGAAGATTCGTTTGAAGTCATTTTTTGGTCATTGATATGAGAAAATAATTGGATCCCGCTGATAGTTTAGATATTTCTGAACCAGTCGGATGTCATGCACGATATTCATATACAAGGCACCTCGACGTGGTGTAATAGCAAGCTTGTCTCACTAGAATAATTATAACCGAGTAGTTAGTTCGATCCTCACTGGGTGCCCAAATATATATCGGTATCTGGATAAATCGATATTTATACGCTGCATACATTCATATATATATATATATATATATATATATATGCGTTTAGAAAATCATAATATATAAATGATACGGCTATTTGAAAGCAAAAGTCTTTAATATTTTGGTTTCATAGAATATTAGGTTGCGTTAGGGGTACTTTTATCCAATATTCCCTATCTTGTCTTCAATTTCCTTATCTCCTATACTAAATTTGTTATATCTGAACCATTTAACGAGCTATTTGAAGTGCTTAAAATTAATTCTTTCTTCTGAATTGTCACTACTTAACTAGACTGGTCCACTCGTTAAAAAGAGACAAAATTCTCAATTTTTAACCTTTGTGCCCGCAAAAAACTTTAAGTTTTCAGGAAAATTAAAAATATAGATATCAATGACGTAAACACAGTTTCAAACATGACATTTGTAAATAAACAAAATCCAGATTACTCTGAAAAAAGTCGGGATCTATATATGACTATTTAGAAGGGTGCGGCAGGAATATCTTCTACATGTACGTCCCGCATTATGGCATCTTGATGAACTAATACTTTGTTGTGGTGTCCTCCCTCTAAAGAGTCTATGTTGGACTCTTTCGCCTACTGTAAGATTAGTAGGAAAGAAAGCCTTGTGGGAACAGTCGACCAGATTGTTCATCTGTCAAACTCTCTGCCTTGAGCAGAGAGGAAATAGGACGAGGCTTTGCCGAAGGGCAAAGTTTCGTTCGGGGACGTAGACAGGCCGTGAACCCACGGTAGACTCGGCCTTGTGCCACATACATCCATTTAAATATAACAGTCGAATAAATTGTTCTACCGAGGCTGTGACTTTTCGAAGCTGCTGTCGAACTCTCTGCCTTTGGGCAGAGAGGAACCCGGACGAGGCTGTGTCAAAGGGCAAAGTTTCGCCCGGAGGGGTAGACAGACCCGAACCCGTTTATGCAAGTTCTACGGGGATTTCTTGGCCGAGCCTACGGGCTCGGAGAACCCACATTAAACTCGGCCTTGTGCCACATACATCCCTCGTTGGGGCGGGGGGTTAAATATTAACAGTCGAATAGATCTGTTTCAGCCGTGCTGGTCGAACTCTCTACTTATAGGCAGAGAGAATCCCCAGAGGAGGCTATGTCGAAGGGCAGAGTCTCGTCTCGGGAAACAGCTACCCGACCCCATTTTATACGGGGTCTAAGGGGAAGTTTTGGGATTGCCCCACATTAAACTCGGTCTTGTGCCACATTCTACCTTGTGAGGAGGCTGTTAAATATAACAGCCGAAGAGATTGAACGTTGGGTCAACCTAGATACACTCAATAGTCATGTAATACTCTTCTGTTGTATTTACTCCTTAATACAGTGTAACCCGGATATAAGAGACCCGGATATAAGAGAGATTTGATCTGGTCCCAAATTAGAGCCATACTTACCTAAACAAAATAGACCAAACCCGGATAGAAAAGAAACCCGGATATAAGAGACTTCTTCGCCGGTCCCGACAACTATCTTATATCCGGGTTACACTGTATATATCTGCAACACTGGTTTTGTTATTTCTGTAACCATTTACTTTGCCACAACATCCAACTCATGACGAGATGGAAACTATTCTGCTGTTTTGCTTCTAAAACCGATGTTAATTATTTTTGAAACTCGTAAAAAAGGATACGTCATGCTGAAAAAAAAAAATTTTATACTCGTCATCTGCGTTCGTTTCTAACCGCCTACACACGAGGCTATTGACAACTGTTTGTTGTCCAATTTGATTAGCGAGGAATTGGACGAGGTTAAGCGTCGAATTGCTTTGGTCTATTTGCCGTTTGATCGAGTCAAGTCTGAAGTCTATTCGGCTTTTAACGAAATTATCCAGAAATCACAGAGGTCGCACCTTACCTCGTGGAAACAGCTTGCAGTCAATTACCGACCGCGCGTGGATCGGAAGGAGTCGGGGCGACAGATTTGATTGGGAAAAGAGAAGAAAGCTAGTTTCGCTCAGAAAATACGGCTTTCGAGCAGGAAACAAAACAAAAAAAAAATTAAATAGAGATTTTTTTTTAAAATTCAGTTCAAGCTATAAGCTATTCAGAAACAACAAATCTTGGTAAATTTTAATATTTCAAAAGAATACAAATTAACATCCTTTCCTTCTCTGTCAGATGTGAGACGGTTAATGTCAGTTTTATTCTCACAGAAAAATACTGTCGGAATAAAGGAATCCAAATGAATCTCTTAACTTTAGGCCTCTTTTTTCGTTTATACTTCTTCCTTTAATTCAATATGGCTTAGAATACACCGACGATATCACCAAACGTGTAATTACCGACTCAAAACAAACAAACAAAAAAAAATGAAATAGTTTTAGCCAACATTTGGGAGCACACACGAAGACTTAGCTATAAACCGAGCCAATGTCTGTATTCTTACGACTAGAGTGTAAAACCTAGTTTACCGTATATACTCGTGTATAGGGCGGCTTCATGCGAAGCTTGAATTTTTTGGCGTGAATTTGAAACCCTCCAGAAAAATTAACTGCTCGCGGCCTCCTAAGTTTGGTGTAAAAAAAAAAAAAAAAAAATTGATAAACTTGCACTATACTCTAGTTTATGTGGTAGGTCTACATTTTTTCATTACATTAGTTATAAGGACAAGTCCTCGGAGAAATTAAATAATTTTTTGTCAGGCTGGAGCTTCAAGTTACAGAAAATCTGCTCTGAATTGTAAAATAAAAATGCAATGAAACCAAGATATTCAATTAGAAATGCTTTTAATTGTTTTTTATGAATAGAATATATTATGGACGATGTTGTTTTACAAAAATGTTTTTTTCCGATGAATAATGAATTTTACAATAGTTGTTTTCATTTTCTTTTTCAATTTAATTATAATAATGTATGAACTTTTAAATCTTTTAAAATTTTGTATGAACTTGTAGGGGGTAAAGTGATTAAGTAAAAATTGTATTTACTAATCACAAATGGAAAAACAATTTAGCGACTCGCTGTTAAAATGAATTTTCAGTTGTGTGTGTGTGAACTTGCCTATTTTAGTTACTTGCCAAGTTTTACAAATGCAGACATCCATACACAACATTATCAAAAAATAAGAGCGGTAACTATATCAAATTTAAAATTTATTGACATTTTTCTGATATTTCCACAACAAATCTCTTCTAAAGTAAGACTATAAAGACAAAGTACTTAAAATTCAATAAAATCTTATTTTTTTATGATTACTGGGTTGTTAAAAATAAAAAAAGCCTTTTACATTGTATTTGTCATGTAATTTTATGTCCATTATCTCCTCAGATAAATTTTCCAAACTTCAGGCCGTAGATAAATGCATCGACATCTCATGAAAATATCCATGTCGGTGTTAAAAATATTTTTTGCGATATTTTATACTAAATGTAATATTTGCTTCAATTCAGATTAATTCAACTTTAAATCTGCTAAATGCTTTAAATAATTTCTTTTTAAAATAAAGAGAATTATGTTGTATTGACAGATTTGTCAATATGGACGATTTTACTGATAATAAAAAAAAATCATTGAAATCAATGTAAATTCAGTTTGAAATACAACAAAGTATTTTAGTTATTGGAAATATTAAGTTTCATCTATTAGATTGGAATTAAAACGAAAATAAAAGCTTCAAGAAAGATTTTTAATTTCTAAAATTCATTTGAAACTTTAGATATCACTTTTTTTCTGGACGAACCCATATATAACTTTTCACTTCAGAAATATTAATAATGCAGTGGCGTAGCTAGGAGGGGCGAGGGGGCGGACCGCCCCGGGTGCCAGCACAGGAGGAGTGATACAATGTTACCCCCAACAAAATTTTTCAACCAGGCTAAGGTGCCAAAAATAGTCTGAAAACAGTGGTGGAGACACAGGGTTTTGCAGGCGGGCATGTGACCCCCCAGAAAGAATTTATGACACCCCAATTTTCTCCCCCTGTCAGAAATTTTCTAATAAATTGTCGGGAAATTTGTGAGCAGGAAAAATAGCAATGTTTTCAGCTTTTGATTTGAACTGATTATTTTGTGGTATTGGATTTTGTCTTGGATCATACATGTAAACAGTAACGTACCGGTCAGTAGAGTAAAGTAGAGGTAGAGCATGTATGAAAAATTTAGCTACAGCTAACCATTCAGCATAGGGTGAATCGGTGTCATTGGGGTGACATTTGAGCGGACCGCTCCGGGAGACGTTTACTCTAGCTACGCCACTGTAATATCCATTTTCTTTAAAACGGGCGTCGTCTATCCGAGTTGAGTCGACAATGGCTGTCCGTTGCCTTGTGCGGACGGTCGTAATCATGCAGGTGATCACTGGTAGCTCCCTCCAGCCACTACATTCAAACTTTCCATCTTGGGAACTAATCGCTCTGTTCCCACCCACAGCCCATTGTCCCCGGCGTCTGAACCTGCTCTTGCCTCTAACCCCGTACCATCACAACCACAAAGATCAGATCCTGATGCGAAAACTGATTCCACCTAATCGATCATATAGATTATTTTTTCGCAAAGACTTACACGCTTTCCTCCTCCTGCTCTGACTCGAAACTTCACCCAACTGTTTATCTCCCTCAAACACCGTACAGGATCGATTTTTGAACTTCAAATGCATATCCTTGGGCAGACCATTTGGGACAGCCCTGCAGAATCAGTTGCTGGAACAAATTGGCAATTTGATCAGCAGATGCTGTGCTTAACTCTTCCGTCCCACCCAACTAATGTTTTTTTTTTTGTTTAATTTTTTATCTCAATTCATATTAGGTTGGTGCAAAAATAATATCGTTTTTTTTATGTATTTTTTAACGTCAAAAAACGATAATATTTTTGCACCAACCTAATATCTTTATTTTATTATATACATATCTTGTTCATCTATTTCAGTTTATTCTGATATAAAAATCTAAGTTGCAAGGGACGCTGAAAAGTTCTAGAACTACCCCCTCCACACAGTAAAAAAGATGTGGGGAGGATTTTAAAATATTCCAATGTTTGGTCATATTTTGGTTCGCGATTCGGACCCAGTAAGATATGTGTGTCTGTCGTCCGGATTTTATTTATATTCATTTATATATAACTAACCAAATCCCGTCTTAAGAACATTTCTCTAAATAATAATTTTAAAATAATTCATGTGATGATGTTATTTGATTTATGATAGCTGAGTTTTGGGCGATTGTCCTACTTGATTTCTGTCGTTCGATACTGCGCGTCTGAAGAATGCCGTATTAATCCCATTCGTCAGTTGTTCTTATCAGATTAATTTGATTCTCTCCCCACTTCCCTTCTTTCTTTAATTTTCTCACTGAAACCAAGTAGTGTTTTCCCCCCTCTTTCCACGCAATCAATACGGAATAGTCCATTATTTGTGAATTATTGGCAGAGCGTAACGGTCATGCGAACTAACGAAGAGAGGGACAAGGATTCTGTTCGCATGAATCAGGGAAAAAAAAAGAGAAAGAAAAAGGGAGCGAAGGAGAAAAAGAGTGAAAAGAGAAAGAAGTGTGAAATAGGGGAAAAGGCCATTTACTGTCTCGTGTTTTTGTCTCAAATTTCATCCTTGGAATAATGTTAAATTCTTAATTAAAATTTTCATATTTATTCTAATAAATCGACAGTTTAATTTTAATTATTTTGACATACGAAATATATTTTCAAACCATAAATAGGGATATTTTTTCTTTTTCTTTGTTACCTGCCTTTGTGAAACTTTAACAGCGGTTTTGGTAGTTTAATAAAAGAAGGGAAGTGGAAAAATGAAGACGGGAAGAAGTATTTAAAATATTCAATTTTCCTTGAGTTAATTAACACACTTAAGATTTAGAAAATTTTTAAACATGCAATGATCGAAAATTTCCAAAGAAGCATTTCGAGAGTTTGTAAAATGATGGCAGAAGATGTGACAAGTGGAAACCAAAGAAAATATATATATATATATATATATATATATAGCGTATATTAATATACGCTATATATATTAATTCATTATATATACATAGCGTATATTAATATACGCTATGTATGTATGTATGTATGTATGTATAAAAGGCTCAAACACTATTCCATGGTTATAATTTATTACATTGGAATCGTAATCACGATCCAATTCATCAGACCTACAAATTCACTAATATTACCACTAATATTATCAATATGTCTGTGTGTGTCTGTGTGTGTGTGTGTGTGTGTGTGTCTGTGTGTGTGTGTGTGTGTCTGTGTGTGTGTACTCGGTAGTATCCCTGTGTTTAATTCTTGAATATGGTAATGGGAGTAAGTTTAGAATGATGTGCATGCATGCGTGTGTTGTAAGTTATCAAACTTCTAGTTGGTCTTGCGGGAGATGGTGCCCATATTTGTGGAGTTTGACTTTTGGTAATGTTCCAAAAATGCTAATGTCCGCTTAAGAGTCTACAGTGAACTTCACATCTCGGGGGAGATTTAAATTTGGGTGAGAACAAGAACGGAATAGTAGACATACAAGACAACATGGAAAACACTTTTTGATCTGTTTGGCTCATCAATGTTATGAGGAAAATGGATTCTATTTTAATCAAATCTACATTGACAAATCAAAATGTTATTCATACTAAGCATATGAAGGCTGGATTTAAAAATAATATTTTAGCATTATCGTAGTTGAGATGAGTTTTTACTAATAATTAACTCGGTTTTTATTTATATTCATTTTTTTTTTTTTTACACTTCAACTGTATCATTTTTTAAATTAAATTTGACTAATTTCAATATAATTTTTATATATTCAGTTGTTTTAAGATTTTTCGTTTCTCACATTGTTTAAAAAACAAATTTCAGCGACAACCAGCCTGATATAAGGAAAAAAGGCATCAACCTACAACAATAAATCCCCCCAAAATGTAAATTTTGTCTTGCGGAGAAAATAACTATAATCGCCTCCCTTGACGAACAAAAAGTACGAAATAAACGTTCAGAACTTATCTGAAAATGAAGATACAAAAATACATTTTTACTACGTTGCATAAAAATCGAAAAGTAAAAGCGACTACTATGTAAAACATCACCAAGACAAATGCAAAAAAATATGCACTTGTATGTAACGCTCATAATGTAACGCACTTTAGCCGAATCCAATACTTTAAAGAAACAAATATATCACTAACCCATCAAAATGAAAAAAAAAATTAAATAATGATTAAAATAAAATTAAGTAAATAATAAACAAATTAACAAACTATGAATACACGCATAACCACAAGTAAATATAATCAACAACAAATAATTATATGCATAAATATAAAATACCCTAATTAATCAATAATAAATAAGTTAAAACACTATACAATAATTAAAAATAACCGCATCCTTGACCCACAATTATTTCTACTAAATACGTTTTACAATGATTTGATATATAACCGTTGCCCAGTAGACGTTACGATAATACAATAAACCGAAAATAACTGACCATGCTACACACAATGCACCACTTACCAGCATATATAAATAGACGTGCCATCACACAACACTGGTGCGCACTCGAGAAATGTTAATAAAGAAAATGTACAGGGTTCAAAGTTATAAACCACTGTGTGATCGGGTGTACCTTACACCGCTTGGACACAGAAGAAACAGCCTGACAAGGCTCCATTTTTAACTTTTAAGGGGAAAAAAATAACAAAAAAAAAAAACATTTCCTCGTTCAGATTACTTTTCTCGAAATCCCATATCTGCTTAGTTCGAATTCGGATCGGAAACAAACCCATTTCTAAAGAGTTAATGGAATTATTCTTAACCTGACTTTATTATTAATTCAAAACTTACTTTTAGCGGATACACGTACTTGAAATTGATGCCCTGTTTTTTTTTTATTTTAAACAGTGTCTATTACATTTATCGACCTGTGCACTCGAGAAATCTTAATGAAAAAAAAAAAAAAAAGAAAAGAAAAAAAAATGCTCTCCGGTACGGTTCAAAACCTGCGACCCCTTTATAGAAGAAACCACCGACCGCTTGGGCCGTCTATTTCAAATACGTGTATCCACTAAAACTAACGTTTAAAGTAATTAAACACACACATATATCACTTTAAACGTTATTTTTATGGATACCCGTATTCGAGTAGTCGCTCCTATTTATTTATTAAACTAGGTACCTCCAATGAATCGCTGCAAAAAAAATAAATAAATAAAAATAAAGTTTCAGCATTAAATGTTTCTTATTAAAAGGGAAGACTAAAGTATATATATATTAGGTTGGTGCAAAAATAATGACATAATAATGTCGTTTTTTGACGTTAAAAAATACGTCAAAAAACGACATTATTACGTCATTGTTTTTGCACCAATCTTATATATATATAATATTAATATTAATATTTTATCAAATTTCTTAATCCTTTATAGCACATTCGAAATTTTGGTTAAATATCTTGAGTTAGCGGGCACAGCAATATTTAGTATTAAGAAATTTACCATCAAAAATCAAATAATTGTCGGATTTTAATGAAACTCTCAGGATTTATTCACAAATGAATTAAATTATTTTAGAATTTTTTTTCTAGAAAATCTGGGTAGAAATTATTATTTTTTTTTTTTTTTTTTTTTACATCTTATTTCATGAAATTTCGAGAAATTACTCGATGAAATTTTTACTTAATGAATTTCGAGAAATTAAATTGTGTCCCCCTTCATATTAATATTAGTTTAACGTAATACTCCTTGCAAAATGTAAATCATAAATTCCTTTTTTTAAAATGGTAGCACATTTACTGAAAATATGCTCTGATTCTTAAAATAAAATGCAATCAAACTAAGACATTATTTAATTAGAAAAACTTTTGTTTTATGAATGATATATTATGAACATTATTGTCTTAAGAAAAAAAAATTACGATGAATAATGAAGTTTTACAAATATTGTTATTTTTAATTAGAATAATTTATGAAGTCTTAAAGTTTCAGTTTATAAAATCTTAGTCTTTTAATTTTCTTTACGTGTTAGGCGATATTATTATTAAGTAAAAACTATATTTAGTAATCATAAATTGAAAAGCTTAGTAAAAATCATCACGTAACAATATATTTAAAAGAATTTTGAATTTAAAAAATATGTACTGTATGAACGTGCCGATTTTTTATTATACGGTCGACCATACATGACATTATCAGAAAATAAGAGCTATAACTAAAGTAAATTTACAGTCAAAAATATTTCAAATTCAATAAAACATTAGGTTACGGAGAATATTATCTTAAAATTTTAAGATTACTGAGTATTTAAAAATTATATATTGAAAACGCTCCCGTTAATTCAATTACTTTTTGTAACGCTTAAAGCCCCCACAGAACAACATTAGATAAATTAAATATGAAGCTGTCAAACCAGCCAACACCTTAAATAAAAACTGCTACTGTCGGGTTAAAAAATTCATTTTTTCCGAGATTTTAAAGTTAAAGTAAATAATAGTTGTTTCAATTATACTTTAAATCTAATATTCGTCAAATAAAGTTTCAGAAAAGTATACAGTGTAACCCGGATATAAGAGAAATTCGGATATAAGAGAGATTTTCTCTGGTCCCAAATTAGAGCCTGTGTTAATGTATATAAATTAGACCAAAACCCGGATATAAGAGAAACTCGGATAAAAGAGACTTCTCCGGTCCCGACAACTATCTTATATCCGGGTTACACTGTATTTTATTTTTGGAATTTTTTTTTAATAAAAGAAATACATTGTGATAAAAGACGACTAAAGAAAGGAGCGATAATCGGCAAAAGAAACAAAAAAAATCTTCCAGTCAATTTAAATTAGCTTTCGAAATACAGCAAAGTATTTTGCTTATTGAAAATAGTAAATTTAATCTATTAAAACTAAAATGAAAGCTTCAAGAAAGCTTCATTTTAAACCATAGGGAACACTTTTTTGGGGGGGGGTATTTTTTTTTAACGGTGTTACCTATATTAAACAGTATATTTACTTATTTTCGTCCACCGGCCTGAATGTTAGAGATTTGTCTAACATTCAGGCCGGTAGACGAAACTAAATAAATATATTGTTAATAAATAAACGGAGCGTCTGCTCAAATATAAATATCCTCAAACAACATTCTTACATTTTTTCGCTTGATGGGAGTAAGGGATCTGTCTATATTTCTGAGATGAGGTATTATGTACATTATTCACATTATTCGGACTATTGTCCTCATCTTTGTCACCATATTTATTACAACGCTTCGGCCATTGTACGCTCCGGCCTTCTTCAGGTGGTTTGAATGTCGAACTGAACCCTTTATTTCGCTCTTTGGATAGACTGTTCTAGTTCCACGTGCCATGTTATTTTGTTGTTGTTTTTTTTAATGGATGTCGGTTATCAGTTATCTCCTGATAATTTCCATCTAAAAGTTCTCCGCTGCCTTAACCAGGTATTGAACTCACACTCTTTTGGGTTGTGTCATTGGAATGGCACAGTGGATAAAGGCGTTAGTTAGATCCAGTGACACGACCCAAAAGAGTGTGAGTTCAATACCCGGTTAAGGCAGTGGAGAACTTTCAAAGGGAAATCAACAGGAGATAACTGACATACATTAAAAAAAAAAAAAAGAAAAAAAAAGAACATGGCACGTGGAACTAGAACAGTCTACCCCAGTGAGCGAAATAAAGGGTTCAGTTCGACATTCCAACCATCTGAAGAAGGCCGGAGCGTACAAGGGCCGAAACGTTGTTATAAATATGACAACAAAGATGTGGACAATAGTCCGAATAATGTAAATAATGGGAGGAAGGGAGTGCAAAAATTTTCCATTGTCCCAATACGGACAATTTTTGCACTATTACTCCCACCAAGCGGAAGACAATGGACAATTTTTGCACTCCCACCAAATGGAAAAAATGCAAGCATGCTCAAACTGCTAACTAAAAAATAATTATATATATTAGATAGATAGATAGATAGATAGATTCTCGAGTTAGGTGGATCATATCATTAAAGAAAAAAAATTCTAAATGTCAAGTTTGACCTTCACATTAGGAGGGCGCAGGGTTATTCTGCGAATCAGAAATGCTTATAGTGGACAGGCAGCAGGTACAATAAACATATTTATGTTTCAAAGATCGATGAAAGATTGGGAGACCATATTTCTTCAAGTGTAATAACATCAAAATTAGAACATTTCATGATTTTTTTTTTTTTTTTTAATTAAAATAACGCTCAAACTCCGTGCAGAATAAATTATTCCGAAAACATAAGAAGCAGTAATGAATTTTCAAAATTACTGAACGGATTTGCCCAAAATGTAAAAATTAGGGTGGGGGGGAATGGAAATTTATTAAAAGCAACCAAAGGAAAAAAGCAAAGGATAATGATATCAATATTAATATTATATTAAAAAAAAACAAAAAAAAAAAAAAACAAATTTTACAAATGTTTATGAAATAAATAATATTTATAAAATCGAAAAATTTAATTTAAAAAAAAATTAAGTCAAATAAAAATATTAAGAAAACAAAAACGGTTTTATGCCGATTTCTTAAATTCCTTTTATTTCTTATTTATTTTTCTAAGAGAACGAGAAATACATTTTGCAAGTCTTTCTTTATTTTTGGATCTTACTTTTTGTGAAGCGATTACATTATCGGTAACGTCGTGAAAAGAAAACCATTACATTCAGTTAGGCTGGATTATATATGAATAGCAACGACTATGAACGTTCGATAAGAGTTTCAATCACACGACATGGCCGATAAAGAAAGGCTCAAGGCTGATGAATCAAAACACGTTCCTTTAAGTGTTTTTTTTTTGTTTTTTTGTTTTCCTTTTCACATTACATTCACCTTCCATTCCTCTATCTCTCCTTCCTGCAGTTGTGCTACCATTTATTCCTCTTTCTCCCCGTTCTCGGACCCTGCATTTCCTTAGCGCCTACCTACCCCCGTTCTCAGACCCTCCACTCCTCCACCTCCTATATCTTTTCGTTTTAGGGTCCTTCATTTTCTCACCTCTCTATCTGTCCCCACGTTCTCGGGCGCTCCATTTCCTCCTCTTATCTCTCCCCGTAGGTCTTCCCTTTCCTCACCTTCTATTTCTCTCCCCATTCTAGGATCGTCCATCCCTCACCCCTATCTCTCTTCGTTCTGAGACCCTTCATTCTCTCGCTCGCACTCTTTTTAAACCCTTTTTCACTCAACCATGATTGAATTCTCCATTCCTCTGTCTTCTTTTATGGACCCTCAGTTCCTTCTCTTTCGCACTTTATTGAAACCCTCATCTTTGTCTCTTTTCAAGCACCCCATTACTTTCTCTCACTGTCAGCCTCACCGAACCTTCCACCTCTTACTCTCTCTTCTCGCATTTTTAATTTCTTTCTCCAGACCCTTATTCCTTTCAACTTACATTTCTTTATTTCAGCCGCACCATCCTTCCTTCTAACCCTCCATCTCTCTTATCATTCCTTAACCCTTAAACTCGATGATCGCGCTTTCATAAATGACGAGTACACCTGTGCACATGCATCTGGCAAAATTCTCCGGCCCGGCTGTATCTAACAATTGGTTTGTTCACCTGACAACTTCGGCCATATCAAAAACACCTTCGTCAACGTCACTTCCCATCTGTAGTCACTAATACTCCCACCTGCATTGACAGCACTTAACCCTTTAACACACTTCTCGTTCAGTTCCTGTCATGGTCCAACATAGCTCGTTTCTGCCATTTTGCAAGATAAATTGCCAAAATCGACCTTCGCTCACCGACTGTTTGTCTGATTTGCCGTAAAGGTTATTGCACTAATGATGTCTGAAGACTTAAGTAAAGGTCAGTAATAAGCAGAGCTAACTGAACATTCAGAGGGTTGCGTTCCCAAAAAGAAGAATTTATAATTGACCATAGCGAAGAAGGCAAGTGAACAATATTTGGAAGAACACTGACCTTAAAATGAAGCAGGTAAGTTGTAATCTTGAAAACAGCACCGTGTTTGTCTCAGTACACTTGAACTTAACAGTCATTTTTTTGCTTTAGAATATTTTTTTTTAATTAAATAAGATTAATGTTTTCAGATACATCTAATTTTTTTCGAAGATTTATTACATGCTATAGCAATGAGTATAAGCTATTTCCGAAGGTATTTTTCGCCGAATTAACATCTTCTGAAGAAATATTTAAAAATTAATTCTGACAGCCTGAATTTTGTCGAAGACATGTAGCTCTCCTTTTATCGACAATATGGTCCAAAGGTCTTGTCAGCCCTACCTATTAAATTGTAGGCGCTCGTGTCAGCCATCTGAAATAAATAATAATATAAAGTGGGTGACAAGACTTTCGGACCACCCTGTAGATGATGCTGGATAGGAATCAGCTCCATTTTTTTTTAAATAAATCTTTTAATTATGATATCTTATATTGAAAACAATACGCAGAAAATTAAAAAAAAATAGCTTAACAAAAACATCGGAAGTAACTTAAAAATTCCCACTAATATTAACAAAACATGAATTTTTTTTTTAGCATATTCGGTAAATATCTATCACAAATAAACTGAAAAAAATCCTACTGAAGGAGTAAGAGATGGAGTCAAATAAAACGAAGCATGGAATGGAGCTTGCTCCAATTTTTATATTGGAGCTTACATCAATTTTTGGCGGGAGCGGCAGCTAGAACTTGAATGGCTTCAAAATTAGTCAGACAATTGAAACTCAGTATTCTAAAAGTAATAATACAGTGTAACCCGGATATAAGAGAGATTTTCTCTGGCCCCAAATTAGAGCCATACTTACCTAAACAAAATAGACCAAACCCTGATATAAGAGAAACCCGGATATAAGAGACTTATTCTCCGGTCCCGACAACTCTCTTAAATCCGGGTTACACTGTATATTAAATTCACTGTATCATAGATTCTATGGGTCAAAATAAAATCTTTCTCTGAGTGCATAATTTTTGATAGCGTGTTTGCTAAGCTAGCATCAAATATTTTTTTTTTTTTTTTTTTTTTTTAATATATGAGTGAAATATAAGGGATGGCTTTATAATTGAGAAAATTATAATTCTTGAATTCAACTGTTTTCTTTACTTGCTAAGCTTTCAAAAGAGACCTACTATTTGATATTTTTCGAGGTTGGAGCGCAAATTTTCATCAAATCGGAATCATTTAATTCTTGCAAAACAAATGTTTTTCACAAGCTATGTCATCAGATGATTATAATCAACATTATTTTTTATTCTATTATTAGTGTTTTAGCTTATATGGGTAGCAAAACACACGCACCAAAAACCGCAAAACAGCAATTTCTGCATTTTTAGAAATTCATAATTATAGAACTATAGAAAATAAAGATGAAATAAAAGCAGGAATGTTTTTGTTCCATATAAAGTGTAACCCGGATATAAGAGAGTTGTCGGGACCGGAGAAGAAGTCTCTTATATCCGGGTTTCTCTTATATCCAGGTTTGGTCTATTTTATTTAGGTAAGTATGGCTCTAATTTGGGACCCTTTGAAAATCTCTCTTATATCCGGGTTTCTCTTATATCCGGGTTACACTGTATTAGAAAATAGGACTACTAAATATCTATTTGGTCTCTTCTTAGACTACAAAGTTATAAAGTACCAAATTTTGGAAATCGTTCGATTTTTAAATCAGCAAATATTGACACCAAATTTCAAAAGACCATAACTTCTTAAGCAAGTGTTTAAGGAAGCTAGATTTTTAGAGGTTTTAACTTCTTATGGGTGGTTATAACATACTAACATTTCAGAAAAATCTGAGATGGTGCCAAATTATATTGAAGTTCCTTGGTGGTTTATTGGGACTCAAGCTCTCCCCAGACTTCAAAGTGAAACACGTATTTTTGATCTGAAGATGCTGGGAAAGTGGTTAGTTCATTGTACCACTCCAGTAAGTATCTGACTCCCCCTGTTATAATCTATCTTTACAAGAGCTAGATCAGGCTAAAAATGCAGTATTGCTACCATTATCTGGACTGGAACTACTCAGTCCTCAATTGCTACTTAACGCGAGACTATACAGCCTTGTGTGCAATTATCTTCCACACTGCAACCCCTTTCCACACAGATGAAATGTTGCGATCCTCTCACTGATCGCTATTTCTATTGCATGTGTTCTGACAAGCTGCGTTCCTTAGGAGGCACGGTGGAGTAATGGATAGCGGCTCGGATTGAGGAATCAGAGAGCTGAGTTCGAATTCCAGTCGAATACATTACATTCACTTACGTGTTAATAATACCCTTCGAAAAAGGTATGAATCCTCTTCTTTTCCCTCCAGCTATAGGTAAATAGCAGGACAGACCGGGTTCTATAGCCTTGGATAGCAACTGGTCTACTGCAGAACGAAATGGCAACCGACTGCAGGGAAAAAATCTGCCTCGTCAGCCATGTATCGAAAGATACATGATCGCCTCAGCGTGCATCACATATAACTGACTGACATTTCTTAATCCAACTACCAAGGACCTTTACAACTGGGAACCACAATACCACGAACATAAGTGCGAATGATCCCATTTCTGTTTGCATTCCAATAGTAAGAAGTTCCATTCGGACAACTTCTTCCAAAGAGCTGCTGGTTTGTGGAACCATTATCTTTCCTGCATAAGCCTATGAATTTTACATCTTACGTTTTCTTACGCTCATACAACACCACACACCTACATTGAGTGGCTCTTGGGTCTTGTATTGGGTGAACATTAGTATTAACAATCTATTGTTTTGTTTGAACTATATAAGTAGTAATCTGTCAGTATAATCCAGGAGAGTCCTATAAATACAACATAAAATTTGAAATATGTTAAAAGTGACTCACAAAAGAGCGCTCAATGTTTATTTTCATTAAACAGAGAAAATTTTCTTTACAATTAAGATTGTAAAGTGTGTATATATATATATATATATATATATATATATATATATATAGATAGAGAGAGAGAGAGAGAGAGAGTCTTCGTATTAGAAGGGATACATCTAGCAGATTTGGAAATGTATTCGAAATAAAGTTCCTGTAGACAGTTTGTGTAAGATGTGCTGGGAAAACAGATGGACCTAGCAGACAGTCACCTACAATTCCAGCCCACGCATTAATCGTAAACTGATCCTGGTGTCTAGCCTGTATTTTATCATGGGGATTCCGATCCACCCACAAATTTTGGTTGCGTAAATTTGTTATTCCATTTCTTCCAAATGTTGCCACATCCATAAACAAGACTGAAGAGGCAAACAACGGATCGGCAGTTTGGGCAACAAATTGCATCACTTAACATCATCCATAATTTACTTAGACTTTTCAGTCAGTCTGATCAATGTTTATGAGCGTTTCTTAAATTTAAAAATTTTGAAAAAACTAACATTTTTACTTTTGTTTATAAATATTTCTTGCAAAATAAAATCCTTACATTTGATAAAGTCTATCGGAGGACAAAACCCGTCGGCTAAGATAAGTTTTCTTTTTGTCTTTCTTCATAGGAGAGAGATGTATAAATATCGTGGTCATTTTACGGTGAATACAGTTATTCGTTTAACTTATTTATTTAAATGTTTATAATTACTACTGGATTTTGTTAGGGAACTCACAGTTAATGTAAACGGCCTTCCAAATAACTATGAAACTTGAATTCACTTTACCTTGTGTCAGACTAAGCTCAGATTAGTAAATAAATCTAAACATTTGTCAAGATATTGCTGCCTATTGAGTGTAACGATAAACGAGATATTGATTTTTTTTTTCTATAGACGATTCGAGGTTGATGAACACAGAAGAGACTGCTATCAACTTTAGCAGACCAGCAACTCTTTGATAGGGTGACACGAAGCGTTATGAAATGAAGACTGACTCGAAGAAAACAAAACAGAACCATGACGGGACACGAGAAGAATGAAGGATGCTCATGTAATGATCATTTAGACCGTGTATTTCTCATTCCTCTGTTGATCAGGAACAATAATTCAAAGGATACGAAAGACATCAATGGCATCAAGTAAAGTAAAGCAAAAAAAAACAAAGCAAAAAAATTAAATAAAAATAAAATAAAATCAATCATAATTTAACGAGCATGCGTCTTTCGTGTTCGTAACGACCGTTTCCGGTTAAAGGACACTGGAGTATTTGTTTTAAGATTTGCATACATTTTGTTTATTTTTGTTGTTTCCATTTTGTTTTTATTTAATTAGAATTATTTAAATGTGTTTATTTATTTATTTTTTTTCCTTTGGACAGAGTATGGTATTTCTGTAACACCACACAGTTTTTCTTTCCCGAAATCGATTACGTTTCCCTCACAACAGTTAAGACTCGCTTGGATTTTATTTATGCTTCGTCTCACTACACCAACAGTTTTTTTTTTTTTTTTTTTTTTTTGTTGACCACATAAAGGAAGAAAAAAAATATTAACCAAAACTTCTTGATTTATAAATATTCATTTTCTTGATATTTTATCCTATTAATTATTGATGAAATTCACCAGGAAACATCACAACACCTGAAAAATTAAAACGAACTTCCCAATGAAACAAAACAAAATATAATGAAAATAAATATTAAAAGGAAAAAAAAACAAACTCCTAAATAACGAAACTGGAGCAAACTGAAGTAAATAAATAAATGAGCGCGCACATTTTTTATTAGGGTAAAAAGAAGTAGTAATACTGCCAAACTTCTCACTACCGTATCTATTGTGCTTATTGAAACTTGTTTTTGACATTATGAAATCCAAAATAATTGTAAGGCGGACTGAATTTTGGCTCCAGTAAACAAATAAACAGTTTTTTTAATAAGATTTATTTACAAAAAAAAAAGAAAAAAAAAAGAAAAAAAAAAAAAGTTAAATAAATATTTCAGACGTAATCGTCTTAAAGATGTCTAAATATTTTGGATTTTCGTTTTTTAAATTTTTGTTTGCGTCCTCCCCTGTGTAAATTAAAAAGTAAGACAAATGAATTAAAGATAAGCCCACTGAGTCGATGAAAAAAAGATGTCACACGTATACAATAACTGCTGCCGATGTTAAATTTTCAACTGAAACTTGTGGAAACTTAACGCTTTATAGTCCAGATAATTCAGGTTTTCACAACACTGATTTTTTTTCTTCAAATGCAGAATATGAGCAAATCTATGAAAAATACATATAAAGGCACACACACACATTCTTAAGTCAGAAATCTGAGCGTTGCTCTAAAAAGGAACCAATAGAAAGACTAAAGATTGGACCCAAATTGGAATATAACTACCATGTCTGGGCTGAAGTTGCGTAATCATCTTTTTCAGCTTTGATAGATTTCAAAATGCGTGAACTCTGTCTTTTGCGGGATTTGTCGGGTATTCACGTACATCACAGTAGTAGAAATTACGGTTGTGTTCACGAAGATAAAAGCAGGAAAATAAAGATACAGAATAACAGGAAAAGCACGGTAAATTGTATGTTAATTTCATACCATTTATTTATATATTTGTGCGTATTGATGTGTGTGTTTTTGCGTTACAATTGTTATGGTACACGTTAAAAAAAAAAGGGGAGAAATTTACTCCGTAGTATTACAAGCCGTATCACAGAGAGAAGTTACACACGCATTGCCTGCCGATATTTAACAGTCCATCCACGAGGAATGTATGTGGCACAAGGCCGAGTTTAACGTGGGTTTCTCCGAGCCCGTAGGCTCGGCCCAAAAATATTACCTTAGAACCAGCATAAGCGGGTTTAGGATTTGTCTACCTCCCCGGACGAAACTTTGCCCTTCGGCAAATCTTCGTCTGGGTTCCTCTCTGCCGAAGCAGAGAGTTCGACAGAAGTTGCACACACTCAGAGACTACGGACTGACTGCCTGAGGATCTTTGGCGAAGAGAGTGAATATAACGTCTTTTGGCGGGATGTCCGCATTTCCGACAGGAACAGTTTTTGTTGCATGCTGGGAGAAATTTTATTTTAAACAAGGTTTAAATATCATTGTTTAAAATTTTCATTATTGTTATTTTATATTTTATTTATTTATATTAATAATAATGATATCCCTACAGATTAATTATTTTCAACCCTACAACTCATTTTCCACAGACGAAACGTTATTTTCATGTTCAGACGAGCTAGATTTCTTAGGTCAACCAGTTCAGCCCGTTACTTTTTACTAACCATGCCACCTACACAGGGTCGAATCACACTCATTCCGTTCATATTCCACTGCTAAGAAAAAGTTCCATTCAGAGAGCTTCTTCAAGCGAACCGTTACTTTGTGAAACAGACTTCCTAAAGATGCTTCCCCAATCACTACAATTTTTACCTCTTCAAGTTTAGGGTTAGCCGTTAACTATCCTACACATCCTCACAATCTTCCCTTCTTACCTCCTCCTCCTCCTCCTCTTATGTTCATGCAACAACCTCATTCAGTAACACCCTATGTTCAGTGACTACAATCTTAACCTCTTCAAGTTTCGGGTCAGCCATTATCTATCCTACATATCCTCATAAACTGCACTTCCTCCTCTTCTACCTGTACAACAACTCAGTAGCCATCTACCTGGAGTGGCTATTTGGCTTTGAATTGTTAACGTTTAGTAAAAAAAAACAAAAAAAAAAAAAACAAATAAATAATTCAAACATTATGAAAACGCCCAATCTAAATATAAAGTAAAACTTTATAACTTCTATTACGTGATAGGAAACAACACGATATAGAGAAATTCCTATGTGACAAGATTTAATCACCTGTAACTGTTTGGATTCCGTGGTCAAATTGATAAAGGCGCTGTCTATATCAGACGGAAGCGACGTTTTTGTTTCTGATTCACGCTGCTTAATGGTCGTGCAGAGTAAAACGACCTGAACGATGATATACAAAGCACCAAGAAGTTTAAGGATAAACTTCAAATTTTTCCCGAAGAAAATTTAAAATTAAGCAAGACAGTTTTATATACAAGTCATAAATTAAATTTTATGTTCACTTATCTATCTCTATTTTGAGTTTCACGTAGATTTCAGTTATTCGTCAGGTACCGTCACAACAAAGTCCTATTATCAAGGCCGCCCCCCCCAACACTCCTGACGAGTAAAGTAGGGGGAGATAACTGACAGTTATTATTAATGTTCTGTCTCTTGATGTTGAAAACACTTTAATTACAGAGTTTGCATTATTCTTGTGCGAAACGCAATGTGCAACGTTTTCTGTGCGAAACAATGCGTGTGTGTGTGTTGTGTGCATATATAATTAAAAAAACTTTGTAAAGAGTTTCGTCCTTTTTGGGCATTCAATTACCTGCCATTACTCTGATAGATACAGTTTATATAACATATTTCTCCCTCTGCCTCTCTCACATATACAATCCGACCCCGGTATTCCATGATCTTTAAAAATCAGTTATCATTAGTTTACTGAGCGGCTACGAGAGCAACGCCACATGTTGTTTACAACTTTCGACAGCAGCAGAGTGTTTTGGTGATACGGTCTTGCTCATTTCTGATACATAGAGCTGCAGATTTACGTATTTAAAATAAGTATATTTTTTGAGAACTTTTGTAGCCTTTGTATTGCATTTAACAATAAAATCCTTGTTTGGAAGCATTAATGATTTATTTTATTTCCTATCTTAGGCTTTCTTCTTTACTTTGATAACACAGCAATATATACGTGAAATGAATTGGCAAGACTATGTTTGCATAGGGATTTTTAGCAAGTATTTATTTTATCCAGCATATTGGTCACAAATGGACAAAATTAAAGAGCTCGGACTGTATAAGAAAAAAAGTCAACAGAATCGATGATCCTTTCTTCTTCTACAAAGAAAGTACAGCTAATCTCTCTTCGTCCCAGCATTGTATTTACTATGTGGAATGTTCATACAGGAAATAGAAATTCATGGCTCTCCACAAATTCCTTTTATTTATGACTGTCTCCCTCTTTATAACTTTTTCTGACTTCCATTCACCCAAACTCGCTGCTTTCTCATTTTCTTGTGAGTTTTAAATTCTTAAGACCCTCTTCTCTTATTGTATCCCAGAATTTTCAGTTGACTCTTTCTGTATAAATATTCTTGAATTTCCTACTTTAAGACTTATTTCTCATGTCATATCCATGGTATTATTAGTAGAACTACATTTCTGTCGCTTCAAATCAATTACGTAAGGAAATTGTCCAACATTCACTGCCATATTAGAAGATATGGCATAGCAGTTCAGTACTCCTTATTTTATTTCCAAAAGTATTTTCCTATATCGTAATATTTTGCTTAAATTCTCGAAGGCATATTTCGCTATTTCTATGCGATTTTGGATTTTTGCTTTACTTGCCCTCATCTATTACTACACTACCAAGATAATTAAATTTCTCTACTTGATGGATTTTGACATCCCCACTATGTTGCTAACAACTATACATTCCTAAAGTTAACAGTGTTTATTCCTTTACTAGCTTGTTTTATAGTTCTTTCAATTTTATTTCTGATTCTGCAATGTTTCACCTTCTGCTGCTAAGCTTTTGACAGTCAATCATAAATCTTGGTAGGTTTCCTCGTAATCTTAGGATCAACTCGTTGCATAGTTTAAATTATTTGGTAAGGAAAGGAATCCTTGTCTTACTACTTATTCTAGGTTTGTGTATTTGCTAAAAGCGTTCTCTATCGGGATGCAGCCTGTTTGTCGCCAGTTACAAATTACTTGATTTTTCCCGTGAAGTTTTTCTATTATTTCAAGTCTTTCTTCACCCCCTCAAATGCCATTGTGTAAATCTATGAAAAATACATATAAAGGCACACACACACACACACATTCTTAAGTCAGAAATCTGAGCGTTGCTCTAAAAAGGAACCAATAGAAAGACTAAAGATTGGACCCAAATTGGAATATAACTACCATGTCTGGGCTGAAGTTGCGTAATCATCTTTTTCAGCTTTGATAGATTTCAAAATGCGTGAACTCTGTCTTTTGCCAGGTTCATTATGGCTAAAAAAAAAAAAAAAAAGTTCATTTAGGGTTCATTATGGCTAAAAAAAAAAAAAAAAAAGTCACATTATATCCCCCCCCACCACTCTTAATATATATATTTGTGTGTGTGTTTATATGTATTTTTCATAGATTTGCTCATATTCAGCATTTGAAAAAAAAAAAAAATCAGTGTTGTGAAAACCTGAATTATCTGGACTATAAAGCGTTAAGTTTCCACAAGTTTCAGTTGAAAATTTAACATCGGCAGCAGTTATTGTATACGTGTGACATCTTTTTTTCATCGACTCAGTGGGCTTATCTTTAATTCATTTGTCTTAATTTTTAATTTACACAGGGGAGGACGCAAACAAAAATTTAAAAAACGAAAATCCAAAATATTTAGAGACTTTTAAGACGATTACGTCTGAAATATTTATCTAACTTTTTTTTTTGTAAATAACTCGTATTTAAAAAAAAACTGTTTATTTGTTTACTGAAGCCAAAATTCAGTCCGCCTTAAAATTATTTGGGATTTCATAATGTCAAAAACAAGTAGAAGCACTACAAGATGGATGAAGGAAACGAAACGAATAAAGGAAACGAAAAAAGGAAACGAAACGAAAAAGGAAAAGGGAAAAAACCCTCACAAGCCAAAAAGTTAAGAGAACAATGACAACAAGAACAATAACGACAGTCGCAAGGACGACGACAATAACGAGAGCCGTAAAAAAGACCAACAACAAAAGTTTTTTTAAAGAGACAAGCCGACATTTTTTATATATATATATATATATATTTCACTTATCCTGAACCAGTTTTTTTCGAGTCAAATTCTTTGCCAACCATTTTCCAATTTCAAAAAAAAAAAAAAAAAAAAAAAAAAATGAAAACACTTTTATTACCTCTTTGTTCAGCTCGTAAATATCCTTCACCCACTACGGCCAACGAAAATTATTTTTCCCGATTTTCAATGTATTTTTTAGTAATCCCAATAAGTAATGTGTTTACATCATATGCATATGTATGGATGCAAAGGGTGATTACCTCACTTTGGTTGAGACGAAGACACTAGGGTCACGTTACAGCCAGTCGGTGATGTCACTTTATAGAGTGACGAAATCCCGCCTGAAGATGAGATGTATCGGCCCATGCACTTGCTATGTAAGTTGTAAAGAAGACAGCAGGAGAGCATACAGAGAAAAACCACATGGTCACACCAGGTACATAGAAGACACCACCGGCCTGTTCTTTTTTCTGTTGGAAAATATTGCAAGTAATACCCTGACGCTTTTGGGCCCTTTCACACTGTTTGTTCTATACATATGTTATAGTTTCTCTGTGTTGAGGACAAGAGTGTATATGTTGGTATCAAAAAAATCTTTTTGCTTGTTTATCATTCCTTTCTTTCAGATGTTTAGGTCCATCCGTGTATTAAAGGGCTTACTATATCATGGATATAATAATGCCGATAATGTCGAAATGCAAACTGGGAATAGCACTCCATTACATTAATAGCCATTTTCTTTAACTCTTGCCTTCATTGCTGACAAGCCATTTTCCCTTGTCTTCAATGTATTGTAGTAAATCCATAAAGCAGTCCTATCCGTAAGTAACACTTGTATCGTGTTCAATGCACAAATTTGCTAGAACAAAATTTCTTCAAACGCTGAAAAAAAATCAAGTGTATTATTAAAATCTGTCCAGCACAGTCAATGAATATTTTTGTGATGTCAACAAATCCTCGTTGTTACTTTTGTAATGTTCTTTGTAGTAGAAACTTTATAATCGGAGATACAACTGTAGTATGCTGGTGTCAGACGCCTTCGAATATATATCACTCGCACTAATAGTACTTGCTCGAATAGAAATCCGTATAGTGATCCGAACAGAGAAATGATATAGGGAATAGAGTAGAAAATGGCGGTCCGTATAGTAATAGAGGATAGAGTAGAAATAGCGATCCTAACAATAATAGAGTATAGACTAGAAATAGGGTTCAATTAGACGTCACGCAACCTCCTACTTATGCGTTTCCTCTACGGTCACGTGGTCTACTTAATTCAATAACAGGATCGTCCCTGTGTGCTCAAAGGCGATCTATGTTCAAACTCGAGTGTCGGCAGCGACACTTTGTTCCTATATAACAAATATTTGCTTTACTAACACAAGTAGATAGCAGAGTAACTGTAAATTCAGTTGATAACCAAAAACAAAAACAGCAGTCTTGTATACGTTTAAGAAATTCAAACGTCATGTTTTTCTTCTAAATCCTACCATTAATAAGATTATCAACAAAGCTTAATGTGACAGAAGAACAAAATGGAAGGGGTGACAACAAAGAGTAGGGTCATAACGCTACTTTATTAAGAATCATCGATGCCCAGAGATGTAACAGACATGCACTAAATTTGGGCTACTGACGTTTTTACATACCAACAAAAATAAATGTACGCTACGCTTAGTAAAACTACTTATTTATGATTTATTAATACTAAACTTGATAATCAATTATTAACGTAACAAATTTCTATTTATAATATAACAGAAAAGCCGACATGGCGATGTGAAATTTGCTTCTTTGTTACGCAGTGAACACATTTGGCGACGAACCGACGTGCAGAAAATATGCATATGGGTAATTATATCGTTTTATACATGAAAACATTTTCGTCGGGAGGTACAATGTCTATTGGCCGGAAAAATAGGTATACAACAAATAAAAACGTGAAAATAAAAGTAACAACACACACACACACACACACAAATCAAAACGCAGACAGAGAGAGAAAATCGGACAATGTGTAACACTGTGGCTGTGAAATGGTTAAACATTAATTCTAAGTAGAAAAGCGGTTAGGCCTAAAATGAAATATAAACTGGAAAATAAAGTGATAGATAGAGAGAATTGAAGACATTTTCCCTGGTAATGTGGAGGTGAAGAAAGAGCCATCTGGGTTGCCTCACCATTATGAATTGGAACGATGCACTTTTGACTTTATTTTATGCTTTTAACTATCGAAAAACTGGCATGCGGGTAAAGCAAATTGGGAAATTGCTTTATCTCTTTCTTGCGGAAAGAGAAGCAGACTGAAATTATATTTTCGTTAGCGAAAACGAATTGAGAAATGAAAATAGAGAAAGAACCTGCTGCGAGGTTTAGGATTATGAAAATCAATCCGTCATAAAAGGGAGGTGATCTGGTTTGTGTTTTCGCTGGACAAGCGAGTCCAGGAAATGAGTCAGAGAATTGAAATTAATGAGGAGAATTTTCCCAAGGAAAGTGGATAATTCTCCAAATTTGGAAAGTTGATTAAGAAGGCAGAAATAGGGAACAAAGAAAACCTTCATTGGAATTAATGAAAATTGGGGAATGACCGAATCCTCAAAACCCTTCGACTCCGCTCCAGTTTGAGGCCGAAGTGGCTATAAGCAGATGACTTTATGGAGTTCGGAGACTTTGAGCTGGGAAACCGCATCGAATGACTCTGAAATACAAGTCATCTAACACCAGATTTCTTGATTCCAAAACTTTAAACCCAGTTCGAGAAGTTTATACATGTCCAGTTTTACTATAGAGATTGATGCGGGAAGGGTTATTTTTTGTTGTACCAATAGCCATATAAACAAATTGAAGATTGATCCCATGGATCTCTAGTTTTATTTTTCGAAGTTAATATATTTTTCTTCCTTAATATAGCACTCGCCACGTCTTGAACCAGCGCTGCGATTACAACGACCATCAATCTTCCACTTCTCTGAAATAATGAACACAGCGTGAGCAGAGTCGGCGTGGCCACCGACCAATAACCAGCATTGACCAGCTCAGAGTTAGTCCTGTGGTTAAAACGTCGTCCTGAGGACCGGATCACTAAATGTAGTTCCACCACCCAGTGTAGGCGGCGACAAAAGGCGTTACATTAATTGGTGACTGTGACCACGGATGTGACCTTGTTGGTAAGGGATGTTATAGACAAGTATATACTATTAACACTGATATATAATGACTACTTTAGTATTTTTTATAGTTTTCCTTTTAAAAAAATGCTATCTTGAAAAACAAAAAATCATGCCTCGAATGGCTATCAGGCAAAATCAATCAATAAGTTATTCATCTTTCAAATCACTCAGACGTGTTAGTCTGAGTGGCGTCACTACCATTTAAAATAAAAATGTTCCTTTGCTTCATTCAAATTCTGATTATATCCAAACAAGTGACAAAGCAGGTAGTAATTGTAAAAGAAAAAGAAGCTCACAGCGCTAGATTTATATTTGTCTACCAAAGTAGGAAACCCAGACACGTGAAATTATCAAATAATTATTAACCCGAGGCGAAGCAATCTAAAAAGTTAGTTAGACGGTTTTACTTCGTTTGGCATAGGTACACGAATGTGGAGAACACTACTCCGTCTCGAACTCATTACGCATGCGTAATGGTTGATGAGACCAGCCCGCCATTACCTCCTGGCGACGTGCCAAAATCAAATGTACAAAAGTTGATTTTTTTTTATGCTCGTGTCAACGCACTTTTTATTTGTTACTTTTTAAAAAAAAAAAATCAAGTTTACATCAATTTGTTAACAGATAAGACCATATTTAATACCATAAACAATGGAAGGTTTTCTACGTCATAAAAAATATGTACGTATTATAAGGTTAATTGAAATATTTCCATCACAATTCTTTTTTTTTTTTTTTTTTAAGTATCTTTAGTGAATCAGTCGAGACGCAACGATTACTAGATTTTAAATTTCAAAAAAAGTAATATCATTTTATTTTATTTAGTTACCAAATTTCACCTAATACAAGGCTCGACAGCCACTCAAGAAGGAGGGTTACTATTAAAACGGTAATGACTAATGAAGTGGAAGAGAAGGTGTTAAGAGGTGGAGATTTTGAGGATAAGGAGTGCTACAGAATGCGAAGGCCAGGGCTAGAATGGTCAGCAATTGGCTGGATTGCCTCGTGGGCTTGGTATTCTGACAGTGACGGATTACTTTTGTCTGGGTTTGGGATATAAATCCCAAACGGCGCGAATTCAGCAAGTGGCCGTAAGAATTCCGAAGCGTCGATATGCCTCCCACACCCAGGTTACCCACCGGCTAAGACAACCCACTGAGGGACGCTGAACCAACAAGTGACATATGTTCCTGTGATGTTATTCCTCCCACTGCCTCTTAGAATGTAATCTGCCACCACTCCTAATAAAACAAATAAAAAAAATGGTCCTTTTTGTTGATACCGTTTTATGTAGTAGCGTGGGAATCAAGAGACGCCACAGAAATCAACAGGAGGATAGACTACGACTAACCCTTCACTCGACGGGGTCAGGATTAAAGTGTTTAGGAAAAGACCCACAGTGTTCCACAAACTGGCTATTCTTTGGGAAAAACTGAGTGGAACCATTTTCTTACATTTGGAACACGGGGGTATTAAGGGTGATTCAGCTCCGTAGAAGTAACATGGCTTGTTCTAGAAGTAAAGTTCTGAACTGGTGAAACTAGAGAATGAAGCTTTTGCAAAAATATGCCATAGAAATAGTAATGAACTAGCAGGAGACTTGCAACGTTGTGTCTGCGAGAGAATAGTTGCGTAGGGGAAAGTAAATCAACCCCCACAAGATAGAGTTCAAAACTGTTTACGCTATCAAAGCTGCAAGGTGAGGAGTGAATTGTGGACGCATCGTTTGCTTACCTGCTTACTGTTGACTGTTTTCACCTTTAAATTACTACCCTTATAAAGAGATAAAATTCACGAGAATGATGCTACTACTGGAAACATTCACGTAAAACTTTTTCCAGAGTAACTATGTCAAGATGTTCGGACAGATAACATTTTTCGTCTTAGTCCCATCAATTTAGAGGGTCCACATCCAGGACCCACAATGCCATGTTCATGGCGGCAAACCACTCATATTCTCTTTGTGTTATTATAATAACAAGCAAGTTCCACAAAATTTTTGTTTTGTGGAACAGACTCCTGCGAGTATGCTTCTCTGATCACTACGATCTTAGTTTCTTCATGTTCCGAGTTAACCAGATATATATCCTACATGTCTTTATCATATGCATTTCTTAATTCTTCCTTCCCTCTTGCTTACAACAATCTCACTCAGTCAACCTCTACCTTGAGTGACCCTTGGATGAACTATCAGTAAATGAAAAATGAAAAAAAAGATTAAGTCGTCTTTTGCTGAATGTCAGCAAAGCTTTGTCTAGTTAGGGCTTTTTTTTTCAATTTTAGAAATCATATTGGCCTAAATCTGGTGAATAAGGAAGTTGGCCCATTTTTGTAATGGATTTCTTACCCAGAAACGCGTAAGATTCTAACAAATGCTCAAAAGCATTGGCATGGTGAAGAATTCACACGGCAGGACAGAGTTCGTGTTTTTGTCTAGTTTTATTTTTTGATTTGTTTTTTTGTTTTAAGGCATATCAACCCCAATGGGTTATTTAATGCAGACAACTTTTTTTCCTGGTAATATTTTTTGTTTTGTCAAAAATCTATTTCTGGTAATATATTTTCCTCGAAAATGTATAGCTGGTAATATTATTTTAAAAATGTATTGCTGGTAATTTCTTTTTTCAAAAACGTATTGATGGCAATAGTTTTTTTTCTTCAAAAATTTATTTCTGGTAATAATTTTTTTTACAAAGTATTTCTGGTATTAAAACCTATTTTTACACTTTTATAATGCTTGTTACTCCAGTTTCGCGGGTTTTGCCCATTGGTGGGACCCTAACAGGTGGTAAAACCCCGGGTCAGGGTGGACCTGGGAACACCAACAATTAAGAGGTGATTCTACGCTCCTCAAAGCCTCCTGATGAGAGGCCTTGATGTTGGACGTACTTTATCGTCTTACTCTGGACGCGGATATAGTTTATCGTCACACCCAGGACGGCTTTTTGTTTTGTTGTTTTTTAATTCTGAACAGATCTTTGTAAATCTTTCAAACTTCCAAATAAACATTAGCATCAGTTCATTGTGTTTAGAAATGCCAACTTTTTGGTTCCATGTGCAGATCTTCACGCCACTCCTTGAACCACCTCTACCGCATAAAACACCTGAAGTCGGAACATGCCCAGAATTTTGCCGGATTCATAACCCTGTCATTACTTGTTCTTTCATTTTCTGTTAGAAAGGATTATACACAACCAACTACTATTGACAGATTGTACCAGCAACAAATAGCTGCGTTAACCTTCAAAAGACGCTTTCATGGCATTATGCAAAAAATAATTGGTGATCTCTTTGCAAATTAAAAAAATCCACTAAGAAATATTCGCTAGGTCCTCAAAACTATATCCTTATTTCCAAGTGTTCAGACAGACTACATTAATTAGTCCCACCAGTTCTAACCTTCACGGCTAAGATTTGCCATGCCATGTACATTGTCACAAACGACCCTCATTCTTTTTGTATTTTATTGGTGAGATGCAAGTTCCATTCGAGGAGCTTCTTCTCACGAACCGCCGTTTTTGTGGAACCGACTCCCAAGATGATCCTTCCCCGATCACTACAATCTTAACCTGTTCAAGTCTAAAGATAACAGTTATCTTCCCCACCTGTCGCCATGAACTGTACCTCTTAATCTGTAACCCTCTGTCTCGAGTAACTCTAGAGCCTTGTATTAGGTGAACATTAAGTTCTATTAGGTTGGTGCAAAAATAATGACGTAATAATGTCGTTTTTTGACGTATTTTTAACGTCAAAAAACGACATTACGTCATTATTTTTGCACCAACCTAATATTTTATTTAAATCCTTTGGTAGGTCGTAATTTCCGAATCTTTATCCATTTACTTTTTGGAGATTTCATTTTTCTTTGCTTTTTGTTTCCAACGATTTCGTTCGTTTATTCCTTCAGTCTTTTCACGTGCTTTTATTTTTTTTGGAGGGGGACTCGCCTAAGTATCGACTATTTCAATGCGCCATGACCCATCCGGACGTGGGTAATCATGACTCTCTACAATTTCCTATCCTTTGTAGTTCTGAGTAATGTTTATATCTTTACATTGACGCAAAAGCTCCTTAGGTAGGTTTCTCGCTGATTCTCGCTGTAACTCTTGTCTTCAAATGTCCTGTCAGTTTCAAATCTCGCCCAAGTCATCTTTCTTCATTATGTGCCCTAGAAATGTTAACTGCGTCTTTCTGATTCTAACTTTAAGTGTCATTTTTTTGTTTTTATTTTCCTTAAAACTTTGTCGTTGCTCATATTTTCAGTATCCTTCTGGAGAAACACATTAATGATGCCTCAAGTCTCTTCATCTCTGAGGATATTGTCCAGCATTCACTGCCATATAGGAGGACACGTATTAATAGTTCAGTACATTTTCTTTGATGCTAGCGAAGTTTTCCCTTTTTTTTTTAAAATATTTTACTTACATTGTAGAATTTATATTCCATTATTCCAATGCGCCATCGGATTTCGCTGTCACATTTTCAGATATTTCAATTTTCTGACATAATCAATTCTTGGTTTGCCTGTTTGGTTGTCGTCCTTGTTCTGATTAAAGATTAATTACATTGATAAAAAAAAAGCAAGTTTTTTTTTTAATTCTCCACCCTCAAGGCTGGTAATCATTTTGATTTACAAGTCTATATTATCAATCTATTATAATTATGCTTATTCCTTCCTCCGTGAGTTTACACGACCGTTATGCCCTACCAATATCTCATAAATAATGAACTGTTCCGTTTTGATCACGGGAAAGAAAGAAATATTTAAAGTGAAATGGAAAAATGCAGACAATTTCATTATTTTTTTTATTTCTCCGCATTTCTTAAATTAATGGTTAGCATCCATATGTATTATTGTTATTGCAATATTTTGTTAAATTTAAGCTGAAATATTTAACGATACGATAGGGGAATTTCTATTGATATTTTATTGTCGTAGAACTCTACGTGAGTTTATTCAATCATTGACATTCATCAGAATATTAAAATTGCAAAAAGGTAAATAAAACTAGTTTTTATTATATTCCTTACATGAAACAGATGTGATTATAAAAGTGGTTTTGCTGGTACTGTATATTCTTCCACATTATAGCGATTTATTGTGTAGCTTACTTGTGGCACGTCCAAGGCTAAGTGGTGAGTTCTATCCTCTCTAGGTTCTCTGAGAGGATCGAACTCACTACTCAGTCGTAATTGATCTAGCAAGAAAAGATTGCTAACCATTACACCAAACCGAAGTGCTCTATTCTTCCACTTTATAACTTGCAATATATTTTTTTTTTTGTATTTGCATAATATACATAGTCTCACACACGTTCGACTTAGCGTTTCGTTAAGTTTTCGTCTTACTTTTATGCATGTGCGATGTGACAGTGTATGTTTAAGTTAGTCTTTGCATTAAGAGGGAACGAGATGAACGCGCAGAGAACAGCGAAAGAAGGTTAAAAAAAAAAAAAAAGAACAGCGGTTGTGTGGCTGCAGGTTGACGGGAAATTTGCAAACAGCGTCGATTTTTTTTTTCTTTTTCTTACAGCTGAAGACGACAGAAATCAAAACGACAAAAGATGAGGTAGAGGCGAAGAACGGAAGCAGAAACAAAAGTGTTTGCACAAACTACACAAGAAAGAAAAAGAAAAAAGAAGAAATGTTCATAAAAGGCTGATATCTCCAAAGTCCACTGTCGGCCATTTTGTATCCCAAGAGAATAAAAAAAAAAAAAAAAAAAAAAAAAAAATAGTAGAAAGTCGAAGTAGGATGAAAAAAAGAAAATATAAAAAAAGAAAAGAAAAAAGATTAAAGCAAAATTGTTGGTTGAAAATCGACGAAATTGTTAAAAAGAAAGCCATTTTAAATAAACCTAAGCACGCAATATCACATGGATATTAACAGATAAAATAAAATGAAACAAAACTGAAAGAAATATTCTGGTCTATTATTTTGTACTTGTTTCTTCTTTTCATCTTTCCAGAATTCATCAGCGATTGGGAAATCTCACGAGAATGAGAATCCAACTGAAACTCGCTTACGAAACTTTCAGAAATGGATGCGGAAAGATTCGGAAATAGAAATAATAAGGATGAAAAAAAGTGAAAGCTTTATGAGGCCTAGTTCCGAAAATATTCCTTTGATATTTCGAAAATGGGAGGTTCGAATGAGAAAAAAAAAAACAAAAAAAGAAGAAAATTGGCTAAGATTCAATAACAGAGGTAGAGAAAAAAAATATTGTCAAAGAGGGAAAAAGAAGTTGACAATAGTAAGTAGAGAAGAGGAGGAGGAGAGATGCATCGACTGCAGAAACGTGAGGAGGAGAGGGAAGAAGGCAAAATGGGACGAGAGACGGAACCTAAGAGGTTACATGTAGTGAAAAAAAAGAATCGAGAGAAAGAAGGAAAGAAAGAAAGATGAAACGAAAGAAGGGAAGAACAAAGCAAAACAAAGAAACAGAGGCAATAATGGCAGAGACAAGATAAAGTAAAGTGAAGACAAATGCCAACGTTAAATAGAAGAGACAACAAAAAAAGATACAAAGTAAAAAGCTATATATATATAAGTGGACGTTGAAGTCAGTACTCAGTGGCGACAGGCTGTTTCATGCTGGACGAAATCCTCAGGCGGCCTGACGATTGTATCCAGCATGAAAGCCTGTCGCCTCTGATTGTTGACTTCAATGTTCACTTTTATATTTATATTTACCTACGCTCTGTCTCTGATATTGAGCACTTTATCCCACAAATATAGCACACCTTAAAACTATATATATATATATATATATATATATATATATATATATATATATATATATATATATACGCACACACAAAAACACAAACACAACACAGAGAGGAAAAATATGCTCATATTTTATATGAATAAAAATTACAAAAAAAAAAAAAATACTGTATTATAAAGACAGAAAAAACAAATGAATGCGACGGGAAGGAAAAGATAATAAAGAAACAAAGCGAAAGAAAGAGAATCTCAATATTCTAAAAAAAAAAAATCCGTAAAAGACAAGGAACAGCAGCAAAGAAAAGGAAAAGGTGTAAATTTAAGAGAAGAAAAAAGCAAAGTTGCTAAAAGTGACAAAGAGCACCAATATTCAGAGAACTTTAAACGATTATTTTATTACTTATTTAGTGCATCATTTTACTTAGAATTATTGCCACGTGATGAAAACAATAGCCAGTGTATTATTTAAACAAATTAACCGTAAATAATCAACAGTGCCTTTTATAGGAATCTGCCATTTATATTATTGACAACAAAGACGTTTTACATTTACAGAAGTAACGAAATAATCGTTTCAAGTAAAAAGTTAATCAAAATAAGTGATGCATTATTCGTTGCGAAACAAAAAAAAAAAAAAGTAAATTGTAGGAAAACGATTTAAATATTGAATTGACAATTGTATGTATGTACATATATCACTATGAGTACCTCCAAAGATTCGCTAAAAAACTGCGAATACATAATGAAAAAATGACTCAAATTTCATAAAAACAAAGTTTTATTCTCGAAATCTTTGTTATTATTAAAAGAAAAGACAAAAGGATTTTTGATTATTACTTTATATTTTTATCTTTTTTAGAATGTTTGAAATTTTGGTTAATTTTTTTTCTTGGATCAGCGAATGGCCATAAAATATTATAGGAAATTTTATCCCCTTTTGTTGGTGCAAGGCACACTAATTAAAAAATTATTGCAAAAATCTGATAATTGTCGAGTTTTAATAAAACATTCAGAACTTACAAATGAATTAAATTAATCTGAAATGTTTCTTTTTAGAAAATTTTTATAAAAGTGTATATATTTTTAAAATCTTTTAACCCTCACTTATTTAATTTTATGAAATTTCGAGAAATTCTTTTTTAATTCTTTCACTTAACGTTTATATTTGTTTTAAAGGACAAGTCCTCGGAGAATTTAAATCATGAAACCTTTTTGACCAAACAGGATACCTATTTACAGTAAATCTGCTCTGAATCGTAAAATAAAAAATGTAAAAAGAAAAAGAAAAAAGGGACAATATTTCAATAGAAATGCTTTTAATTGCTCGTATGAATAAGATATATTATGGACATTATTGTCCTGAGAAAAAAATGTTCGATGAATAATGAATTTTTACAATTTTTTATATTTAAGAAAAAAAAATGTATATAAACGTGCTGATTTTTGTAAATATGGACGTCCATACAGGATATTATCAGAAAATCAAAACAGTAACTATAGTAAATTTAAATTTCATTGGTCAGTTTTGAAGATTTCATCAACAAATGTTTTCGTAAGTACCCAAAATTCAATAAAATATTAGCGTTTAGAATATTTTCTTAAAGTTTTTAAGATTAATGGGTAGTTAAAAATAATTATAAAAATGGCGTTCATGTTAAATTTTTCAAGTAATTGTTAGTTATGTTCACATTACAAACAAATTCCCAAACACAAGTCTCTCTCTCTAGAGTGAGAGAGAGAGAGTTATCAACACCTCATAAAACACATACCTCCGTGTTAAAAATGCTTTTCTGAGATATCTTAAACTAAGAGTAAGTAATATTTATTTCAAATCAGATTAATTAAACTAACCTTCCTCAAATAAAGTTTCGGAAAAGTATTTTATTTTTGAAATATTTTTTAATAAAGAGAATTTTGTTGTATTTACAGATTTGTCAATATGGACGATTTTACTGATAATAAAAAAATAATTCCAATCAATTTTAATTCATTTTGAAATGCAGTAAATTATTTTACTTATTGGAAATATTAAACTTAATCTATTAATGAAAGCTTCAAGAAAGATTTTTTATTTTTAAAAAATGCATTTGAACTCTTAAGTATCGCTTTTCTCTGGAGGTAACTATATTAGTAAAGACGTGATTTTTTTAATGAATTATTTTAATAAATTGTTGTTGTTTTTTTTTAAGTGAATAAGCGTGTTCGAGTAGGCATATCGCTATCCCACAAACAGTAAACCTGATACCTAACTGCCTAGAAACAGTAAAAGACTTATAAAACAAAAAATATCTCTTTATTTAAGAGCACTTAGACTCTACAGTTCTTAAAAGTAGTACATTTTTTTTAATCTTTCACTACCTCTGTCATTTCATATATAATACCAAATGAAACGGATAAGAAAACAATCAATAGAACCATGGAGATTATCCGTCCTCAACACACACACTTTTTCTACCAAAACGCCCGTTAGTTATAAATGCTCGGTCATAATCATAACCTTTTCGTATGTTTTCTCTCTTGTTAATCAGTTATTGGTTACTACATGAAAATACCTCCGTACTGAAATTTATTCCTTTTCTACTTTTTTTTTCATTTGTATATTAATAGTCATTAAGTTGGTTCTGAAATTAATAACTCTCATCTAATGAGAAAAATATGCACCCCTAGCTATTGAAAACTCGATAGAAAAAAAATATACGCAAATAAAAGAAAGCGCAAAAAAAAAAAAAAAAAAAAATCTATATCTGTATGGAGGGTCGCCTTGTGGTGAAGCAAGATCTCATGGGTCAACAAGGTCGGACCGCACAAGCCAAGGTAACAATGATCAGAACTTACACAATAAAATGCTGAATAGAAAGCTTACGTTGAAAAATTATTTTCTCGTCGTCGCCTCTGATCAACTGTAGATAAAATAACTATATAAATAGGAAAGAAAAAAAAGTAATATTATTTTGGGGTGTGAGGAGAGGCCTAGCACAGACAAGACAAATGAGATACAAAAAAAATGACAGAATCATATCTGCGTTCATCATGTAATCCAGGCTTCTTTTATTTGCCCAGAACAAAATCTCGTGTTAAAAAACAAAACAACAAAAGACGTCTTTATTGACACAACAGAGATAAGTGACGTCTTGCATCGTCTTTCCCTTAGTTGCTTTTTATTTTTTTCAGTTGTATAAAAATACGGGTGACATCCACAATTTATCGTCAGCTAGTCCCATGAACGGGTGTGGCCGTGTTGTCATTACACAGCTAAACAACTGTCTAGTTCCTTCTACATATCTAGATTGAAAGCCTGTGAGTTATTCATTCATGTGTAGAGTGTCTTTGGCAATTATAAGAAGGTTCATCCGCCTTTTGACAGGCCCTGTTTTTAATCTTAGAATATTTTTAATGTCTAGCCACCGTCTTCACAAGAAAAGCCCGATGGGAGAACCGGTTTAGTCGCCGATGACCCAAACAGGTAGCAGGTTGTACTAGATTACACGGTACCAGTAACACTATTTTTTTTTCTTATGTGCGTTTGAGTGGGGGGCATAGTTCTTAATCTTGACTGTGGCTGAACTCATAGAAGTTTCTTTGTATAGATGAACCTCGGTTGGGTCCGGCGAATTCAGGGACGCAACACGAACCACACAGCTACACCGAATTCACACACGATGTAGTTCGCGTATGGACTATAAATTAGTCAATATTCTGAGCACTCAACGAGGTATTCTGCTGACATGCACTTCCCAGAGTTTTGCTTATTTCAATATATGCATTACAACTTTTTATTAAATCCATTTTCTTCTTCTTTACCGTTTCTTATAAACTTTGCCTGATCATCAAATACTACTACTGTTGTCAAATCATTTTTAACTCTCTCCCTCTTTCCGTGCCTTCCAATATACGTATATATAACAAACACCAGAACTTGGGACACTAAACAAACACCTGCGAGTGTATAACATTCTGGCAGATCCGTATATGCTTGTTTGTATACCTTCACCAATAAATACACCCAGGAACCAGTATCATTAGAACGTTGAGGAAGGGGTTATTTCGTTCGTTCAGTGCAATATTTGCAAACACAGGCAGTATTGTTGGCACGATAGTGAAGCTGATCAAAGGACGTCTATCTTTCTTCTTCTGTTTTTTTAAAATCGTAATTTGATAGCATCTTTCACTATTCGACATCACACGAACCAAGTTACAATGTAACAGTCTTTTACAGACTATGCAAACACCAAGGTGCAGGCTCCCACCTTTCCTGCTGAGAGAGAGAGAGAGAGAGAGAGGAACATTTGGAAAATGGTTTTTATCTAGTCTCTTTCTGTTTTCTATACAAATATATGTATATAGCCTTACTCCTCGGCAAAAAATTGAAGAAAACGAAAAAAAGCGATGACAGTAAAGAGAAGAAATATAGAGAATGAAAGTGAATGGAATTATTGTAGAATATTGGGTTAAAGTAATCAAACGAATCAGCAAGAAATGAAAGTGGCAAGTATCGGCAATGATGATGATGATAGAAGAAAAGTGAAATTTCGTTTAGGAAGGAATAGGTTTGGAAAAATAAAAATATTCCTTTGATGTTTCAGAGAAACAAAGAAAAAAGGAGGATATAGGATGAACAAAAATGAAGTGTGGAAAGAGGATAGAAGAGATGAGTTGAATGAGAAAAAGAAAGTAGCGAAAAGAGAACGAGAGAGATGGAGAAAAGGGGGGGGTAATTACCAAGAAAGAAAGAGGCGAAGAAAGAAAGAAAGAGGCGAAGAAAGAAAGAAAGAGGCAAAGAAAGAAAGAAAGAGAGGAAGAAAGAAAGAGGCAAAGAAAGAAAGAGGGGAAGAAAGAAAGAGGGGAAGAAAGAAAGAGGGGAAGAAAGAAAGAGGGGAAGAAAGAAAGAGGGGAAGAAAGAAAGAGGCAAAGAAAGAGGGGAAGAAAGAAAGAGGCAAAGAAAGAGGGGAAGAAAGAAAGAGGCAAAGAAAGAGGGGAAGAAAGAAAGAGGCAAAGAAAGAGGGGAAGAAAGAAAGAGGCAAAGAAAGAGGGGAAGAAAGAAAGAGGCAAAGAAAGAGGGGAAGAAAGAAAGGCATGACGAGGAGTAGACGAGAACACACGATACCCACGATTTGCAACGTACTCGGTCGTCTGAGGTTAGGCAAGATGTCAGCCGACGACTTCAAAGCGAAGTTGAGTTAAAAAGATTAGTAGAAGATCAGAGACGTCGCATGAAAAGTGGTCTTGATGAGACTGCAAGATGCAAGAAAGCAAACACTTTTGAGTCCGTTGGTTGGGGTAGGGAGAAAAAGCTATCTCATCAAATTACTGACACAGGGAGACAATGCCAGCTAGTACTGGAGACTGAGAAAATGGAAAAAGTAAATGACGAGAGACTGACAAAGAAACAAACCGAGGGAGAGAAAGCGGAAGAGAGGGAAAACAAACCGAGAGGAAAGCAGAAGAGAGGGAAAACAAACCGAGAGAGAGAGAGAGAGAGAGAGAGAGCGAAAGAGAGGGGAAAACAAACCGAGAGAGAGAGCGAAAGAGAGGGGAAAACAAACCGAGAGAGAGAGAGCGAAAGAGAGGGGAAAACAAACCGAGAGAGAGAGAGCGAAAGAGAGGGGAAAACAAACCGAGAGAGAGAGAGAGCGAAAGAGAGGGGAAAACAAACCGAGAGAGAGAGAGAGCGAAAGAGAGGGGGAAAGAAACCGAGAGAGAGAGAGAGCGAAAGAGAGGGGAAAACAAACCGAGAGAGAGAGCGAAAGAGAGGGGAAAACAAACCGAGAGAGAGAGCGAAAGAGAGGGGAAAACAAACAGAGAGAGAGAGCGAAAGAGAGGGGAAAACAAACAGAGAGAGAGAGCGAAAGAGAGGGGAAAACAAACAGAGAGAGCGGAAGAGAGGGGAAAACACAGAGAGAGCGGAAGAGAGGGGAAAACAAACCGAGAGAGAGAGAGCGGAAGAGAGGGGAAAACAAACCGAGAGAGAGAGAGAGCGGAAGAGAGGGGAAAACAAACCGAGAGAGAGAGAGAGCGGAAGAGAGGGGAAAACAAACCGAGAGAGAGAGAGAGCGGAAGAGAGGGGAAAGAAACCGAGAGAGAGAGAGAGCGGAAGAGAGGGGAAAGAAACCGAGAGAGAGAGAGAGCGGAAGAGAGGGGAAAGAAAGAGAGAGAGAGAGAGAGCGGAAGAGAGGGGAAAGAGAGAGTGAGAGCGGAAGAGAGGGGAAAGAGAGAGAGAGAGCGGAAGAGAGGGGAAAGAGAGAGAGAGAGCGGAAGAGAGGGGAAAGAGAGAGAGAGAGCGGAAGAGAGGGGAAAGAGAGAGAGAGAGCGGAAGAGAGGGGAAAGAGAGAGAGAGAGAGCGGAAGAGAGGGGAAAGAGAGAGAGAGAGCGGAAGAGAGGGGAAAGAGAGAGAGAGCGGAAGAGAGGGGAAAGAGAGAGAGAGAGCGGAAGAGAGGGGAAAGAGAGAGAGAGAGCGGAAGAGAGGGGAAAGAGAGAGAGAGAGCGGAAGAGAGGGGAAAGAGAGAGAGAGAGCGGAAGAGAGGGGAAAGAGAGAGAGAGAGCGGAAGAGAGGGGAAAGAAACCGAGAGAGAGAGAGAGCGGAAGAGAGGGGGAAAGAAACAGAGAGAGAGAGAGAGCGGAACAGAGGGGGAAAGAAACCGAGAGAGAGAGAGAGCGGAAGAGAGGGGAAAGAAACCGAGAGAGAGAGAGAGCGGAAGAGAGGGGAAAGAAACCGAGAGAGAGAGAGAGCGGAAGAGAGGGGAAAGAAACCGAGAGAGAGAGAGAGCGGAAGAGAGGGGAAAGAAACCGAGAGAGAGAAAAAGGAGAAGAGAGGTAAAACAAACCGACAGAGAGAGGAGAAGAGAGGTTTAACAAAATCGCAAAGAGTGTAAGTGGATAACAAAGAAAGGTAAAACAACCAGGAGAGGAAGAAACAGGGAGAGGAAAAGAAGTGGGTCCTAGGAGAGGAAGGGATGGATGAAAGGAAGAAGAGAGGAGAAAAAGGAGATGAGGGGCAATAGAATGAGAAGAGGTCAGAAATAGATTATAAGGAGGAAGGAAAATAATGAGAGATATTGCGGGAGAGGGAGAGGTAATGAATGTGGGCAACAAAAAGGAACATAATTTGATAACGAAAAAGTGTAAGTTGAGAAATGAAGTTGCAGTATAGCATTAGCGGAAATTGCAGTGATCAGCAAAATGCACGTATTTGTATAAACATATAGGTGAATACATAGCTCGTCTCTCAAATTTTCTCTCTCTTACACTCACAGACTTCATGCACCCCGAAGAAACATGTTCCTTAAAAATTCCCAGAATTACAGAAAGCAAACAATGAAAGAAACAGATGTTGATTCTGGAGAAACACTATCGTAGAAATTGTTACACGATCTTATGTAACTTCCCTCTTCAGAACGGGAGTGATCATGACTTTCCACATCTTATCATTCGTAGTTCTCATACCGTCCATACCAGTTTCTGATCTGCCATCTATTAGGTTGATGCAAAAAACAATGTCGTTTTCTCACATATGTTACTATGTGAGAAAACGACATTATTTTTGCACCAACCTAATATTTAAACAAGTACGTTAGGTAGATACTCGGTGTCGACCTCTGACCCTCAATATGTCCTGTGAGTATCAAATTCTCCAAGTCATCTTTCCTCGTTATGTACCCCCCACCAAAAAAAAAAAAAAAAAAAAAAAATTCTCATTCTAAGTGTCCTTTTTTATCGTTTTACTTACATTTTCCTCGTTGTTCACAGGCGCCGTCCATGGCATTCTCTGCATCTTTTTGTATAACCAAATTTCTATTGCCTAAAGCCTTCTCTATCTGGGAGAAAACTTTTCAGCATTCCCTACCATATTGAAGGACTGATATCATATAACAGTTCAGTGATATTTTCTTCGTTTCTAATGAAATTATCTTGTTTGTTAATACCTCATTTATCATTCGAAATGCATCTTTTACTATTTTAATACGCCTTCGGATTTCGGAGCTACATTCTCCGACATCTTTCTTCCCAGATAGTTAAATTACGGTATTAGAATCGGCCCAATAAAGAGAAATAATCTTTTCAAAAACAAAACGTGATCATAGTTGAAGTTCTGGAGACTTTAGATCTTAAATAGATTTTTCAAAGAAAATGCTATTATAGCGGAGGGATTTCCAGAGATATAGAGAAATATCCAACGGATTATTAAAAACGCTGGGAAGCTTTATTTTCTATTTAATCTGGACCAGTGTTTCTCAACCAGGGTTCCACAACATATCTCTAGGGGTTCTGCGAGAAAGAGTGATAAATAGGCTAATGCATTTTTGAGTCATTTTTGTACTATACACGGACGTCATATTGTTGTAAAATCCTTGGTTGTTTGAGAAGATATAAAAATAATAGATATTATAATGGCATATAATAATTTTATGCAGGGGTTCCATGAGATATTAAAACTATTTCAACGTTTCTACAAGGGTAAAGAGGTTGAGAAATTCTGTTCTAGACCTTTGACCTAAAATCATTTCCCTTCAATTTCAACTTTTCTGTTTTTCTTCGACATTCACTCTGTCCATTCTGTTGCAAAATTTTCTCAGACAATTCATAGAGCAACATTATTCTGAAGAAGTCCCCGAAACGTATTCCATTTGAGTGAGGACAACTTATGTATGTAGGAAGGTTTTATTTAAGGTTATAGTCGAGATTTACTAAAACGTTTTTGCGTAATTTTCTTTTGTTTTCATATATGATAAATATTTGATACCAATGCGTGTAGAACCTGTCTGTCTAAAAAAAACATTTTATTAAATTTATATTTATTTGTTACGATCATATTTGTTCAAAATTGTTTATGTTCATTTGTTTAACACTTTACTTAATTTTTTGTCTTGCACAGTTTAATCTCTTAAGTGCTCAAAATATCCTCCTTCAACATTGCAATATTCCTCGAACCTCTCTAGAACACTATCCCGATCTGCATCAATTTCAATAAATATTTCTGAGATGCATTCTTTTAATTCGTCTACTGTTTGGGGATTTCTTTCATAAACCTTGTTCTTTGCTACACCCCACCAAAAAGAAATCCATAGTTGTTAGGTCAGATGAACGTGGTGGCCATTCGATGCTGCACCTTCTTCCGAACTAACCCTATGGAAAGGTTTGTTTAAGGTAGTCCCTTACTGCCAAAGCATAATAAGATGTTCTACCTTGCTGAAAGAACAGTTCGACGACGTTAGCTCTGGTTCTGAGCTGTGATCTAAAACGGGAAACAAAGAGTGAAACAAATATAAGCCTACTTTTGGCACACACGGCACGTAATATAGATAACGACTGACCCATGATTGGCAGAACTTGCTATTTAGATTTGGAATACGGGGGGAAAAGAGTGTGATTCGGCTCCGTTGAAGTGGTATGACTTAGCGTAAATGCCTGAACTGGTAGAACAAAGCAATGTAGCTCATCTGAATATTTGCCATGGAAATAGCGATAGGCTTGCGACGTTTCTTCTGTGGTAGTGTTGGGTGGGGTTGAATATAATTCATCGACCCCAAGGCCGCGTTAATGATTTAATGGAGACTGGGTAGTTCTGTCCAAGGTATGACAAGAATGCTCAGTTTTTGATTTGATCTGACTTTTACAAAAAAAAAAAAAAAAAAAAAAAAAAAAAAAAAGCATGGTAGGATGAGCCAGGTACTGTCCAATAAAAAGTAGTCATTTTGAAGATGAGATATATCTTGTTTTTATCGAATTCAAGAAAACTTATATCTATTTTTATCATAGCGCTTGATGTTTAGATGTAAGTGATTAAAATAATATCTTAAGTGATGATGACGTCATTTACTTGCCGCTTAGAACATGTCAAGCCATTTACGATAATTGTACATATAGAAGCTGGATGTTTATTAATACGTGTGTATATCAGGCATTAATACATCAGTTCTACAGCATATGGCTACATCACGTTGAAACACCGATTCTCGTACGATTGCCGAAGTTAAGCAACGTCGAGTCTGGTCAGAGCCTAAATAGGTGGCCACTTGGGAATACCAAGTACTGCAAGCTTGGATGTGCGGGTGGTGGAATGGATAATGGATCGGAATTGTTAATCGGAGAGCAGAGTTCCAATTCCAATTGAGTTCGTTATATTCACTTTCCAATTCCGAGCAGTTATACCACTCGCATATTTGATATTATCTGATATTCCCAAGCGATCACCCATCAAAGTCATAACCATGCTCGACGTTGCTTAACTTCAGCGATCGTACGCGAACCAGCGTTTCACAATTTGGCTGTAATCCGCTACCACGAGAAAAATATTTGAATTAATAATTATAATAATAGCTTCTATCCAAATCCCCGTCTTACGAACATTTCTCTTCGTAATAATTTTAAAATAATTCAGCAGGCAATGCTATTTTACTTATGATAACTGGATTTTTAGTGATTGCCTTACTCGGCCTCCGTCGTTCGATACTTTTGTGTCTGAATAATGTCGCTTTTATCGGACACCAACGTTTCTCTGCCTTTTGACTAAGATAAAAGTGTAGTATCTGTTCTTATCAGCTTAATCCCCACTTCTATCTTCCCTTCTTTCATTTTCTCGCTGAAACCAAGTAGTATCTTTTCCCATCTTTCCACGTGATAAAAAAAAATGAATAGTTAATTATTTATGGGGTATGACAGGGCGTAACGGTCGTGCGAAATAACGAAGAGATGGAGAACAAGAATTGTTATATGATGATGTAATAAGAAGAGGAGAAAAGAAGAAAGTGGAGAAAAGAAGAAAGTGGAGAAAAGAAGAAAAAAGAAGAAAGAAGAGAAAAGAAGAGAAAAGAAGAAAGAAGAGAAAAGAAGAGAAAAGAAGAAAGAAGAGAAAAGAAGAGAAAAGAAGAAAGAAGAGAAAAGAAGAGAAAAGAAGAGAAAAGAAGAGAAAAGAAGAAAGAAGAAGAAAGAAGAGAAAAGAAGAAAGAAGAGAAAAGAAGAGAAAAGAAGAAAGAAGAGAAAAGAAGAGAAAAGAAGAGAAAAGAAGAGAAAAGAAGAGAAAAGAAGAGAAAAGAAGAGAAAAGAAGAAAGAGGAGAAGAGAAGAAAGAGGAGAAGAGAAGAAAGAGGAGAAGAGAAGAAAGAGGAGAAGAGAAGAAAGAGGAGAAGAGAAGAAAGAGGAGAAGAGAAGAAAGAGGAGAAGAGAAGAAAGAGGAGAAGGAGAAAAGAAGGAGAAGGAGAAAAGAAGAGAAAAGAAGGAGAAGGAGAAAAGAAGGAGAAGGAGAAAAGAAGAGAAAAGAAGGAGAAGGAGAAAAGAAGAGAAAAGAAGGAGAAGGAGAAAAGAAGAGAAAAGAAAGAGAAGGAGAAAAGAAGAGAAAAGAAGAGGAGGAGAAAAGAAGAGGAGGAGAAAAGAAGAGGAGGAGAAAAGAAGAGGAGGAGAAAAGAAGAGGAGGAGAAAAGAAGAGGAGGAGAAAAGAAGAGGAGGAGAAAAGAAGAGGAGGAGAAAAGAAGAGGAGGAGAAAAGAAGAGGAGGAGAAAAGAAGAGGAGGAGAAAAGAAGAGGAGGAGAAAAGAAGAAAGAAGAGAAAAGAAGAGGAAGAGAAAAGAAGAGGAAGAGAAAAGAAGAGGAAGAGAAAAGAAGAGGAAGAGAAAAGAAGAGGAAGAGAAAAGAAGAGGAAGAGAAAAGAAGAGGAAGAGAAAAGAAGAGGAAGAGAAAAGAAGAAGAGAAAAGAAGAGGAAGAGAAAAGAAGAAGAGAAAAGAAGAGGAAGAGAAAAGAAGAAGAGAAAAGAAGAGGAAGAGAAAAGAAGAAGAGAAAAGAAGAAGAGAAAAGAAGAAGAGAAAAGAAGAGGAAGAGAAAAGAAAAATGAAAATGTTTGAGAAACTAAGTAAATACAGGAACCGCGAGGCAAAACGGTAAAATGTGGCATCTCAAGACAACGCTATCTGTCGTTACTGGAGCTTTTGAAATGTTAACAAAAGAAGCAAACAAATATGTAGATCAAATTCTTGAAAGCCCTAAAATATGACAATTGCAAAATATGGTCTTGGCTACTTTCATCTTACGTAGATTTCTCACCATGCAATGGTGACAGCAATTACATATTTGTTTGTTCTTTGATTGCATAACGCCTCATTTGTTCGCATCTTCGGATACAAAGAAGTTGTTGTCTCCTAAAGTATCTGGTCTAGATTCGATGGGAACCAATCGTACTACACAGAGTAAAGGCAAAGCAATAATAATAATAATAAATTCAAAAAACTTACTATTTCTTCACTTGTTTAAATAATTCGGTTAAATTTTAAGAAAATTTTGTTCAACAGATTATTTTAGCTTATTTAAATAATTCCGTAAATATTTTTCTTACATTGTCACCACCAAAATAAGTCGTCCTTACTTTATTCTACAACTGGATAAAATGTTAGTTTGTTATTTTCTTTTTTCGTTCTCTCATAATCATCTTCGATGATAGTTCCATCTTGCCGCTGTGGTCGTCACCCGTGCCAGCCATTAATTTCAGTCGAGTTGGAACAAACCGAATTGAGAGTGAACATATAAATTCAAAGGAGACAATAACGAGGGAAAAAAAATTACCGCATGAAACACTAATGTGGAAAAAGGTAAATAAATAAGAAATCGAAAAAACGAATTGATGAAAGATGAAACGTCAAATGATGAAGACAACGTGGTTAAAAGAAATGGCAGCGACCACGTCTGCTTTAAGTTAATGGCAGGTGATGAAAGGGACTGTAATGATAAAGAAAATTAAAAAAAAAAAAAAAGAAAAGAAAAGAAAAGGTGAACTGTGTCTGAAGAAGGAAGAAAAATGGAAGAATGAAAAAAGCTGCAATTTAGAGAGTAATGAGGTGGTCGAGAGTAAAAAAAAAAAAAAAAAAAAAAAAACAGAATCGGGGAAAAATAAGAGGAAGGAGAAATTTCGATATTACGAAAATAAGAATAGGGAAACAGACGATTTTTTTTTAAAAAGTAAGATTGACGTCACAAACATAAAACATAAGTAAAAAAAAAAAAAAAGGAGAGATGGATGGAAGAAAAAAAAATACAGTTACAAGTAAAAGGAACTCAAAGTTTGATAGATAAAAAGACGCACATACCCACAGTGTGGCAAGACTATATGCAAATAGTGAGAAACAAACTGATACAGGTTGTGAGAGAGACAAAGTGATGACTTGCAAGAAGCCTCGTGATCGCTCACACATATCTCACGCTTTAGTTGAAAACCGGACAACTTGTGTGGGGGTTTTTTTTTTCGGCACTTCTTCGCTACCACAATGTCTCAAAGATTCATAATCTGAGTAAACTCTTGACACGGGCCACTAATCGTTGAGATAATCCTAACCTTTCCCTAATCAGACATGAATCTGAGTCGTCCTGAATCTTCAACGAACTTCTCTCCTCACACACTCTCACTCTTTCAATCTCCCTTTCTCGCTCCTCTCCCTCTTTTCTCGCACTTCTCTCTCTCCCCTTCCGAGTCACCATTCTTTCTTTTCCCTCCTCACTTCTCAAGAATTGCTCATCTGTGGCACAGTCACCAGAAGGCGCGCTTCTTTAAACACTTCCATCGTAACCTTCTCGAGTCAAGGATCAATCGTTATCTATCCTACATATCCTCATAATACTCCGCCTTTTAAGTCCTTCAATAACCTTCTACCTTGAGTGACAGTTGGCCCTAGTATTGCCAGAACAAATAATAAAATATAAAAATTCCCTAGGCATATCAGTAAGATATGTACCATGCGTGATACACGCTTAGGCGATCATGTATCTTTTGATGTATGGCTGACGAGGCAGATTTTTTTTACCCGCAGTAGGTTGCTATTTCTTTCTGCGGTAGACCATTTGCCATCCAAGACATGAGAACTCTGTCTGTCCTACTATTTGACCCATAGCTTGGGAAAAGACGAGGGTTCATACTTTTCCTAAGGGTATTAGCAACGTAAGTGAATGTAATGGATTCGACGAAAATTACGAAAAAAAAGATTAAGTAAATCTGACGGTGGCCTTAAATAAAACTTTCCTACGCACATCTAACATAGATGTGACTGAGCCCCTCCCCCAATTGTCTACATTTAACTGGAATCCGTTTCTGAGACCTTTCCAGATTAAGATTAAATTAAATCTTATCGCCCATTTTAAGACTGAAATCGCAACGTAGAGGTTAATTCAAGTCGATTGCTTCCATCTTCATATAACGAACCTACTTTCGTGTTAACTCGGCAGGTGTTGACATCAATCAGCAATTAAACCTTTCTAATACAATATGTATGTATTACATATCTCGTTATAACATGAAGTGGTTACTAATACGAGACGCATTGTATAGTATATGCAAATTCAGCGAGACGTACAACCACCTGATAAATATGCATTCACATTAAGTCAGATCCGCAAAAGAACGGAGAGTGAAGTAATTTATAAAGTATGAAGACAAGAAGATGGTGAACGATGTCGCTTAATGCCAATAAGCAACACTCAAGCGCGGATGTGCCAATCTTGTCTGAGTCCAGGTATTTGCGATGGCCATGAGCGGACAAACAGAAGACAACAGACAATACTGGACCGAGCGACTAATTCAGTAATAGACTGAAGCGAAGAATAGCGAAGGTCCATCATCATTTGATACACATAGTTGCATATTAATGAGAAGGGGAGAAAGAAATAGGAATTAATTGAATAGAAGACGGATTAAGAGAAGAAAAAAAAAAAAAAAAGAGAAGGACTTCATGTCTGTCACTTCGCTTGCGGGAACATACGAGAGACGCACACACACACACATACTCACACCGGCAGTCATAGAGAGAGAGAGAGAAAGAGAAACAAACAGTGGGGAGAGAAAGAGAAAAAAGTCACGGAAAAACAGGTGTGTCGACTGAGAACGATGGACAAACTTATAGAGAGACACGGAGACGCGCGCACAGTGACAGACATGCCACAAAAAGAATGATGCAGAAAGATAAAAAGGCACACCCAAATGGAGACAAAGTCAGGAATTTACTTTGTGATTGTGTCTTCAGTCCCTAACTTTTATTGAAAATGAGGGTTAAACTGTAGTAATGGATAGCGGCTCGGATTGAAAAATCAGAGAGCCGAGTTCGAATTTCAATCAGATCTATTACATTCACTTACATGCTAATACCCTTGGGAAAAGTATGAATACTTTTCTTTTCCCCTAGCTATAGGTAAATAGCAGGACAGGCCGTGATGGCAACTGGTCTACCGCAGAAAGAAATGGCAACCTACTCCGGAAAAAAATCTGTCTCGTCAATCATGTAGCGAAAGATATTAGGTTGGCGCAAAAATAATGAGGTAATAATGTCGTTTTTTGACGTATTTTTTAACGTCAAAAAACGACATTATTACGTCATTATTTTTGCACCAACCTAATACATGATCGCCTAAGCGTGTATCACTCATGGCACATAACTGACTACTGAAATATGGTTCGGTGGCCACAATCTGAGATCCATTGTTTAGCTAAAAATCACTAAAAATAAAAACAAAAAAAATTCATTTTTTTAAAACCCTAAACATTACCTACTAAAAGTTTTATTTAAGTCTTATACGCCGAAATATTTATAGATCTTATTCCAGAAAATAAGTACAAAATAAGCACGAACAAATACAAAGGATTAACAAAAAAGCATATGAAAAATCAAAATCGAAAAGGTATAAGGATAATACATCTATAAAAAATTTTTAAAAATCATTTTATGCCAAGGTAAAAAAAAAATTACAGAATCAGTTATCTTTTACAATGGATTTAGCACCAACACATTTTATTCTATGCTACCTTGCTATCTCTCTCTCTCTCTCTATATATATATATATATATATATATATATATATATATATATATATATATATATAGCGAGAGAGAGATGGCATCCTAAATTTCTAGGAACCGGTTCTATAAAAGCAGGTAATTTTAGGAAACTGTTTTTATTTTATTTTCAATCTGAAAATGAAAATAAATTACTTTATAGTATCAAAATGAATTAAACCATTTTGACAATTAAATAGAAAACGTTTATTTATTAAGGTATTTCCAGACTGAATTTTTGTTCTCATCATATTTCTGTTCAAAAGTGTGATACTTTTGACTCAAGTGTAGAGGTTTTTAGATGCGCTCACGGGTGTAGCATAACTAATATTTTACCTAGACCATCGGCTCTTAATATAGTAAATTATTTTCGGATAATCTAACAACCGGTTCGCGCGAACGAGTAAGATACCACATATATATATATGCATGTACCTCCAAAATAGCGATGCTGAGGTTTAAGTTTTTTTTTATTTTAAAATGCAATTTAGCATTTAAAAATAAAAAAAAACGTAAACCTTTTATTTTAGTGTTAATTCCAAGCTAATAGTTGAACTTAAATATTTCGAATAAAAAAGATAACTTTGATGTATTTCAAACCGAATTTAAATTGATTGAAATAATTATTTTGATTATCGCTGAAATTGCCTATATTGACAAATCTGTAAACAAAACATAATTCTCTTACTGTAAAATTTTCAAAAATAAAATATACTTTCCTTAAACTTTATTTGAGGAAGATTAACTAATTTAAAGTTTAATTAATGGAAATTAAAACAGATATTTACTAGTTAGTTTAATATACCACAAAAAAAGCATTGTTTAACACGGCGATGGATGTTTTTTTGAGGTGCTGACACATCTATCGATAGCCTGTTTATGTGATTTATGTAAAGGGCAAAGATAGATAGATAGATAGATGGACAGACTGAGATAGATGGACAGACTGAGATAGATGGACAGACTGAGATAGATGGACAGACTGAGATAGATGGACAGACTGAGATAGATGGACAGACTGAGATAGATGGACAGACTGAGATAGATGGACAGACTGAGATAGATGGACAGACTGAGATAGATGGACAGACTGAGATAGATGGACAGACTGAGATAGATGGACAGACTGAGATAGATGGACAGACTGAGATAGATGGACAGACTGAGATAGATGGACAGACTGAGATAGATAGATATTGTCCACGTATGCTTCTTACATTTTCAGACTCGTCTTTGTCTTTTTCTCATCGAGAGATATTTTTATAAAATTATTTTCCTTTGAGAAATGACGTGTCTGAAAATTACGATTTTTAACATTTTTCTCATGTTTCTATCTTGTCTGATGGCCTGATGATTTATTATTATTATTCTGTGTTTTCGAAATTATCTCATCAGCCTATTTTACCTACACACACCCACATATATATATATATATATATATATATATATATATATATATATATATATATATATATATTATTTGCTTGAGGATGAAATGGAACTAATGTTTTTGATTTAATTACAAAATTAAATTCGGACCTTCCATCTTTTAAACATGGTTAGAACTGTGTAGCGGAAAAACCATCTTTTAAATCAATTAATTTATAATATTAATGCTCTGTAAATTTACATTGAGCCCTATTTTGTAAAAATAAAAATATCTATAAGAACACCGGATTATATATCTTACTGTTCTTTTTTTCTATATATATATATATATATATATATATATATATATGTGTGTGTGTGTGTAATACGCTGCTGCTGCAATAGCAACAAATAAAAGTTCATTATAGCTCCTCATATCTTTCGAAAGGCTAAAATGATATTATAGCGGGAACAGACAACCGAATTATACAATCGTTTGCATATTTTAAAATGGCATGTCTTTTACTGGACGTAGGCGATCATAGCTCTTCAGATTCCTTTTCGTTATTACCTCTGAATGGCCAGGGTCGTGGAGTGGTTTCCCGTTGCTTTCTCCACAGTTTGAAATTCAGTTTTCATTCTCCAAGACGAGTTGCCGCCCAAGGCTAGTGAGTGTAATCTACCCTGCTATTTAAGATAGAACTGAAGGAAGAGAATACTGATTTATAAATTTCCCAAGGGTCTTAGTATATAAGTGAACGCAGCTGATATGAACTAGTGTCGTCGATCCCATAATTTTTTGTTCGCACTCTGTTTGCAAATCATAAATATATTGATATACGTATATATTTAAAATGCAGATATGTATCAAGGAATAAGAAAAATATGGTATTCATGAGTTCAATACGTAAAAATACTTAATACATTCATTATTATTTTTTTTTGCCTTGTAAATTAAGCTGGTTACATTGTAACATTTGCTTTACTTACGTTTCAAATTATCACATTTCATGACGACACTAGTTCCAGACCCAATGAAAATTTACCATAAAAAAAAAAAAAAAAAAATAAGCCTGCATAGTTTCAAATAATGTAAGACATTATTTGGAGCTTTATGGCATTTTAAGGATGACGGACCAAAAAGCAACCAGTGTCTTTCACGAGCTCAAAATAACCAACCTGGTTTAGAGCTGAGCGAGGCAGAGTGATCGGTTTCACATATTTTTTTTACTACATTTAGAACATCACATTCTGTTCTTTTTTATGCTTTCTCATTAACGCAATGCCTAAAATTTCCATAGTTTAACAAATGAAAGTTTTACATGGCTTCTGTCTTGATGCGAAAAGTAGATTAGCCAGATAAAAACATCAAAACTCATTTATCAGGAGTCGTTCAACTACCTTCTACACAGTTTGATAGTGCTTAACTGTTATCAATCCTCCTATAAGGAAGTGAATGCAGGACAATTTCCTCATAGATGAAAAGGAAACTTTAGGCGACAGAGACGTGGTAAGAATGCTGAGAATTGGTGAAACATTTGAGCAATATGGAAATTTTAATAAAATCAGAGGAGGAAACGACATTTATGCTTACAATAAGAAAGAGACAGTTGGAAGTTCTTGCACACATATTGAGGAAAGACGTTTTGGAGAATTTGAAACTCACAGAACATATTAAAGGAAAGACAAACCAATGACAAATAGCGAGTAATTTACCTAACAATCCTGTGTAAATGGTTGTCAGAACAAGGACTGAAAAGGGTAGTAAGGAAGCAAACATTACTCGGAACTATAAAGGATAAGTTATTTGGATTGGCCACAAGGAGAAAAAAAAAACAAGATGGAGTGGAATTGCAAGGCGCAAATCACCATGTATTGTAATACACAATATTGTACACCAGCCAGAAAGACTCATGGTTGTCGACATTGATCTTGCAGTCATGAACAACAGAATGATATCAGTTTATGACCCAACTAAAAAAAAAAGTGTTGTTTCAGAAAAAGAGAATTTCTACACAGGATTAAATAAACTTTATATTAGAAAAACCCACAAAACCCCTGCTTTAATTTTAAGGCTACCCTTTGAAACGGAAACCTCAAACAGCAATGGAGAACGGGTTAAACTTTTGTTATTCAAAAATATATTCCATCCTTATTTCCATCATCCCATGAAACACCGCTTCACATAACGTAGCCCAGATAAAGTAACAAAAATATTGATTTCGGAATGTCAGAATCTTGGGTTTGTGAAGATGTTAGAGTATATAGCTCTTATTAAACGCAGGTCCTGGAAAATGACAGTCACTATGCAATATAGTGATTTCTATATCGATGCTACTTCTATTTCTCACACACACACACACACATATATATATATATATATATATATAGATAAGTATAGAAATTTTGTGTTTATTGTATAGAATGATATTTTTATTTTCGTGTTATATAGGAAGTACGGTGGAATAGTAGATAGCGGCTCGGATTGAGGAATTGAGAGCCGTGTTCGAATTCCAGTCGAATCCATTACATTCACTTACGTGCTAATACCCTTGGAAAAGGTATTAATCCTCTTCCCCCCCCCCAGCCATGGTTAAATAGCAGGACAGACTGGGTTCTATATGTAGACAACTCTGAATTCAAAACCTGCGAAGGGTTGTTTGAGGGACCTTGTGGTACCCAGTGCACCAGGTCTCTGTATTCGGCCCTTCAAAAAGTGTGATTGGTTCTGCACAAATCCTTCATCACTACAATCAAATCATATATGCTAGTATCTGGACAGTCGGTTCCTGCTTGACCCTGATACGTCTAATACGACGGAAAAGTCCACCATATATATATTCTTATATATCAAGCACTGTATTGGGGAAATTGTATGACGAAGCGGGGAAAAGGAAAAGAAACGCATCAGAAGTACACTTTGGCATAAATATATATCTCCCCTGACGAGTGGACGGGGCGATTGCTGGAGGGCCCGTTTATAGAACGAAGGCTGCTGAATATAACATCCATCAGCTAAGTGACAAATTTTATATTTTTATTATATATAATTATATGCATATTATATTATATATATATATATATATATATATTATATATATATATATTATATATATATATTATATATATATATTATATATATATATATATATATATATATATATTATATATAAATATATATTATATATATATATTATATATATATATATTATGATAGTGGAAATTTTATATATATATATTCCTGCCTGAGGAAACATTCATTGGTAGAAATCGTGGCTGCGGAAAAGGTTAGTAATATTTTAGATCCTGTGTGTTTCTTTAACACTTTTCTATATCGTAACTTTACATTTTTGTAGCGACATAGAAATCATAAATATTCAGTGGTGAATAGAATGTCAACTCCTCGGTTTAATATTCAGGAAATATTACACCTGTGCAAGAAAATCTTTTTTTTTTTTTTTTTTTTGTATATTTTTAAAAAGTACGATACAGTTTTTAATACCACGACCGTTCAGTAAGGTTAAAGATCGAAAATATAGTTTTGCTGAGCGAAGATATTTCGTGGACATCTTTAAAACTATTTTAACAGGGTGTAAAACACAATCTTGCCAAGCTGAAACAATGAAGCATGTTACATGACCAACACATATTTTCGCAATAACAATTCTCAGAGCAAAATTAAAGACAGAGGCGCTATCGAAAAGAAATAATCGCGGCTTTATTGGATACATCGGGCGAATGATCTACATATTAAGCTTATACAGTATTTATTAAAAAAACATTTTGCCATATGAATGCAGGTCAATTAATTATGTTCTCTTTTGGAAATGCCATCAACTGTCTTCTTGCAAACAACAATTTCAAGACGACAACGTATGGTTGTCAGTAAAAAGAACGTGCAATTTACGAATCTGAGATCAAAATCAAGCGAGTAAAACAATTTAAATATCTGGGACGTGTTTTCACAGAGGACGGAAGGTGCGATACAGAAATACAAAGGCACACTGGGATAGCGAAAGATGATTACGAAAAGCTGAGTAAATTAAGAAACAGGAAAATTTCGTTAAAATATATATATATATATATATATATATATATATATATATATATATATAGAGAGAGAGAGAGAGAGAGAGTGAGTACTGAACTGTTATTTAATATCAATCCTTCTATATAGAGATGAATACTGGAAAACACACTCACAGATGAAGAAGAGACTTCAAGTGACAAAAGTGTGGTTCTACAGAATAATGCTGATATCATGGAGAGAATATATGAGCAACAAAGAAGTTTAGAGAAAATGGCAAAATTAAGATATTTTTTACTTAACATCAGAAAGAGACAGTTGAAATTTCTAGTGAAAATAATGAGGAAAGAGGGCTTGGAAAATTTGACACTCAGAGGACATTGAAGATAAGAGAGAAAGGAAAACTGTGCATAAACTACCTAACGAGCTTTTGTAAATGGAAGGCAAGGGATTATGAATATATATATATATATATATATATATATATATAGTATATATATTATATATATTTGTATATATATTATATAAGTGAACATAGAAGTCAACACTTAGAGGCGACAGTCTGTTTCATGCTATATGCAATCGTCAGGCCACATATGCTGTTATTTTTCTCGGCTATTTATATATATACGGGTTAGTGGTGCATTGTGGGTATTCTATTATGCCGGTTATTTTACCGGAAGTCGTTTGTTTATTTATTTGGGTCAAATTATATTGCTTGTTTTTATTTTTTATTTTTTGTTTGTTTCTTTCTTTCTTTATTTATTTATTAACGTAGTAAAAATTTGTTTATATCACTTATTTAATAGTTTTGTTTTGGTTTGAGAGTTTAATCAAAGCTATTTGTTCAATTTTGGGGTTGATTGTTGTAGTTCATTCTAACTATTATTTTAGCGGGAACAGTTTTTAATTGATTACCTTTATTTGGGATTGGTTTGTTTACTTATTTACTTGGATGAATTTAGGTCAATTTATTTTACTTGTATATTTTTCTTTTCGGTTTTCGATTTTTAAGTAACATAGTATTTGTTTATTTTTTATTTCAATTTTTTTTTGTTATTTTGTTTATTAGTATATTTATTTGTTTTTGTTTTATTTTTTCCGTTTTTCATTTTTTAGGTTACGTAGTAAAAATTCATTTTCATGTCTGCATTTTGAGATGAGCTCGGATCTTTTATTTAATAATTTATTTTGGTTGGGGAAAGTAATGATAGCTATTTTTTTCCTCCAAGCAAAGTTTGCAAGTTTTTGATTGGTTGTTGTAGGCTGATGATTTTTTCCTTATCTTCCAAGATATTTTTGGTGTGATGTGCGTTTTGTTTTTAATTTCCCAGATATACTTAGAAAGCATTGTACTGTTTGCATATTTACTATTTGTGAAAGATGTTTTGTGTGTATAATTTCTTTGTTTCCAGGGTCCTTCATACTCCTATGTATACTTTTTCTTCATTATCTGGTCATTTTATCGTGGCTTGGTATATTACGTTGTTTTGTAAACAATTTCCGTTTAAGGGACATTCGTTCTTTATTCTGTAGTTGCACGTGGGTTTAATTTGTTCGTGTGGTTTGTTGATAATTTTCCTATTGTGCTTTTTTATTATTTGTGCCATGTTCTCGGTGCAGCTGTAGCTGATTTTTACTGTGTTTTTGTTGAATATCTTGTGTAAGGTGCTTGATTCTGGGAAGTGTTTGTGTAAGAGTTTGAAGAATATTTTTCCTACATTTGTTTTTACGTTCTTGCTGTTCGGTGAGTTGAACCATATGATATTTCTTCTGTTGGCCTTTTTTGTATTCTGTGGTATGTGAGTATTGCTGGGAATCCACTATCTTTTAGGGCCGTTTCATAGTCTTTCTTAGCTTTGTTAAATAGGGATTCATTAGAGGAATTGTCGGAGAGCTTGCGGTTAATCGATTTTGGTATCTGTTTGATTATAGAAGGCGGATGGTTGGAAGATGTGTGTATGTAGAGTGGTTTGTCATTAGGTTTTCTATATGGTTTATATGTGCCTTCTCTTAGGTTGAAGGTAACATCTAGAAAATCTACTTCGTTTAGATTAGTTTTTATATCTATGTCGAATCCGTTATTTTTAAAAATCTTTACTATTGCTTTTCTAGTTTTGTCTGTGTTTTGTTTGTTACAGTTTCTTAAGATTATGAGACCGTCGTCCCTGTAGAGTCCTGTGTCATTTCTATTATTTTGCTCAGTTCGTGTAGTAAGTAAATGCCTATGATTTCGCATGCCTACGGACCGTCAAAGCTTCCCATTGTAGTGTCAAATATCCAATCTTTCTTTATCCATGCTTCTTCATTGTGGAATAATAATGATTTACGGGCGTGCTTAATGATGTTGATTTCGCTTGGTTTTATTTTTATTTGTTCCTGAGCTAAGTTGATGGCCTTATCTAGCATACGTTCTGTTATGGATGGGTAAAATTCTTTTATGTCTAATTGTAGGAATTGGCAATTTTGTTTGTTATTTATGCTGTGGAACCAGTCAATAGTTGTTTTCGTATTTTTCCACTGGTTTACTCCTAATTTCTTCCTAAGTTCAGAATTAATTCTTTCTAGTATTTTACTTATTTTACCTAGTTCGCTTTTGGCTGGGTTTATGAGTCTACATGCAGGATTGATTTTGAAATTTTCTTTATGGTCTTTTAGTGTGATAAAGGCTCGTGCCTTGCTAATACAACTTATTCGGTCATATAGGTCTAATTTTGGGGCGATTGTTTTAGCTTTATTGATATCGTGTTCTGTTGCTTGGGGTACCTTTTTGTATGTTTTGGTTATGTTGTTCTTGAGTAATTTATTGTGCGTAGGAGGGCTTAGTTTGTATAAATTTCTCGTTTTGTCAGCAGCGATAAATACACTTGCTGAATTGTTTATTTTAGTTATATCTGCTTTTAGTTTTTTTGGAATGCATCTTGTTTTTTATGGAATTTTATGTTTCTAACTAGCATATGTGACCTGACGATTGCATATAGCATGAAACAGACTGTCGTCTCTAAGTGTTGACTTCTATGTTCACTTTTATATTTACACACGCTCTATCTCTGATATTGAGCACTTTATTCCATAAATATAGCACACCTTAAGACTATATTTCTTATATATATATATATATATATATAGCTGGCCAGTCGTATTCGAGGATACCTGTTTACTAGGGCGGCTAGCCAATCCCTATTGCAGACGCATTTGTGTTTATTCAACACCCACAGAGCCCACCTGTGGTTTATATTGCAACTATGCTGAGCAGGACTTAGTTACAGTTTCTGTGAAAGAGCGTGTTATATAGCGTGATCAAACAAGTTGAACAAGGCCAACACGCTCAAGCCTTCGGCCACGATGAGTTGTGACTTCGTGCTAGCACAGCTATCGACGGCACCCAACGGTTCCGTTTACTCAATTTCGCTCACAAGGTTTGGGTCAACCAGTGGTATGGTTTTCAGACACTTTGCAAAAGGTGCCGCACGCTGGTATCAACCCCTCCAATAACATCAGGTTTTAGAGTCAATCGTTATCTATCCTCTCTATCCTTATAATGTTCATTTCTTAATTTTACATTCATATTACATACCCCATTCTGTAACACTCAAAAAAGGTAGAGTTATTCTTGAGCTTTTTTTATTGAGTAAATATTAATTTTTTAAAAATATTAATTACTTGTGAGCTCAATCCGCAGTAGTTCCTTCCCTCTTTTAAATAGAGTTTATTAAATAACAAAAAAAAAAATGACTGGAATGAGAATGTTCAAGAAAAATCGAAATGCATGCAGACGCATGATATACAGACGACTATTTCTTTCAAGTGCGCATGCGTCTATTTTCAATTGAAAGTAGGTATATTCTTCTGCGTTGTATGTAAATATTTGTGTGGACGTCTGTCTAACTATCTTTTACATTTGTATGTCTATGTTATATGACTTAATTTCATATATGCAAAGGGATTGCTGAAGCACATTCTTTGCCGAAACAAGGTAAAAAAATTGCACCTGGAGCGAATCACGTTTCTTTCAGTTATTCATATTAAGAATTTCGCTGATAAGAGCAAATACTTTATTTCGTTTTATTCTATCTCACCATTCTTCGAGTTCGTCCTATTTCCTTGTTTTCCATCACACGCTTCCTCTTTTGTACATTTGTAGCCTCCAGCCAAACCTACGAGTTCCCAATAACAACAAGGAAATTATTCAAGATCGTTGGGCTTAGAAGGAACATACGCAGAAATACATAGAAACAGACACTCAGATATTTGAGAGAGACACACACAGACAAAAAGATAATATATCGAGAGAAAGAGGAATTCATACAGATAAAAAAATAGATGGAAACTTGAGAGACAGAACAAGTAGAGAAACACGAATCACAATAAAATATGAGAGAGATTAACAAGAATAGTGAGAGAGAGAGAGAGAGAGAAGATTAGCGAGGTTGTCGGTGGTAAAAGCATGGGGGAGAGAGAGAGTGAGGATTGAGAGAGGGGGAGCACAGGGAGATCATACAGAGAACACGTAGAGAGAACATGTGTCGAGAGGGATCGGTAAAGAAAATAATCGAGAGAGTGAGTTAGAGAAAAAAAATAAATGAAAGAGTGTGAGAGAGAAAGATAGCCAGATACGGTAAAAAAAAAGTTAAAAACGACAATAACTGAGGAAAAAGGTCTCAGAGTGAAAGAAAAAAAAACATGGGGGAAAATTGCAAAACAGAGAAAAGAAAACAATCGTAAAAGTAAAATACAAAAAAAAAAAAAAATGTCAAGAGGAAAATCTTAAAAAGAGAGAGAGAGAGAGAGAAAGAAAAAAAAAGCACAACTACAATGGCACTAAAATGGCCGTCAGATTATCCTCCGGCTAAAAATATGAAAAGATAATTTTTGGTAAGTTCTGCAATGGCGGAAATGAAAACGACAACTACGTCAACCATTCAAACGACAGCTAGAAATGAAGATAAAAGTAGTCGCTGTTGGCAACAGTCAAGAAACGAACAGAGAACACCACCCAACGTAGTGGGGTGTGCCAAGAGGATGGTAAGTGTGTGTGTGTGTGTGTGTGTGTAGGGAGGTGATGTAAGAAGTTTTCTTTCCCTGCAGAAAACTTTGACGTTATCTTAGACTGTTGGCCATCTTCGCCCAATCAAACTAATTAAAAATAAATATCGAACACAAATCTTATTGGAGATACGGAATGTTCTTTTTAACACGATGCGGACTGTTTGAAGATTTTTCACATTGCGTGGTTATTGCAGGTTTTATAATCACACAAACTTACTGACTTCTTTCTCTCGGGGCAAAGCTCTTTCGGGACGGGCGGTCACGGCTCTCTACATCATCCTGTCTTTATTGCTTTCAGCAATACTTGGTTGATGTTTGGAAAACAGAAAATATCATCCTCTTCTCTCTCCAAGGCCCGTAACAGACATTAGTATGTCCATAGTACACTAACGCCTTAACAAAACGAAAGAAGAACTAGAACAACCCAGAGAAATGAATTTCCAAAATGAGCTAAACAAAACACGAGTACACATATATAAGTAATAGTAAATATTCAGTATAGATCGAAGTCACAAACGGTCTCATCGAGATAAATTAAAGCATATATAAAAAGGCAATATATGAAGGGGAGAAAAGAAATGAATGTCTTACTTTAACGCCTCTAAAAGGGCACAGCACACTCCTATGGTATCTCATCGGTTCCTCTTTTGAACATTGGACGTGCGTCGCCTTCGTGGGAAGCCATGCAACAACTGATTACTCTCACCAACGGGTTATCACGTGACATTTAAGAACCCCTTAAGACAACATTAAATTATTTCTATTTAAAAAAAAAAAAAAAAAAAAAATGATAATCATCTTCTGCATCCCTACAACATCATTGAACGACTTTTACCGCCATCTATCTGTTCCAACTTGTCCTGTTAATTTCACAAGTAACGGTTTACGCCAGAGTCAGAAAAAGGTGACACGGACTCAGTTTACACAAGAGTCCATAAAAGCGTGACACTTATCTGGTTTACATCAAAGTGTAAAAAACAAACAAACAAACAAAAAACACAAACACTGGACTGGTTAGGTTTACACCAGAGTCAAAAAAAAAAAATCCAGTTTACAGCAGTGTCAAAATCTGAGACACCGGACATGTTTATATCAAAGTCAGTGAAGATTCGCCTATAACTCGACCTTTGGGAGAGTTGCCTTACCCCTCCGCATTTGAAGCCAAACTTCAGATTTTGAAAGTCACTGAATCTTCGTTCTTTTGTTAATCTACTAGCCTCGTTAATTATTTTAGCAAATGCATATCCACCCTGAATTCCTCTCACGTGTTTTTAAGTCATTCTCAATTTCAGGCCAATATGCGGCTGGTCAACAATGATTATCTTTTTCAGATGTTTTTTTATCGATCTTCTTGCTGTCAACAGAGACGTACCGTAGTTGGCAGGCCAAAAACCGTTGTTGCTACTCTGTTCCTCAGCTCCTTAGCGTCAATTTTATTTTGTAACAAATGGCGTCGCTTAATCTCTAACGGTCATATTCTTGAGGGTAAAAATTGTAAAATGCAAACCAGCACCGTCAGTATCGTACCTCGCTTCACCAAGCAGACTTACAAAACGTGTCCTCCCTATATGTACATACCCAACTAGTCAAAAGTCAATTCTTCTGAGGCTCTTTATTATGGCGAACCTACTTATCCGTGGCTTTAATGGTGTTTCCCCAGTTTATTTTTTATCATTAATTGTATTTCCTTTCAGTTACATATCTTTCTTCTGTATTTTCCAACTTATAGGAGTGAGTAGACATATTTAGGTATAATGAATCAGCTAGTACCGACGAACGTCGCCAGTACCTTGCTTCTGTGAGATCTCCTACAGCTCTGGTGATAGTGACAGCAGTAGCAGCAGAGGCATCAAGGTCTCTTTAATAAACAATGTTATTAATGTAGTTTCGGTAAAAGTGACAGTCGAGAGCAGAATTATAGCTAACAGTAGTGAATGTTAGGGAGGAAATTACCCTACTCCCGGTAGGGTAATTTCCTCCCTAACATTCAAGAACACTTGTTTTGTTTTTTTTTGTTTTGGTTTTTTAGGTGGTGCATTTAATATGCCGATAAATATGATCTACAGTTTTTAGGTTTATTCCATTGTTTTTACTCATCTATAAATAGCGAAATAACGTTATGTGAGGATTTACTGTACAACTGATTACAGAACTGAACCAAGTGCCGAGAAGGGGTCAGAAAGTGCAATGCTAGCTGGTTTTGAATATATTAGTATATTTGTGATTTTGTGTCGCACGAAACTTAGTTCTGACATCTATTCATTTGTTAGTCATGACAAAAAAAACCCAAAAAAAACAAACAAACAGGGTTTAGTATTATTTGCTGTTTATCTTCTAAATGAAAGCGAAAAGCATTCATTTTCATACTAATTCCCATCTCCTTCCTCCACCACCTTTGTGTTAAACAGTAGAGTAGATTGGAATCTTTAGCCACTAATAAAAGGACTACTTTGAATCCGGAACCGGAGAAGGCACTTCATGGGGCTCGCACAATAGAGTCCACGGACATTTAGAGTTTTTAAGCTCTTTGAACGATTATCAGATTAATTATGGAACTGTATTAATAAAAATGTGTACGTCATAGGAAGATTAAAACAAAACTGTCGCATAACTAATTTTAAAAAATAAGGTTTTAGAAACCCCGGTCTTCAGTGAATACCCCAAAGTTCCCCAAAATAGCTTAAATTTTGCATTTAACCCATTTAAAAATCGTTTATGGGACCTTGCAAAACACCTGAAGAATCATCGGAATAGAAATCTAGATCATTATTTTCTAATAAATGCAAGGGAAATTGATATGTGTTACCCTGCATATGGCAGCAAAAGATCATTTTAACGTACAAAAGGAACTGGGTATGTTTTAAATACTACAATTTTCTTATATTTTGCAAATTGTTTTAATATTTAAGAATTCAAAAAAAAAAAAAGAAAAGAAAAAAAAAAGAGAAACAACGTTATTAAAAGCTGCATTAATTCGACCGAATTTTGTCTTGTAGGCTCACAAAATTTTCTTCATGTGTGATTTTTGGGAAAGTGTAAAGTTCAACCCGTGACGTTTATTATATTCACTTCGCCAAGATTCTAATGATATTCAAAGCAAAATGCAGCCGAAATGCAACTATCCAGTACTGATCATCTAAAGGCAAAATGATTCAGCATGTGCAAGAATTTCAAACAATCATAACTTGACAGACTTGACCAGTTCTGAAATCCTGAGACTATTTCCAGACTTGATAGAATATATCAGTTGGGAAATTTCCCAAAAAGCCAAATGTCCGCGTATTAATATCGACAAGGCCAAAGTAACGAAACGAGGTTAATATTATATTAGGTTGGTGCAAAAATAATTTCGTTTTCTCACATAGTAACATCTGTTAGAAAACGAAATTATTTTTGCACCAACCTAATATTTTGCCACTCTTCTCAATGGAAATAAAAGGCAGACATCCCGGCCAACCGGCATGCAAAAATCACATTCGAAATATTCACCTTTTTTCTTTTCAGTGCCTAGAACAAGCAAGACAAATACTCAAATACGTATACATATGCTTCCTAGATTACACAGACGTATTTGATAACGGATTTACCCGATCTCCCTACAAAGGAAAAATATGATACAAGGTCATGCGAACATATGAGCAAAGGATGGACACTTCGACGTGGTTTAATAGTTAGTTAGTTTGTCATGCTCGATCAATTACCACTGAGTAGTGAGTTCGATCTTCACTGGGTGCTCTACACCTTCGGCCTTGTGCCACATCTAAACTGCGTTTAGAAAATCATTTTGGGCAATTCGACTACGTACAATGGTTAGCAAGCTTGTCTCACTTGAACAATTACGACTGAATAGTGTTCGATCCTCACTGGGTGCCTCATACTTGTGTCACATATAAGCTTTAGAAAAATCACCATATTAGCACAGGACAAAAACTAGCCAGTCACCACGACGCTGACATCGATACACCGACCCCACTTCTCTTAGCTCAGTGCGGCCACTGGATTGGAATCCGATATCAGGTGCCTTCTCAAATCTCAAATGAGAAGAACAGCTACTACATACTACGCTTTGATCTCTGCTCGAAGTCCGAGAATGTGTTTATTTACCTGATCTTCCTACTCGGATAGAATGTGACACAAGGTCGTTTCTAAGTGGGGTACTCATATAGCTACATATGGGGGAAGGATACAACTCGACCAGTCCACGCGACCAACGTGAAACACTCACGTCGATATTATTACACCGGCCAAAACTTGGTTGTTTTTTTTTTTTTCGTTCCTCTTTGCGACGTCTTTTTATTATACGGTAAACCTCTCGCAATAATAACACTTTGGTGTCAGATTATAATTTTCGACCGGTTGAAAGACACGTGTTACTGAACTACTGGTAGTATAGTGATTTTCCAAGCGTAGCTTATATGTAGCAATGATTTTCCAAGCGTAGCTTAGATGTAGCACAAGATCCAAAGCGTGAAGCACCCAGTGAGGATTGAACTCACTACTAAGTCGTAATGGCTCTAGCGAAACATGCTTGGTAACCACTACACCACCTGGAAGTGCCCCTGAACTACTGGTAGTATATATAGGATAATTATGATACCGTATTGCTGAATGGATAGTTTCCTAGACTGAAATCAACAATCATGGCAGAGAGTACCCCGATGAAACGTATCGGTGACAATGGCGCGAGTTCAAGTTGGAGGAAATCGTCTGTGGTCTAACCTGAAGATGGATGGTCTCCGCTCGGTCGACTTTGCCCAAGATACGCTACGCATAAATGGATATCTAGTGAGGTATGAGGAGGGAGCTGGTCAGGAGGGAAAAATATCGACCCCCGCCTAAGTTTAAAAAAAATAAAAACAGTATATTTCCGTGTACAAAATAATGATATTATTAACAATATTAATATTATATACACACATAAACGAATATATACACAAACACACGTATAAAGGCAAACACCCACAATATATATGTAAATTATTTTCAGACTGAGTGTATCTGTAGAGGAACAACAGGAATAAAAAGTCAAGAGGAAAAACTATATTAGCCGATGATTTTCGTCCTCTGATGGACTTCATAAAGGCAAATGTAGGATTTATTTTGTTACATGTATCTCTATCTATAAAAGGCAGGATGTGTGTGTGTGTGTGTGTATGCGTGACGAATGCACGGCCGCAATTTTTGCACCAAAATTTACATGCACAAAGTTAGCGGAAAGGCCAAGACCGACTTTGCATTTCCCAACTCCCATCGATAGTGGAAATAATCGATTTTTTCATGCTTCTACGGCAGTTTTCGTGTAGTTTGCGGACATTTTCTACTGGCCAGAGTGAAAGCCTATAGCTGGCTGCCACGAATAAGCAGGAAGATACTATTGGCCAGCGTGACAGCCAACAGCTGACTGATAGGAATGTTAACTAGCATGCAAAAAAAATCGATAGCTGCATTCGTCACAAGTGGGAAAAATTTAAATCTGCATGGCACTTTACTCCAATTCGCTCATTCGCTTACTTAATCTCAACGTTGCTTCTGATTCCGCAGAACTGGGTTGGGTGTGAAAAAGTATTTGTTAACATTCTTTTTTCATTCGGTTTTTCCAGTTACGAGTCTTTTTTTAAAGCCGATCGTTTTGTGTTCATTTTGTTTAGTTCTTTTTTCGTAACAGATTTAATGTTTAGTATAGAGCTTAGAAAAAATTCGCAGTGTGAGAGAGGCAAGAAGTAAGGCATGTAGCAACATCAGCACGGCAAAGGGTACTCCTTTAAAGGCAAGGAAGGGCAAAAATATTTTAAGTCAAGTGATAGCAATTGCTGTACGAGTCGTACGATTTTTGAATCAAGCACGGGCAACGCCGGGCCATGCTGCTAGTTTATTTACAAAAGCAAGGATGTCCTTGGTTTATCAATGTTTTTAAATTTGAGAACGTTCATGAATATTAATCAGGTGGTTGAAAGGTCAGTCAAAATATGTGGAGGGCACGAAGTCATATAATTCAAAGTCTGGTAAGACAAAAGTGAGTGAGTAATGTTCAAGAAATATAATTTTTAATAAAAGAATATTGTTTAAATTTTGATTTGATTGTTATGACTTTGGTTGGACGTGTGTGCTGTACATCTTCAAAAACATAAGGATATAAATATCATTTTAGAATATGATTAGCAGCTATAAAAAGAGACTATATGAAAATCAGTAAATATGGACTTTCGGAAATATCTGAACGAAACTATATGCATTCTCATAAAAAGGGGCTAATGAAAAAAAATTATGTGGCTGAGTAGACTAAAGCGCGCTAGATCAGGCAAGTATTCCCTTCACAAAGAGGGATGCAGGTTCGAAGCCTGCCCGAGAGCACATCTTTATTAAGTCTCTCGAATGCGCAGGCCGGTAGACAAAATTCACTGTAAAACAAAAAAAAAACATACACAGACAAATGTACACTAAAACATGTGTATTCATTAAAATAAGGTATAGAGTAATAAAAATGATATATAACAGGACGTCTCTCCAATAAAGCAAAGTTTAAATTTCTGGGGCAGATACTGAGGAAGGATGGCTTGGAAAATCTGATACTCACAGAACAGATTGAAGGTGAGACAGAGGGAAGTAGCGCGTAACATATTTGCTGAGCTTGAGTAAATGGATGGTAGAACAAGGTTTGGGAGAAATAACAAAAAGACAAAACTTATTAAGAGCTATAAGGGCCAGGAAGATGTGGAGGGCCATGATCGCCTACGTCGATACGGCTCATAAAAGAAAGAAACAACACTCGTCTTATGCTGAGCTGAGACGTCTACGCATGCGCGCTTTCATTTTTCGCTTACAAGAAACACATGGAGTATATATATATATATATTTTTAAATCCACGCAAAGCGAGTTATAAAAGCAGTGTCTGCTGTTGCTACATTAACATAGACAATGTGTTATAAAAACAGGGTCGAACTCTGGTGAAAATATCGTCAAGCATAAAGACAGATTTTAAATTATTTATAAAGCAAAGAAAAAAAATGGCTGATAAATGGCGAAAACACAAAATGTGAGAAATCCTGAAACCACTAAAATTATTAGGTGTTAATTTTGGTTCAAACACTATACAAGTCTGTCCCTTAAAAAAATAGGTGATAAAGTTCAAATGAACTAAATGGACGGATGTCACACTATTTTAGTGTTCTTGATGTGCAGTGTCCCTTCGGGATGTAGTCAATCACGGCTCTCCACAATTTCCTGTCCTTCTTAACTCTTAATAAATTGTTGTTTTGTTATTTCTCCAAAACCTTCCGCCATCCATTTACTCAAGCTCATTAAGTATGTTATGCGTTGTTTTTCTCTGTCCCTCTTGCCTTCATTCTGTTCTGTGAGCATCAGAGTTTCCAAGCCCTCTTTCCTCATTATTTGCCCATAGAAATTTCCACTGTTTCTTCCTGATGTAAGGTATAGGTTTCCCTTTTGTTTACAATTTCTCTAAAACTCCATTGTTGCTCACATAATCAATACGTGGTATCTTCAACATCCTTCTGTAGAATCACATTTCGGTTGATTGTCCAGCATTCACTGCTATATAGGAAGACATGTAAAACAGTTCAGTTCTTTTCTTTTTTTTTCTAACGAAGTTCTTCCGTTTCTTAATACACTGCTTAGCTTTTGGAAAGTGTCTTTGGCTATCCCAATGCGCCTTCGGATTACAGTATTGCACTTTCCGTCCTCTGTTAAAACACTTCCCAGATAGTGACATTTTTGTACTAGTATTTACGATTTGTATTTTGAGCTCATCATTTTTGCTAACAACCATGCATTTTGTCTTCTTGCAATTGATATTTAATCCTTCCTTCTCGTCTTTCTTCATTACCTTCCGTAAGAATTTTTGCAGTTTTATTTCCGTATCTGCCATCAAGACTGTGTCATCTGCATATCATATGTTGTTAAGATTGTGGCTGCCAATAATAAATCCTGGTAGGACTTGCTGACTATGATGCCTCTCTCTCATATATATATATATATATATATATATATATATATATATATATATATATATATATATATATATATATATATATATATATATATATATAAAATATTATAAAGTAATTGATTTAAAATATGTTTTTCTCGCTACACGGTTCTAACCATGTTTCAAAAATGTAAGCTGAAAGCTCCGAAGTTAATTTGTAATTAAATTAAAGACATTAGTTCCATTTCATCCTCAAGCGTATTTAAAAAATTCTAAAATTCGCTTAAGGATGAAATGGAACTAATGTCTTTAATTTAATTAGCTTACATTTTTGAAACATGGTTAGAACTGTATAGCGAAAAAAAAACAATTACATTAATTTATAATAGTAATGCTATGTAAATTTACATTGAGCACTATTTTGTAAAAATAAAAATATCTATAAGAACACCGGATTATATATATTACAGATCTTTCTTTATATATATATATATATATATATATATATATATATAGACAGATAGATAGATATTAATAAAAAGAAAGAACAGTAAGATATATAATCCGGCGTTCTTATAGATATTTTTATTTTTACAAAATAGTGCTCAATGTAAATTTACAGAGCATTAATATTATAAATTAATTGACCATATTTTAAGTCAATTAATTTATAATATATATATATATATATATATATATATATATATATATATATATATATATATATAAGCAAATATATGGATATAGATCCGACAGTATGAAGAAAAATATACGGAAAAAACAAACAAAAATCCTTATATGCAATTATGCTGTTTTAATGTTAATATAATGTCCACGTTGGACGTTTCCCTCTAATAAACCATCTTCAGGACATATTCATAAAATATAATTAACATTATCAATTCAACATGACAAAGACGATGGACATAAGAACAATATGTGTGTGTGTATATATATATATATATATATATATATATATATATATGTCTCGTTTTTTTTCTTTCGATCTAGGATCAAAGTGTAGTATATGATCTCTCTTCCTTCTATATTTATAACGAAAGCCTACTTCTGGGGATTCCAGTAAGGCAGAAACACTTCCCTCATTTCAATGGAGGGAGAAAGAATTGATGAATACTGACGCTTGTATGTCTGTGGTCGTGGTACCTGGGCAATGTTTGTTCCTGGCACACCACAATAAAACTGACCTTGTGTGGAGAAGTGATTTTCCAAGCGTACCTTACATGTGGCACAAGGTCGAAAGTATGGGGCTCCCAGTGAGAACCGATCTCACTCTCCAGTTGTAACAGGACAAGCTTGCTAACCGTTACACTGCAGCCATGGAATAAATAGCGGATCAAAGTGTAGAATATGCTCTCTTTTTGCCTGACATGTTTCTACTTTTTAACAGTTCACGGATTAGTAAGGAAATATACCTAGTCCCGGGGATTCTAACCATTCAGCATCATCTCCCTCATTGCACAAATCAGGGAGGATGTATGGACAGCCACAATAAATAATATTCTTGGCCCATATACGCATGTACCGGGACCACGTTTGACCACTTGTCACATCCAATGACCGTCGGCGAAGACAAATAAATACAGATTGTCTTTTCTTACGGTCAGCTGAATCTGACACAAAGCCACAAATATGGAATAGCCAATTGAACTTATTCCTTACGAGTATTCGTTATCTACATGACCAGGTTGCTAACAATTACGCGATGTTCAAATATCCTATTCTTAAGAGAGTGTCTCGATGCTTTTTACTTGTGACATAACAAACCAAGCTGAATAAATATGTTAATATATACTTGTCTGTCAAAAAGATACGAAAGAAAACCGACAAACCCATACATGCAAACAGGAATACGTAAAAATCTAGAAATCTTCACGGAATATTTTTTCAAAACATTTTTCTCGTAGTTTAAATATCCTTTTTTGTTGATTTAATTGTTGTGTTGCAGATGATCTATTATAACCATTTTTGCTTAAAGCATTTTTAAGTAGCTGTAAGTATTTCAATTCTATATTAAAAAACTGTTAAAATTTTTGCAAGAGTTATATGGGACAGTGGAAATATGGTTGAGCAGGAATAACAAAAATTTTTTTCCATCTCTCCGCAGGAAAAAAAACCCCACGAACGTTAAAAAGCGCCAAAAGAAGTCCAAGTGAATGAAATCTCTCAACGATTTTACAAGGTAATTACACTATTTCTGTACGTAATAAAGAAAATCCCTATTTCATTCAATTTCGTTAAACTGTGGATTTCTATATTTTAGAAAGGATGAGAAAAACAAAACATTTTTAAATTAATTTTTTTATGAGTAAATTCGCGTTATATCTTCTGCATCTTATAAGTCCTTCCTAACGGGTCGGTCCCTGAAGGTAGTTAACGGACAATCCTCCGGAGCAATAGCAACCAACGTAGGCGTGCCACAAGGATCACTTCTAGGACCAACCCTCTTTTTAGTTTACATAAAGGGTCTGCCTAAGAGCATACTCAGATCACTTTTGGATATCTATGCTGATGATACGACATATGAATACACCTCTAAAATTCATGATGACCAAATTATACCTCATCCGCTCTAGTTCTAACGTCTCACTGAGGGAAAAACTGGCTGGTTACATTCAATGCCTCGAAAAACCAAACTAGTTACATTCCATTATCACCACGAATTACCTCCAGTCACGATGAACTAATTTCCCCTCGGGATAGGCCCCGTGCCTTGAGCGACTATTGGGCCTTAAACTCACACCAGACATCAAATAGAACACATCAATCGCTAAAGATACAAGAAAAATATTAAGTTCCCTGTAGCCGACTCCTCGTACTATTCTCTATCGTTACAAAAGCCAGAGCAAATAGAGTATTGCTGTCATATTGGGACAGGAGCTGCCCAGTCCCCACTTTCTAGGCTCGATAGCGTCCAAAAGCGTCTCCGCGACCGTATGGGCGACAAATTGATTTCCACCCTACAACCACTCTCACAGAGGGGATGTGGCAAGCTTCCCATTGCTCACTCGCTACTTCCACGGAAAGTGCCTTGACGAACTGCATTCCTTGGCTATGACCCGCCATGTTACGCACATTGTAGCAAACCACCCTCATTCTCTCTGTATTCCATTGGTGAGAAGTAAGTTCCACTCGAGTAGCTTCTTCCTGCGAACCACTGCTCTGTGGAACCGATTCCCAATAGGATGTTTCTCCGATTACTACAATCTTAATCTGTTCATATCGAGGGGTAACGGTTATCTTCCCCATCTATCAGCATAAACTGTGCCTCTTACTCTGTAACACTCTACCTCGAGTGACCTCCGGGTCTTGTAAAGAGTGAACCTCCCTGTGAAAAAATATTTGGAGTTTTCAGATAAAAGCAATACCCGAGGAACTATAGACAGTTTCTCCACAAATTTAATTCGAATGCTCGACTTTTTATACGTCAAATTGAACTTCTTTGAATATATATATATATATATATATATATATATATATATATATACCCCCGGCAGGACGTTTTCAGACGGTTCTAGTATTTGGTATAAAAGAACACCACCACTTTCTCTCTGGCCTAAAAAAGTAAAGAAAGTATTTTTTTCTTATAGTTAAAGAAAAAAAATACGGGTCAGCCTATGTAGTTGGCAGCGAAATGATAAAATATTGTAGGGTGGAGCGTCGAAGATGGCGCTGTCCCCTCCGAGACGATAACTTATATTTGAAGGTAGTTAAAAGGAGGAGTGAAAAGTAGACCATGATAATGAAAAGGAAAAAAAAAATACTCAAGCTATAAAAGAAGGCAGATGAAAAACACTGATAGAAATTAAAAACGACGAAAAAAAAAAAAAAATCTGAGTTTAATTCGTGCCTTTTGTACTTGGGAACATATGAACTAAAGTGGTTCGAAAGTCGAGCCAAATTAAAAACTATGGCTGATTTTCAAGGTAAACCGATCTTCCTGCTTTGAAGATAACACCAAAATATTCAGAAAACTGGTGATTTAGTTGGGTAACAACAAAATTAAGAGAAAGAGATCTTTAGACAACGAAAGAAAAAAATTAAAGTGGAAGAAAAACGAGATTATACGAGAGGAAACACGGACCGCCCAAAATTTATACTTGTGTATATCAAGGCATCTACCAACTCTCAACCAGCTGAATCATTTGTTACCGAGCAGTAGAGAAAGATATGTGTGTTCTTGTTATTCTGTTGTCGGAAAATTAACAATGTTTTGTGTGAAGAGTGTTCAAAGTGCGAGTAAAATGTTAGTCGTATTAAAAAATGGTTTATGAGGAACATAAGAAGAAAACGAGTATTTTCGAGTGTCACTAGCAGCTCAAGATATTGTTGAGAAAATACTTACGGCGACGAAGGAATTAAGCAACACACACACACAATATATATATATATATATAGATATATAGATATATTAGAGAGAGAGAGAGTGCAAAAACGCATCGCAGGCGATTTGCTGAAAATAAATAATAAAAAAATAAATAAAATATAGAAGCGCATTGTGGACGATTTGAAGAAAAAAAAACGCATCACGGTTGATTGACCGCCAAAAAAGTTACGCTGAAGATTTAACATGAACACTGACAAACAATCAATTGAATGAACCTCAAAATATGTTCTTCTCTTGCGAGTTAAAATAAAAGAAAGCCTACGTTCTCTTGAATGCAATTTTAACATAAGGTGGCTTTCTGCTGAACCCCGTTTTCGGGCGTGTGTAGAAAAAAAGCCTAAAAATATTAACAGAGTCATGCGATTACATTTTTTTTTCAAAAAAATCAATAAGTAATTTCTCATGGTACCGATACGGCTGGTGGAGACTACAGACAAAAAACAAAAAAAAAAAAACAACCTGAAACATGCTGGCATTAATTTCTGTCGCCTTACTAAATTTATTTTGCGGATGCAACCTCGAAAAATATATAACTCCTTTATTTGGCAATGTCAAACGGGGGTGGGGGGACACTTATTTCACCCAAACACGAAAAATGAGGCGAGAATATTGGTTAGCTTTTATGTGCGCGAGTGGATTAAAATACCCGAGAAAGTGAATCTACTGTGGCTTAAGGAAAGTTTTTGGCCAGAAGAAATAAACTACATCCAAATTCAAAATTTAATTATGTAACCCCTACTCAACAAACAGTGAACTAGTATCGAGTAGATCCTCCATTTACTAGTTTCAGTGCTTGTATTTGATTTTTCATGGATTTGATCAAGTTATCAACAATGGTCCAATTCATATTTTGCCACTACTTTAGCAATGTTTCTTTAATGGAGGCCACTGACGTGATTTCAGTTGCACGCTCTCGAACTTTTCGGTGAAGGTGCTCCCAAACGTGCTCTATAGGATCCATGCCAGGAGCTTGGGTTACCCATCGCAGTAACTTGATTCCTTGCGATTCTTTTAAGGCATTTGCTACTTTGCACGTATGACATGGCACTACATTTTCTTGAAAAAGAAAGACATTGTTGTCAATCTGATTGGTTTCAAATAGTGGGAGTAGTTCTTTCTCTAATATTTGACAGAATTTTGGACCATTCAACCGCTCGTCAACAAGAATCAGCTCAGATTTCCCTCAGCATTCCTCCAATCCCTCCATGTCTCACGGTTGCCTGCAGACATTCAGCGTTCCAAGTCTCATTCTGATTTCTCCAAGCATAAACCTGTTTCGAATACGATTATTGGCAGAACTTACTTCCATCTGACCAAATTGCAAACTGCCAAAATTCATAATCTTTGCTCTCGAACAGTCCATACACCTATTCCTGTTAACCTCTGAAATCAAGGACTTCTTTCTTGCAACTCTTCTTTGATAGCCAAACTCTTTCAGAGTATTTCTCCATGCATATGGCGACATTTTCATCTTTGACGCCCTGACGACTGTTTCTGATGACTTCCATCTTCAGCGATCCTTTTCGTTCACTCAGAAACGATGCTTGGTCTTCTTAGACGTTGTTCCACACGACAATGGCATTCTACATTAAATTTCTTGACAATATTATTAACAGTTTTATGATTAACCTGGAAAAACATAGTAATTTCTCTATTTGACTTGCCACAATGATGCCATCCTGTTATTTTCCCTCGTTGGAATTCACCAATTTCCTTACTTCCGAGAGCTTTCATTGCAAAATATAAGACAACTATCGTTCATAGATGAGAGTAGCTTGATACTAACACGCTATTGTCTGAAAAAAAAACAAAGAAAAAAAAGAAGATACGTTATTACACAAGCCAAAATTGCTGTAATTAAGGGTAGCTAAAAACTTATCAAAGCCTGTATAGTGTCTCCTTTACGTGTTTATTCGTCAGTGCTAATTAGCTTTAACTCATCAGATGTCATCCCCGCCACATACAAGGAGACAGTCGCCACATTCCTTTCAAAACGTTTGAGGTGCAAAAAGTTTTAACGCTTCATCATGGATAATTTTGTACATAACGCGAGTTTTTCGGAGTTACTTTTATTCATTGTATATTGGTAGATGGTGTGATCAAATTTTCTCGTTATCAGAAATACATAAATTTATATGGAGCGTGATTCCAATGCTCCGGGCAGCGTTATCTTTAACATCAAGGATAAAAAATGGCATTTTTTTTTTTAATCAGAAAAAGGACGAATAAAACATTATTTTAACATTGCACATTACGATGCTCTCGCGCGACATAGATAAGAAATGAGAAACAGGCTGAAGGCTCTCTGGTTTCATGGTCGGGATCAGAAGGGAAACGCGTCTAAGACATAAATACATAACGATAGGAACACGCTCTCTTCAAAGGAAGAAAAACTTATTATCTAGTCAAGAGAGATGGAGAAACCGTGAGGGATAATGGGGAGACAAGAGACAGCTAGGAGGTTAGGGTTACCCACAGAGACAACAGAAATAGTGCGATAGAGACACAACAGACAGTGAGAGCGATAGATATGGCGAGCCGAGTTCAAATTCTCGCCTAATTTGTCTTGATTTTAACGCTCTCGAGAAAAGGCATGTATCCGTCTTTTTCTCCCTCTCAGCTAGGGATAAATAGCCGGTTAGATTGGGCTCTCAGTTTCAAAGAGAAATTACTCTGAATTTCCAACCGTGGAAAACGCAGGTGAGAACCATTTCATCTTTACAAAGAATCCATGACAAGTCACTGATCGAAAACCATGTTCTGAACATGACATGTCCTGAAGTTACATGGTATTTAAAATATATATTTCTATTATCTCTATTACCCTAGTTATGAGTTAAATAACAGGGTAGACTTGGCTATCTAGCATTGAGCGAAAACCCAGTCGAAGTGAAGGAAAATTGATATGTCAAACCCTGAAGAGAGGAACGGAAAATTACTCCACTTTCCCAAGAAACTATGGTAACATACAGATAATTGAGATAACGAATCTTTGGCGATTCATGATCACAATATTTTTTCAATTATGTCACTCAAGAAAGGCGATAAAGCCACTAAAGTGAAAGAGGTTACTGAAAGTGAAAGAACCTATGAAAAATCATTAAGGGTAGAAGATAATGAAAGAACAGGTATTAAGAATACAGAATATAACGATTGACATTACATTTATCTATTTTTTTTAAATCAAGGCTGACTGGAAGAGAGCTCTACAAGCGAAAAGTGCGAGAGAAAATGTTAGCATAGAACCATTGGTTACATTTACTCATTTCAACTGTAAAATGATGAAACATGGTCACCAATCTAGTACAACATAAGGCATTTTTTTAATTCTCTCTTAGCTGTTTTTTTTTTTTTTTTTTTTTTAATTTTCTCTCTTATCTTTATCTATTGTCTCTACTCTCTCCGCTACGAGTTAAATTGCAGAGAAGACCGGACTCTCTAGCCTTGGGTGAAAACTAGTGTAAGTGAAAGCAAACACTATTCCAAATTGTGGAGAAAACAATGGAAAAGCTCTCCACTGTCTTTCTGAAGAAGGTTATGCCAATTCACAGCTAATAAAGAAAAGGAATCTGTGGAAAGCCATGAAAGAAAATGTTAACTCATATTTAATATATCTGTTTGTCTACTCCCTCGTGCATGGGTTAAAGAGTAGAGCAAACTTAGCTCTCTAGCCTTGGGTGAAAACAACACTAAAAGAATTGATTGATTTCTTTTTTTTTTTAACGCTTATCAAATATTTAAAGGTTATTTAAAGTCAGAAAATTTTTAGACTGTAAGACTTCCTTTTAAATAATAATTCAGTTATACAAGTTTTACTAATTAACCCATAGATGGGAGAGAGAAGGTGAATTGACGCATTTCGCAGGAGTATTGCGTGTAGTGAATATAACGGACCCAACTGAAAATGGAACTCGACTCTCCGATTGAAAAATTCCAAGCCATTACCCATTACACTAACCGCACATGCAAGCTTACAGCACTTGATATCCCTAAACGGTCACCCATCTAGCTACTGACCAGGCTCGATGTTGCTTAACTTTGGTGATCGTACGGAAACCGGTGTTTCAACGTGATATGGCCGTAAGCCAGTTTTAAAGAAGGAAAACTCTGAATTCTAAATTGTGTAGAAGACAATAGAAAACTTCCACTGTCTTTCCCAAGAAGCCATACCAATAACTGCTATGATACATGCGCATCCTAAATAGGAAAGAGGTGATATTGAGTGTGTCATGAAAGTTGTTTCCTTTGCATGAACAGAATATGGAGGTCGATAAAGCAAAATCTTTCGTATCAGATTCAAGACACAATGGCTGGCAAAATAAAGCTAAATCTCTATTGCCAATTATTTTTCAAAAATGTTGCCTTGTGCCTAATTCCAATAAACATTCTCGGTAAATACGCAAATTCTCTGATGAGCATTTGTGATTGAACCCGTATTTTCCTTTTCATTCTCTTTAATCAGTACATTTTGGCAAATTAATTACTTAGCCATCCTCGGGTGTCTATCAATTTAAATAACAAATTAGACTAGGCTCCGTGGCCTTCAATGACAGCGAGACTTAGAAATAAACAATTCAAAATTCAAAACTATGAAGAACGCAACAGGAAATCACCCCATTATCTTTCCCAAGAAGTAATGGTAATTCACTAATAATAAAGAAAATCAGCAGCGAGTTATGATCACTTACATGCATATGGGGCACGATATTTTAGAAAATTATTTCCTAACTTTATCGATTGTTGCTCCCTGAGGCACGGTGGAGTAATGGATAGCGGCTCGGATTGAGGAATCGGAGAGCAGAGTTCAAATTCCAGGCGAATTCATTACATTCATTTACGTGCTAATACTATGGAGAAAAGTATGAATCCTCTTCTTCTCCCCCACAAGCTACGGGTAAATAGAAGGACAGACCGTGTTCTATATTCTTGGATGGCAACTGGTTTCCCGCAGAAAGAAATGGCAACCTATTACGGGAAAAATATCTGTCTCGTGAGTCATGTATCAAAAAATACAGGATCGCCTTGGCGTGTATCTCGCATGGCACATAACTGACTGACTGACTGCTACATGAGCAGGGTAGACTGGCAGTGGTCAGATAAACAAACAAACGGAACCTGTGGAGAGCTATGACCACGTGTATCCTGAAGGGACACGGATAAAGAAAAGTAGCATAAGTATTTCATTACATGAAGAATTGTTGACTTATCAATTTTGGACGAGGATTTTTCATCTTGAGTTATATGTCCGGGGTATGGACCCATTATAAAAGAAAATCATATAGGAGATAAATAAATTGAACATAGAATAGGCTATACTGAGGGTAGTTTAACCTAATATTGAAATTTACTACGAAGCCAAAAACATTAACCTAAAAATTAGAGGCATATTCTTAAATAGCCTCGTTAGATACGGATTTTTTTTTTTGTAGATGTTATGTACGACACTAAACTGTTTCAGAAATATCTTAACTCTCAGCTTTATACATCCGCTTTCACAGATCAATGATTAGAAATGGTTTCGACTCAGTGAAGGAAGCCTGTAGATCTTATCGAAAACCATACTCCAAAGAACCCAGTGGAATGGTGCTACAGAATTCCAATGAACTGTACCAAATAACAGAAACCACAATACTCGAGAACTCAACAGCAACACATGAAAAATGGATACTCAAAGAGAAGAAATGACATAATATAGAGGTTGGTAGTTCACATTTCTTCAAACAAAAGTTTAGGAAGGAATCCTCCATCAGTATTGGAAAGAGCGATAACAGTAACTCGAATTGAGAAACCTATTTTCCTGAAAATCTTTTAAATATTATATATATATATATATATATATATATATATATATATATATATATATATATATATATATATATGAAGAAATATAGTTTTAAGATGTGGTATATTTATAGGATAAAGCGCTCAATATCAGAGAGCGTGTGTAAATATAAAATATAAAATATTAGGTTTGTGCAAAAATAATGACGTGATAATGTAGTTTTTTGACGTATTTTTTAACGTCAAAAAACGACATTGTTACGTCATTATTTTTGCACCAACCTAATATATCGTGACCTGACGATTGCATCTAGCATGAAACAGACTGTCACCTCTAAATGTTCACTTCTATGTTCACTTTTATATATATATTAGGTTGGTGCAAAAATAAGTTCGTTTTCCCACATATTAACATATTTTAGAAAACGAAATTATTTTTGCACCAACCTAATATATATATATATATATATATATATATATATATATATACACCTGTATATTATACTCTTCTTTTTTTTTTTCAATACTGAAAAGCAAGGTGACAACAGTAATAATACGCAAGAGGCCACCAGAAGTGAAAGAGAAGGAAAGAAGGAATTGGAAACCGAATCCAAAACAGGAGACACAGGGCTAAAAATCCTACTCTTGTTCAAAAAACTGCGTGGAGTGTGAACCTGCCGATAGGCGAACCTATTTCAAACATGGGTTTGTACAGGTATTTCTGTTTTGTAAACAGTGAAATTAATATCTATCGGCCAAGTGATAGACAGCCCTACTAAAGAAAATGTGTTGAAAGGCGAGTTATCTTTCATGAGACTTTCTATTTCTAAGTCTGTAGTTAGCAATCTGTTAAAAATGTCGAGAAAGTATACTCAAACACGTGTTCCGCCTAAAAATAACATTTATAGTTATTAAAAAGATAATACCAGATAAAAAAATAATTGCTTAAAAATTTATATATATATATATATATATATATATATATGTGTGTGTGTGTGTGTGTGTGTGTGTGTATGTATGTATGTATGTGATAAAATATAGTTCAAATCAGCGGCGAGTTACAATTACCTACATGCTTATGTGACAAGATATCTTAGAAAATTATTTCCTAACTTTATCGATTGCTGCTTTATTTCCCAACTATATAAGTGAACATAGAAGTCAACACTTAGAGGCGACAGTCTGTTTCATGCTATATGCAATCGTCAGGCCTGACGATTGCATATAGCATGAAACAGACTGTCGCCTCTAAGTGTTGACTTCTATGTTCACTTTTATATTTACACATGCTCTATTTCTGATATTGAGCACTTTACCCCATAATTATAGCACACCTTAAGACTATATTTCTTTATATATATATATATATATATATATATATATATATATAAAAGGTTGGTGCAAAAATAATTTCGTTTTTCTTTTGAAGTTGAACGTCAAAAAACGACATTATTTTTGCACCAACCTTATATATATATATATATATATATATATATATATATATATATATGTGTGTGTGTATGTGATAAAATATAGTTTTAAGGTAAGCTATATTTATGGTTTAAAATGCTTAATATATTAAGCGTATGTAATTATAAAAGTGGAAATTCAAGTGAACACCCAGTGGCAACAGTCTGTTTCCTGCTTATACGGAATTGTTATTGCCTGCCGATTGCGTTTAAGCATGAAACAGACTTGCCTCCGGGTGTGGACTTCAATGCCCATTCTATATGTATATTAAAGAGAGAGAGATATATAGTGATGACAAATATATTCGTTGTATATTTTGATGTTTTTTTTTTTTATTAAGTTGACTTTACTTGCCGCCAAAGATAAAATTTGCACGGGAAATTTTGAGCGTCTTTTTGCTGTGAAATTATTGCAAAAATCACATAATTGTTCGGATTTTAATGAAACTTCCAATACTTATTCAGAAAGAAATTAAATTATTTTTTTAAATGTTTCTTTATTTAAAAAAATCTTGGTAATTTTATTTTTTTTTTTACGTCTGTTGCCCAACACTCATTTAATTTCATGAAATTTCGGGAAATGCATAATGCTTATATTAGTTAGGAAGACAAATCGGCGGAGATTTTAAATCATCAAATTTTGGGGGTCAAATAGGACCCTCAGTTACAGAAAATTTGTTCTGTATCGTAAGATTAAAATGCAATAAAACCGAGACATTACTTAACTTGAATAATTTCTTTTATGAATAAAGTATATTATGGATACTATAGTGACTTACGAAAAAAAGGCTTTCGATAGATAATGAATTTTTACAAGAATTATTTTTATTTTTTTCAAATTTTAATTAGAATAATTTATAAACATTGCAATCTTTTAAAATTTGGTATTAATTTGTAGCGGTCAAGTAATATTGATATTAAAAAATATATTTACTTATGATAAATGGAAAATCTTACAATTAAGGAAACTTTAGTATTTTAAGAAAAATTTCGAATTTTTTGTGTGTATGGATGTCCGTATTTACAAAAATAGGTACTATTTTTTGAATACGGACATCCATACACGACATTATCAGAAAATAAGAATGGTAACTATAGTAAATTTAAAATTTATTCCTAATTTTCGAATATTTATTCAACAAGGGTTTTCGTAAGTAAGGCGAAAAAGACAAAGTACCTAAATTTCTAATAAAATACTAGAATACATAAAATATTTCATTTTTTTTAGTATTAATAGGTAATTAAAAAGAATGGTATAAAAAAAAAAAAATTACATTGCATTCGCTATGTAATTTTATTAGTTATCTTCCCCCGACATAAATTAGCCATGCATCAGCCTGTCGATAAATGCGTCAACAACTGATAATAACACCCACCTCCGTGTTAAAAAAAAAAAAAAAAAAAAAAAAAAAAACTAAAAAAACGCTTTTCTGTAATATTTTAAAATAAAAGTAATATTTGTTTCAATTCAGACTAATTCAAATATAAATCAGGTAATTTTTCTCAGTGTTTCAGAAAAGTACATTTTATTTTTTAAAGATTAAAGAGAATTTGGTTGTGGTGACAGATTTGTCAATATGAACAATTTTATCGATTGTACTGATAATCAGAAGAAAAAAAATCATGCTACGCAATTTAAATTCGATTTGAGCTACAGCAAAGTACTTTACTTATTGTAAATATTAAATTTAATCTATTAGCTTGAAAGTAAAACTAAAATAAAAACTTTAAGAAAGATTTTTTTCATTTTTAAATATATTTTAAACCTTAGATATCGTTTTTCTTTGGATGTAGATACATATATACACATACACACAGAAGAGGAGGAGAAATTTATCCCAGTAACACTTCCTGGATAATGCTAATACATTACTGACAATGATGGCTTCTTCTAGCTAATGTCTTGTCTTACCATTATGTGGGAGGTATATTTCTGCTGCACCCTTTGTGGGTGTATGTGTCAAAATATGCGTTTAAGGAGGAAAAAACCTCTAAAACAATTTTCTTCGAAGAAGCGATGAAGGTATAAAAAGTTTTGAAAGAGAGCAGAGTCTGGAAGCGTCATTGACAGGCAAACACACGCACACACAAACACTTGTCTCATTGACAGTAAAACACTGCTGATGATTGGAAGGTTCTGTTCTCGAAGTTTAACTGTATAAGCTTTTAGCTTAAGCGAAGAAAGATTCTTGCTTTCCTCTGTTTGGAAAGAAAGGCTTCTGGAGGTCAATCTTGTGCTTTGTGAAGCCGGCTACACTGAAATTTAAGAGAAACGCGCAGATTAAAACACACCTACGCGCATGGTTTGTATATTATCTTTGTTTTGTGGAAACGGCTTTCTGAAATCTTTCGAGAACCATACGAAAGATTAAGTCGCAAAACAGAAAACTGGGCAGCGTGTTCTTGTAATTAGCACAGGAAAATGGTAATAATAAGATATCAAGAATATAAAATAAAATAATTCTTTTTCACTGAACGATATTGCGTGATATCATATGGCTCTTCCTGAAATTCGTATTTTACAGAAGCAGTTTTGGTGACAATGTTCACAAAAATTAGACAATCTAACATAATACCCGTCAAAAATATGTTTATCAAATGTATGGCTCAGCACTTTTGCCTAGAAAGAAAGTAATATCTGTGCACTTTATAAAAGATGTTACACACACATATCTGTGTATGTTGATGTTCTAAGCGTAGCTTAGATGTGGCACAAGGCCGAAACTATGGGGTGAGGATCGAACTCACTACACAGTAGTAATTGATCTAGCGTGACAAGCTTGCTAACCATTACACCACTTCGAGGTGCCCAAATGATTTTCTAAGGCCGAGAATGTGGAACACGCAGTGAGGATCGAACTCGCTATTCAGTTGTAACTGTTTTAGCGAGACAAGCTTGCTAACCATTGCCCACACATATCTGTGTATGTGAGAGAGAGAGATTGTTCATATAGATGTAGAAGACAAAAAGAGAGGGGTAAAGGAAGAAAGGTAGAGAGAAACTAAAAATGTTAGAGAGAGAGAGAGAAAAAAAGGGAGAAAAAATTAATAAATCTTATTCAGATACATTGCTCCTTTAATCTTTTTAAGTGGGTGGAGCTTTGTTTCATTTTTTTTTTCCTTAGGAGCATGACGCACGGTAAGCCGATAGAAACGGGGTTTGTCGCTTGGTTGGTACAGACATTCACAGAAAGGTAGGCAGCAAGAGACGTACATAAATACACACATACATGCTTATACGGAGAAGTACGTAGATTGGTCGAATGTGGGGTGGCTATCTAAAGATATATCTATGAAGGTGAGAAATTATCTAGTCCTCATGGCCATCGTCACGCTGGCGCCGGTATCCACTAACCCCCACCCTGTTAGTTTAATGTAGGTGGAGTGGGTACTGATGCAGGTTTAGAACCACCGGGACGAGACATTCAAAACTTTTAGACAAAGAAAGAAGATCCCAGCCCGAAGACTGGGTAAAGACGGTTTAAAGAATAAAATTATTGGCAATTTTTCTGACTCCAACAACGCGTGCCTAAGCAAATTCCTACGTAGTGCTTCCAAAACGAGAGTCTTGTACCAAATTAGGTTCGGCTTAGTAAATACAAAGCGCCTGTTGTAGTGCGGCACAGTGAAAGATGTTCTTGTAGACGTTTGCTCGTGTGTCAACCTCCACTCTCACGGAGTCTCCCTACTACTGTCGACATTTATTTCAGGAGAAAGTAAGCTTAGTAAATAAAATGTCTGTATTATATAATTAACGAATAGGCGGTCTCCCGGTGGATAGCAAGCTGATCGCGCAGCATTAAACCTGCAGCGTGTCCGAATCTTGTGGGACCCCTCAAGATAACCACACACTTCTGTGCCCTATAAGTAAATCGACTTGAATAAAAAAAAAAATGGAATGTATGCATAATGTGTGTGTGTGTGTGTGACCTGAATTTCGAGAAATTTCATAGAAAACAATAATCGAACCTGTATCCTATAAGGAAACCGTCATTTCATATTCCGTATAGGAATACAGGTTCGATCCCTGTCGGAGAACGCATATTTTCTATGGAATTTCTCTAACATCCAGGGCTGGTAAATGTAATTAATACTGTTTAATTAAAAACAGAGCATTTACTTAAATAAATTGTATCTATAAAAATAACGTATAAACAGAAAATACATTAAATAATTATCAGACTTTCATTATATATATATATATATATATATATATATATATATATATATATATTAGTGTATGCGGGCAACAATCCTTCTCTAATACATGTTTAACGAACACGGTATTTCTGCCAAGTTTCTTTTATTGTATGCGAAGATGATTTGGTGGGGGGGATTGTCTATAGAGAAACTGTCCAAATGATTGATCGTTCAGAATAATTTTGGATTATCTGCTAAATATTCTGAAGGATTTGGGTTAATCTAGTGTAAACAGTGTTTTATCTATGGGAGGTAAACGTATTTGTAATTCCCGATTACGGCCAATACATTATGGTCGTGTTCGTAACTGATGTTATTGAGGGTTGTTTTTTTTGACATTATATTATGAGGGCTTATAATATTTTTTAAATAAATATCTAATATGAATAGCGAAAAAAACCTTCACGAGATTAAAAATTTATTCACTAAATCTCTCACACATCACATCCTAAAATGAAATTAATTCGCTACAGATAACTTAATATGTAAGAATCTCATTATTATTTCACTCCCGAATAAATTCAAATAAACATGTCAAACTAACGACTGAAGAAAAATACATTTAAATAATTTTACGTCATAAATTAGCGTCTTTTATGATGTATAGAAAGTAAACATTACTTTTATTTCCTGGTAACTGGCTCTCAGCATTGACGATATTCGATTAGAGATAAGTAAAATTGATTATATATAAAAAAAAATACACGGACACAGGCTTTAAGATCGCATTTACACGTGAAACTGACACCATATAGTGTAGATTACGATGCCCACACTGTTTTTATATAATTTTTGTTTAAATACCTAGTTAATATATATCAATAACTTTGAATTTTTAAGGCAATATAATGTGAGGTGCTGTAAAGTTATCAAAGTTACATCACAAAAAAAAAACAAAAAAAAAACCGGATTTTCGAAATGGAATCGGGGCCCGAGAAATTTTCAAAATCCCCTTTTTTCGAATTTTTTTTTCCAGGTCATTGAAATAAATATCAAAATAATATTCGCCGATCGATTGATTTTCAAAGTTAAATATTGTCATTTTAGACAGCACTATTTGTTAAAGAAAAAAAATATTGTGACGGAGGAGAAAGCGTTTTTGAAGGAAAGAGCACATTGTGAAAAGGTAGGAAGTGATTGACATCGATTTAACAACAGAACAAAGTATTTTTGGTGCAAAAATAATGTCGTTTCCTCACATAGTAACATATGTGAGAAAACGACATTATTTTTGCACCAACCTAATAGATATATAAGCCGAAAAAAAAAAAAAAAAAAAAAAAAAAATATCTCTCGAACAATGACCCTTCAAAAAAAAAAAATAAATAAATAAAATTGCCATTTTTATCATCCATTTCGTAAAAATAATTAAGTGATAAAATTAGAGGTAAGCGGGACACAGAAGGATAAAAGATGGAGCAAAAGTTTGGTCGATTAGTACCCAGTCGATAACAAAAACAATAGGGAAAGACGATAAGATAGAAATTGATTGACGTGTTTGCTGGGTATATGTAGCAGATACTAACACAGTCACAGTCGTCACGGAAGTAATTGAGAAAGGTTTTTTATCTTGCAATAGCTCATGATAAGTTACAGTTTGAAATATACTCAGTGATAGAAATAGATAGACGCATGTCACAGTATTGTCTTCAATTTATTTCTATTACAGTGTAACCCGGATATAAGAGACCCTGATATAAGATAAACCCGGATATAAGAGAGATTTTATCTGGTTCCAAATTAGAGCCTGTGTTAATGCATATAAATTAGACCAAACCCGGATATAAGCGAGACCCGGATATAAGAGACTTATCCGGCCCCGACAATTTTCTTATATCCGGGTTGCACTGTACATAAAAAAATTGTCAACTTTTGTCTATTTTCTTTCAAATGAGCAGACATACATGCATTTGTTCGAATTGCTGTCTTTGCTTTGGCTGTTATTACGCATACCGTTTCGATCATTGTACTTTCTACCCTTCTTCAGATGTGTGTCATAGTTGGTATCCTTCCGGAAATTTTGAACTGAACCCTTAGAGTATTGTGATTGCAAAGACCATGATAAAGAGAATCTAATAGCATTTAATTGTTCCGAATGTCATCCTTGTGATGCCACTTGTTTCTGCCATTGAACCAATATATTACTACCCAACCCAAAGATTGAACTCACAACCGCATGTAACTTCTCCGCTTAACTAATGTTTTTATTCTGCAGACCAAATATAAAATTTATGATAAAACCAAATAAGAGTAACGCAAATAATCATTATAATAATAATAATAATGTCAAATGTCCTGACGCTACAGTAGGCATGAGTCTTATATGGCTTCTGGCTTTAATTGATTGTAGGTATTAACATGTAAATGTTTTGCCTTGTTGAATTAAGATGGGCTGCAGTAAATATTCTGTGAGGTACTACAGGATATGTATGTCAATTGTCTGCTCTCAACAACTTGGACATGTCACCTGGGAGCTAATGCACTGCTCATCTCTATTGATCAATGTGAGTAAGGTGTGAGGCGCATATTGGATGGACGTTTTGGCTTTCTTTTTAAGTTTTAAGGCTAAGGCAGTAAAGACAAATTCAGTCACATTTAGATCCTTGAGAAGACATTCAGCCGGTGTCCGTTCGAGCTTACTTGACCTGAAGGTATTTCTAGCCGTGTGCCACCGGCACAATCATGTGCTGCCTGTCCCTTTAAAATTTTAAACCAGACAGAAAGGAGAATGGGCTCCAGTAGGTTTCTATAACCATTGTTGATACTGTAGTAAGCGCTCCCAATGAACCAATAACACGTTAAGGAATATCTGCATGCGTGCAATAAACTAAAGTTTTGCAGTCTGATTTTGCATACGTGCTTGAACGAAATCTAAACCAGTCGAAAATAAGGACTGGGCATCGAAGTTGTTTCCTTTTAGTTTTTATTATCGAAAGACCTTGAACTGACAGGATCGTGTTGTGCAACAAGAGTGATATTCGTAAGGATCTTGATGTTAATTTCCCTGAAAATCTTGCTACAGAATTTGATTTAACGTGCAATGAATGTTGTCGCGTCTGTCTCAGCAAAGTAGGCCTCGGAAATCAAAGATGCTACACATACTCGCACAGATCGAAGCCATTCATTAGACGTTATGTGACAGTTATGTAACAACCTCTGCAAATTATGCCCAACCTTACTAACTTGACCAGGACTTAAAAAAAAAAAAGTAAAAAAACAAACAAACACCCGCGCTGTACCTATTTGGGGATGGATCAAGCGATGACATTGCTCAAAACGAGTGGCAGTCATCATTTGATACAATGTCTGCGACTCGATTTCAACCAATACCCTGTTGCATTTTCTTTAATTCTCTACCAGTGGCAATCCTATTTGACTAGAACGTGATAGAATAAAAGTACGGTAGCTCTGAGGAAAGACAAAACATTAACAAGTTTCAAACGCCATCGACACAAAAATGGAAGAACGTTTTTTCCTTTTTTTTTTTCTGTTTTTTTGCTGCTGAACGAAAATATCTTTTTATTAGTTTATTTGGTGTTATCAATTACTGATTAATGAAAGGTTTACGCTTTACACAAACCGCGGCATAGAGTCATTTTCTGTTAGGGAATGCTAAAGTTTATGTCCCCTATTGCTTATGGGTTACATCTTTATATAAATGTATTGTTTAATTTTGGAGTTGCTTGCAAAATAGAAAGTTTTAAATTCTAAAGCAGTAATCGCTGAAGAAAGAACCCTTGTAAAAGTATCATTTATGGTGTATATATAAGGACACGTTCTATTTCATTCAGTAGGGAATATTAGTAGAAATGTTGGTTCACTTATTTTACAGATAAGCGCTTAACTTTAAATTAGCATATTCGCGGCAGGAGCAGTATTCTTCATCGAACCATACCTTCAAATACAGTTAATCGAATCCGAACCAGTTTCAGATGTAACGAAGAACTAGACACACGTATGTGTCTGTGCGTGTGCTCACACGCGCGTACACACACACACACACGTGCGTATTTTCTGCTTGCAACAGTCATAGAATTAAGTCTGGTAAAGGATAATAAAAGAATGTAATTTTGAATATATATATATTACACCTATCATAATGAATATGGCATTGCCTATCAGGAAATAATGAAATTCGGTGTTAAAAAATAAATAAATAAAAATGTGTGTATTATCAAAAAAATCTTAAGACAACTTTTTTCATTGCTTAAGTCCGGCATTTCTGTAAAGCAGATATGCCATGTTAGATGAATTAAAAGATCAATAAATACTGTAAAAAAAAAAAAAAAAAAAAAAAAAAGAAAAGAAAGGGATAATAAGCCAAATAAGTTGGTTAATTCAAAAACTTACATTTTTTTTGTGGTTCCCTATCCCCTCTCCACTTAGTGATTCAAAACATTTCCTGGCAAACAATATTTTAGGAATCAATATGAAAAATTTGAGATCATCTTCAAGATACGCGTAATTTTATTACATATAGAATTCATTTATTAATTAATAAATATAGGTAAATAAAAGGGAAATTTCATTTAAGAAGAGTGTAAACTGTAAAAAAATGTATTTGATTCCTAGGTTTTTTTTACGAATGCTCTTTAAAGAAATTGAAAAAGAATTAACATAAGAAATGAAGCGTTGAAAATAAAAGTAAACTTAACTTCAACATAAAACACCTACGCACGTGTCAGGAAAAAAAAAAAAAAAAAAAAAACGAGCGTTGACTTTTAGTTTTAGAAAACAATATTATACGAATTTCGTTCTTGAATCTGTCAATTTAAGCTTTATTTATCTCTATTACTAAAATTGATGCTTAAAGGCTGAATCCGGAAATATCGTACGAAAAAAAAAAAAAAAAAACTTTCAGGGAAAAAAAATCTCATTTAGTTTAAAAAAAAAAAAAAAAAAAAAGAAAAGTACTACACATTTAAAGAGCCGAGACGTGTCTACATTTTTTTTTTTCTTTTATAAATAAAAAACAATGTTTAAAAAAAAAAAAGTATCTGAAACGAGAGACCCGGATATAAGAGAGATTTTCTCTGGTCCCAAATTAGAGCCTGTGTTAATGTATATAAATAATTTATATACATTTATAATAAATTAGACCAGACCCGGATATAAGAGAAACCCGGATATAAGATACTTCTCTTATATCCGGGTTACACTGTATAAACGAAGGAAAGATTACCTAAAACTTTTTTCTAGAAGGAAAAATTGAAAGGTACTCACCTTGCAAAAGTCCATGTTTTTCTTTCTCTGTTACACTGTGGTAGGTAGTTATCTCATTTTTTTTTTTTTCTAATTAAATAAAAGAAAAAGGGTCCAGTTTTGTATTTGTTGTTAATAAATAAAGCAGATAAAATAAAACAAATTCGACCCAGAAGAAAATTTCTAGGTGAACTAGCCTTTTTCCTTTCTTTCGGGGAGGGGGGATTCCTTTTTCTTTAACCCATAAACAGTGTGTCAACGAACGAGGTTTTCTTTTCTCTCTTGTTCCCTTGATTGGTATATTTATTTTGCATTTTATTCAATTCCATTCGTCCGCGTAAAAGATCCTTTGACTTATCTTTCTGCCATTCGTCTCTGCATTTGTTTCATTATGAAAGCATACGCCTATGTGGTTAAAAGTAACAAGCAACTAAAAATAAATTTATACCTGTATCGAAAGATATCTATCGCTGTATTTACAAGAGAGAAAAATCTCTACTTAGTAACTACTGACAGATACACGCAACCCAGCAAAGTTACGAGTCAGATTTAAATGAAAATGATTTGAGAAGTTTTCAACGCATCAGCAAACCAAAAAAAAAAAAAAAAAAGAACTTTTTTGTTATTTTCTTCTTTACTTTTTATTTCATTTTTTCAATTTTTTTCCTTCTTCTTCTTTTGTTGGGGTAGAGGGGCCTTTTTCCTTTAAGAATCCATGCGAAAAAGTCTTGTCTTGTAATCTTCGGCGGCTTCCTAAAAACATACACAGCGAGCGTCCTGGTGTGCACAGAACGTGGAAAATAAAGACTTCTGTTGCTGCTCGATGCCGTCACGACTAACGCTGCTACTGCTGCTGCTTCTCCTGGTTTTGCGGTGACAACCCGACGCGAAATTTATCTGTGTGTTTGTTTAGGTGTCAGTGTTTGTGGTTAACGTTTTAGAATTAGACAAGTGTCGAAGAGAAACCAACATTGTCCAGCTAAGTGTGGTGTATGCGTGCGTATTTAGCTGTAGAAAATGAAATTGCAGGGATATTTTTCAAACGAACACCTTTGTGCTGTGCGTGTGTGTATGTGCGTGTGTGTGTAATGTATTAGGTTGGTGCAAAAATAATGACGTAATAATGTCGTTTTTTGACGCAAAAAATACGCCAAAAAACGACATTATTACGTCATTATTTTTGCACTAACCTAATATGTATATAAATATATGTGTAATATGCATGCATATATATATATATATATATATTATATGTGCAATAAGCGCTCAATATCAGTGATACAGCTAACATATTTTATTTATTAATGTGAGTTTGTGACCATGGGTTTCACGACCTTGCGATCGTCTGACGATCGGAAAGGGCGTGAAACCCAGGGTCATATACTCAGATCAATTTCTATCTATCTATATATATATATATATATATATATGTATATATATTGTTTAAAATTTAAGGCGTGAAAGAGACAATATGCAACGTTGATTGCTCTGTTCACACACACACACTATATATATATATATATATATATATGGTTATTTACTAAGCGTAGCTTAGATGTGGCTCAAGACTGAAAGTATGGTGCACTCTGTGAGGATCGAACTCACTACTCAGTCGTAATTGATATAGCAAGACAAACTTTGCTAACTATTATAGCACGTCGAAGTGCCAACATGAGAAGACACACACACACACATATATATATATATATATATATATATATATATATATATATATATATATATATATATATATATATATATATATATATATATATATATATATATATATATATATAAAAATTCATATTATAAATTATTTCATGAATGTATTTACATATACATTTCTTCATAGTTATATATATATATATATATATATATATATATATATATGTGTGTGTGTGTGTATGTATGTATGTATGTACAGTGTAACCCGGATATAAGAAACCTGATATAAGTGAGATTTTTTCTGGTCCAAAATTAGAGCCATACTTACCTAAACAAAATAGACCAAACCCGGATATAAGAGAAACCCTGATATTAAGAGACTTCTCCGGTCCCGACAACTCTCTTATATCCGGGTTACACTGTATATATGTGTGTGTTTGTGTGTGTGTGTTATTATCATAAGCGTTTTTGGAGGAAATATCCATTTCTTAAACAGTGAAATTTATGTCTACCGGATTAGAAATCGAAAGAATAAGGAAAAATCATCGATTAAAATACTGGCGTTCAGGTTCGCGACCAGTTAGGAACCACATTCTCATTAATAAGACTTTCGAGATATAAGCCGTTAAACATTAATTTCACTGTAAGATCCACTCAAACACGTGTACCCATTACTTAAAAAACTTTCATAGTAATGGACACTGATGTAAACACTGAGCGATTCTTCAAGCCAGATACATTGTGTTCAAGCAATATATATTTACATATGCCTTATCCCTCTCATATCTACTCTTACCCATAAATGTAACATACCTTTCAACTATAGTAATATATATATATATATATATATATATATATATATATATATATATATATATATATATATATATATATATAAAATGTGTGTGTATTTGTATATGTGTTTGGAGAAATGAAACAAAATGAAAAAATTTATTAATAACAACACGATTTGGCTTTTTGTGTATTAGGTTTTCACTGAAAGACAAAACTCTGTGTGTGTGTTTAAATATTAAAACCGTTAATATCTGTTTGGTAGGTTGTCGTTTTCTGGTCGGAATGAAAGAACAAAACTGCGGGGTTTTTTTTTTGTATTTTCTTCGTTAAATTTGTATTTTTTTTTTTTAATATATTTTTGTAACAGTTGTATCCTTTCCTTCAGGCCGGAGTAGACATAACTTGATTTCGAAATATAGTAGAGAGTGTCTGTGTTGAGGCATTTTAAATGTGTGTGAGAGAGAGAGAGAGAGAGAGAGAGAGAGAGAGAGAGAGAGAGAGAGATAGAGAGAGAGAGGGAAAGAGAGAAAAAAGAAAGAAAGAAAGAAAGAAAGAAAGAAAGAAAGAAAAGTTTCGAATATGTCAACAATTCATCAGGCTATTTATCAGTCAAGTCAGTCAACGCTTCCCATGTCTCGCCGGACGTTTCACACACATCTCGGAAATCGCTTTACCAGGAGATAATTTCTCAAATTTTGGAGCAGCAATTGTGTGTATATATATATATATATATATATATATATATATATATATATATATATATATATATATATCCTTGTGCAGGTATGCAGAAAATAGAAAAGAACACGTTGGGTGCATAATCCGGGGTTCCTTAGTATTTTTGTTTTTATTTTTAAGAAGACAGTGCTCCATACAGAAGTAGAGCTTATATTATAATAATATTTTTTGTTTAAAAATATGATTCCTTCGCTACATAAGAGCTCTCATGTTTCAAAAACGAGAGCCGAAATCATCCAAATAATTAATAGAATTAAGTTGGATGGTGGTGTTTAGTCCCGTTTCATCTTCAAGCGAAATTTTATTGATATTGATAAGAATTAACTCCCTGACCACTTAACGAAGGAAAATAGTCTAGCCACTCCCACAATAACAAATTCTGTAACGGACCGTGCCTAAAAATACACGTAAACCGAGAGATAGCTTATTCCTAAAATTTCGCTTGAAGATGAAACGGGACTAAACACCACAATCCAACTTAATTCTATTAATTATTTGGATGATTTCGGCTCTCGTTTTTGAAACATGAGAACTCTTATGTAGCGAAGGAATCATATTTTTAAACAAAAAATATTATTATATTATATATATATATATATAATTTCTAAAAAATTAATGTATTTATTTTTAATCCGAAATTTTTATTACTTGAAGCGTTATTTTTAGTGGATACCCGTGTTTAAGATTCGTCTATTTTAAAAAACGGTTATATCCACAAAGTAAATAAATAAATAAATAACATTTAAAATTATACATATGACTACTAAAACAACTATTGACGTTTTTTTTTTTTTTAATCAGACACTATTTCTTAATATCTTCTTGACTGACGGTTTTGTTTTTACGACTTATCACCAGGTGATTTAATGCTGAAACATTACTCGGTGTTTGCTTACAGTAACCGGTGATCAAAAAGCGGTCCCCAATCTCAGTACAGACCGGGCTCGACGCTGCTTAACTTCCCTGAACTAACGGGAACTGTTGTTGTCAATGCAACGTGATTAGACCGTAGAATAGTGTGTATGCGTGTATATTTTACTTTCCCATCACAGTTACCACATCGTGGCCGTGTTCATATTATATTCGATTATATTATATTATATTCGTATCTTAATATTAATAAGTGTTGGCTACGAACACGGCCACAATGTGCCATGTTTGGAAAATAAAACATCTCTATAGCATTAAAAACATACATACAACGCACACGCACTGAAAAGATAAAATCGTCCTTGATAATGGTTAAAGGTATAGCCGAAAGTACTCCGTACTATAGAACATTTGGACAGTTTCTACACACTCTGTCCCAAAAAAGAAAGCTCTTGTGTGAACACAAGAAAAATTAAATAAAAAGAGCTTATTCGTAGTAGCTTGTCTGTCGTTTTTACAACAGACAAGCTACTACGATTCAGAAATGAAGGATTGCTACCTAAATACACACACATTTATATATATATATATATATATATATATATATTCGTCTACATCCTTTCATACTAACGCGGGTGTCACCCAGGGCTCCATCCTTGGTACTACGCTGTTTATAATCTTCATTAACGGCCTTCCCGATGACATCAGCTTTCAACTTGGCATCTACGCTGACAACGCAATCATTTACTCCTGCCTCTCGATAGTAAGGCTGATCAGACAGACAGTCAAAATGACAATGGGTGTACAAAACGACCTCAAGACCATCGTTAACTGGGGCAAAAGATCGCTTGTCAATTTTAACGCCTCTAAAACTGAACTTCTCTCCATTAATCATCTGAGAGACGCCTCTCTCCCTACCATCAGCATGGCTGATGCTATCCTCCAGGAAAGTGAGTCATTGCGCCTTCTCCGTTTAACATTCTCAGCTGACATGAGGTGGAAAGACTACATTGAATCCATCACTAGATCATCTGCTAAGAAAGTTGGTTCACTGTGTCGGGTGAGACAATTTTTCTCTTCGGAATCTATCTTGCATATCTTTAAGTCTACCATACGTCCATGCTTAGAATCTTGCTGTCATATATGGTCCGATGCTCCTGCTATTTTCCTGGAGCTCCTTGATAAGAGATCCAAAGAAAAATCAGCAATATTATTAGCCCTGATCTGGTGTCTCGGTTTCAGTCACTTGGCCACTGCCGTAAGGTTGCGTTTTTTGTTCGGATAAGCTCTTTACTATGTTACCTCGACTGTATGGATTTAAGCGCAATACAGTGGGGTAATGACTTTTCTAGATCAGGCCTTGACATGTAAGAAAATGTGAAGGGTCAAATTGATTCGAGGAAATTAACTGCGGGGCGAAATTCTTGATTTTGAGCCGTTCTAAGCTTCGTATAGTGGCTTTAGTTTCGGGAGAAAATAAAAACAAAAACTGTCCAGCATTTGGTTATGTTTTTATTATGCTGTTGCTCGCTCTAAGCAATATATATATATATATATATATATATATATATATATATATATATATATATATATATATTTTATATATATATATATATATATATATATATATATATATATATTATATATATATATATATATATTTTATATATATATATATATATATATTTTATATATATATATATATATATATATATATATATATATATACATATAAACAGACTGTCGCCTCTAAGTGTTGATTCTATGTTCACTTTTATATTTACACACGCTCTATCTCTGATATTGAGCATTTTATCCCATAAATATTGCACACACACACACACACACATATATATATATATATATATATATAAAGCGTGGTGTAATGGTTAGCAAGCTAGTCTTGCTAGAACAATTACGACTGAGTAGCGACTACGATCCTCACTCGGTGCTCCATACTTCCGGCCTTGTGCCACATCTAAGCAGCACTTAGAAAATCACTATATATATATTAGGATGGTACAAAAATAATGTCGTTTTTTGACGTTAAAAAATACGTCAAAAACCGACATTATTTTTGCACCAGCCTAATATATATATATATATATATATATATATATATATATATAAAGGGTGTCCCTAAAGTTCTTGTGCACTTGTAACAATTTATAACTTTAAAGTGCACATGAACTTTATGGACACCCTGTATATTGAGGCGGGAAAATGTATATCAAAGTGGAAAAAGATTTCGTGATTCGTTTCGTCCTTTAAGACTTCATTGAACTAAATTTGTTATATTGAGGCGATTACACACGCGTACGAAGGAAGGATGCAGGAAACTTTAAATTTATTTTTTCGTAGGGTGTGGGAAAGCATATAATCCAGCCGATTTCATACAGATTCTTTTTCTTTTTGTTTCTATCACTTTTGTCATTAGATATCCCACACTGTGAGAATAGAATATCTGCTAGGAAAGGGGAGATGTCGTAAGAGCCGGGGCGCAAATTTACTATGGATGATCTAGCACCCTGGCACTTACAACATTTTGTCCCCGAATATTGTTCTTTATATATAAAATTTTATCTTTCTCTCTCTATATATATATATAGATCTATATCTCTCTCTCTCTATATATATATATATATGTAAGAATAATTTTTTCGCTACCCTCGCTCTATCCGTGTATATAATATATACATATATATATATATATATATATATATATATATATATATATACGGAGAGAGCGAAAGTAGCGAAAAAAATATTCTTTTTATTTTTCTACGAGAAGTAATAAAAAGATTAATTATATTAAAGACAGTAAAATATTGGCTGAATACCTTCAAGCATCGACAAAACTGAATTTTGCGTCCGCGATCATTCACCGAATTTACTCTAATGAATATTTAAAAAAAATGACTATTTTGAAAACCAAACGGGGTAGTCTGATGGGCAGCGATTTAAAAGTTTAGGGAGGCCTGATCTAAGATATGAAGCTCAAAGTTATGTTTGCCTCTCACTCTCACTAATATAGTTGCTTGAATTCTGTGTGTTTATGAATATTACTAAAATTCTAACATCAAGGAAATACGGACATGGAACCAGAGGCTGTAAATAATGTAAAGTTTCCTTGAAATTTTCGCTTTGACGATGCTTCAGGCGTCAGTAATATGACCATGGACTCTTCCCACCGTGGAAATATCTTTTAAAAAAATATGGAAAATCATGACAGTCTAGGCTTACATGGACTAAAGAAGAAAAATACTTTAGTTCCCTCAACACTATCCCGTTTGATACGTAAGGCGCCAGGTAATGGTCCTAGTCCTCATTCGAGTGGGGAGGTATTGCCTTGGAGGATGGAACTCTGTCATCGTTGAAAAGTGAGAACTGTGCAGCTTCAGCACAGATATGGCATTAATACTCCATCAAAGTTGCAATAAAAGGCAACAAAAATTGTGACTACTTACGTAGACTGGTCAACTCGTAAAAAAAGGGAGATTTTTTCGGAAAGTAATTTTTTAGATTACCATTTATTAGTGCTTAACTATTATTTACAAATGTCAAGATTGGAACTGTGCTTATGTCATTAATATCTCCATTTTTTTTCTGAATTTTAAAACATTTTAAAATTTGGGGTTTTTGGGTTTTTTTTTTTTTTGCAAGCACATGCACAGACATTAAAGACGGTTATTATTTATCTTACATGAAGCATGAACGGATATATACTTTTATTAAATTACATAAATTTTAGAAGAAAAACTTGTAGTTCCAAAGACTTATTTATTCCATGGAAATATTTCGACTAGCTGTTGCTAGTCTTGGTCACTCCTTTAATTTGAGTAAAACAATGCAAAGAAACCAGAAACGCTTAAGCTAGTCGAAATATTTCCATGAAATAAATAATTCGTTGGAACTACAGTGTAACCCGGATATAAGAGAGTTGTCGGGACCGGAGAAGAAGTCTCTAATATCCGGGTTTCTCTTATATCCCGGTTTGGTCTATTTTGTTTTGGTAAGTGTGGGAATAATTTGGGACCAGATAAAATCTCTCTTATACCCGGGTTTCTCTTATATATGGGTCTCTTATATCCGGGTTACACTGTACAAGTTTTTCTTTTTAATTATGCAGCTACCAACGGAGACAAGCATCCTAACTTTGACACATAAATTTTAATTAATTAATTTAATTAAAAATGTATTTTTGTTTGTTCTTCATCTAAAAGCTATCTTTTTGTAAAAGTTTGTTTTCGTGTGCAGAACAGTTAATTTCAAGTAACTCTGTAAAAAGTCAAGGATCATTTTTCGTCTTTTCCTTCTATGTGCCATGTCTCTTCAGGACACGGGCAATCATGGCTCCCAACAACTTACTGACTTTTGTAGCTCTTAGTAAGTTTTATCATTTGCTATGCCTCCAAATCCCCGTTCTACCAACCATTTACACGAGCTCGTTAGGTAGGTTCTCACCTGCTTTCCACTGTCCATCTTGCCTTCAATATGTCTTGTGAGTGTCATATTCGCCGAGTCATATTTCCTCATTAAGTGCACTAGAAATTCCAATTGTCTCTTTTATACAGTGCATCTATGTTATGAACTGGACACCCACTTCTAAAATGATTAAAAATAAATCAATATTTTTTCAACCTAACAAATATCGTGCCTTAAAGGAGGTTTAATGAAATGTTAATGTACGAAAATTATTTCCGCCCTACCAGTTTTGACTATTTTTTTTTTTTTTTTACAAGTGGAGTAGTCTTGTTCCCAGGAATTAAATGAAAGACAGACAAATTAAAAAATTAATAATAATTTTAACCTGATCTAATCGTGGCTGTCACATACCACCACCTGCTGCTGCTGCTGCTGCTGCTGCTGCTGGCAAGCACATTGCCAGTCTCTAGCCGTCGAATGATTTCCACAGTTTCTCGAAAATAAATAGCAAGCTGGACTGTAGGATAGACGAACGAGCGAATCAGCCTCCTACCAGCACCAATAAATTGACGGCGCTGCCATAGAAATAGGAAGAAAGCGAATCACAGAATGTTCAGAAAAGTCTCTGCGTGAGCGTGCAACACCCGGGTCGCATACCCCGCACCTTCCCGTGGGCAAACACTTCCAGTCTGGTCTGGCTGGACTACGACCAGTCGACAGACACAGACAAATATACCAACTCTGATGTCAGCTGGCCGGCGCAGCCTTCGTTCCAAGACTGGATAAGGTGTAGTGTTTTAGTTCTATATGAACTTTGCTGTATTTTCTTCTCCAAGCACCACCTTCAACTCGCGAAAGCCCCTGAGCGACAGCTTAACTCCCCGACAACCTGTGGGCAAACACCGTGTCGCGGCCGGTCAACATGTGTCTGCGGTGCGGCGCAGGGCTCCTTCGAAGACGTGAAGGCTGAAGTGGATGTAATTACGCAAGTCTTTCCTTCATTACCAACAAACCGAAAGTATAGACAAAGTAAAGGAAAATGAACGTGGGTGACGATAGAGATTAAGTTGGTTGAGCATCCAGTAATAATCGAATTCGTTACGCTGCCAAGAATCTGCGAGACAAGTTTTCTGTCTATTAATCTACAACAGGCGTCCTAAATTTATTAGGAAACTGGACAAGTTGATAATAAGATTTAGCATTGTCTGCCAAATAGGGAATATAATTTTTAAGCGGATCCACGTAATTTCGATGTCGTCTCGATTATTTTTCTATTTTCTGTAAATCCGTGGAGAAAAATTTGAATTTTTCATTAGTCGCAGAAAGACTGATTTAAAAAAAAAAATAAATAAATAAAAGTCGGTTTTCTACTTTAAAATATCTGCTTAAATTCTTCTATTTAACATATAAAACTTTTTCATGCTTGATAAATCCCTAAAAAAATTAAAAACAATAGTATTTTTTCAAATTATATTTTTAAAAAGGTACTCTAAAAAAAAAAGGTGCCCATTATTTCCGCTAATATCACAAAAAAAAATTAACAAAATAATCTTTTCGCAATAAAACCGATTAAAAAAAAGTGAGTTTTCTACTAAAAAAAAATTAAATTCTTCTATTTAACATGTAAAACTTTTTAATGGGGAGAAACTGCCTGGGAGACAGACCTCCAAGGAATAGGTATATTAGATCATACGTATAAGCAGATTTGGCGAAATGATAAAAATATTTCTCGTGTGTGTTTTTTTAATCTCGACAAAAGTCTAGTGGATCAAAGTATTGGTTTGTGAACTTGGTGGCAAAGCAGTTGTGAGTTCAGTCTTCGGATCTTGTAGTAGAGACTTAGACACAACGGAAAAAGGGTGAGCAACAAATGCACAGTACTAAAACGAGATATCCCTACACATGGACTGCGGAACGAAAACAATCTACCCTTGAAGATTGAATAAAGGGTTCATTTCGAAATTACCTAGAGGTTACTCGGATCGATAGACACCTGAAGAAGATCGAAGGGCTCAACGACCGAAACGTTTTGATAAAAAAAAAAAAAATAGGACATTATTCCGACTGTAAATAATGTAAATTATAAAAAATATCTTAAAAAAACAAAAAAACAAAAGAGAAATAATAAAAAATGGAAATTAATGAAAAACTATTAAAATATAATTTTTATTTGAAAATAGTAATTTAGAATAAGAAAATTTACTATTAGAAAGTGTAGTTTTAAAATTTAATTATTAATTTAGACTGATGATTTCAAGCGATAGACAATGGCTTTCAAGAATGGAGAATCATCATTTTTAGCAAATAAACTATAAATATAAACTATAAATCTTCTTAAATAGCCTCGTCAAATCGAGGCTTTCATATCGATGGCGCGAAATTCGTTTAGAAATATATAAACCATCAGTTATATACAACAGCTTTCTCTGCTTTCTGGTGAGAAAATGGCTTCTTGCGAACTCGGGAACTGACACTATAGAAAGAACTATACTAGATAACTGAACGACATCACGTGAGGACTTAACAGAAGCAACAACTAAAATTGACAGCACACGTTACTCGAAGAGAAAATAATGTCACAATCAAGAGGTGGACATTCCACACTACTTCAAAAATAGTTAGGAAGAAAACGCCCATCCCTACTGGAAAGCGCTATAAGAGTTAGTACTCTTGAGAAAACTATTTACTTGCAAAATTGTTTTAATAAAAAGATTTTATAGATTTCAGCCAAAGGTAGCACTGGCTCTACAGTCAATTATTGCCGAATGTTTCAGTATATGGAAGCGATTCATATTACCATTACCCCCAGAGATGAGGAGAACAGATACTCCACTCTGATCCCATTCCGATGGTCAGGGAGTGAAGAAATACGTAACTCGGATAGCACTGGATGCTCAGTCAAAGAATGTCGAACGTTCCTCTTTTCAAAAAGAAAGACAAATATTACCATCACTCTTACCGTATACAAGGTTTACTTTTTTGTACCTGAATCAGTTTATTTTTACATTCGAATATATTTTATTTGTTAAACAAATAGGAAGATGCTTAATAGCCAAATACTAAAACGAAATTTCTTATACTGAATTTTCTGGCAACTGTATTTTGAGTTTGAGCTTAGATATATGATTGATTTTTAAAACTCAAATAAAACGGCATTTTTTTTACATACAAGCGACACCAAATTAATGGACTATTAATTCCCACCAGAAGCCTACACGAAAACTTCCCCGAATCATCCACGTCAAACAAATGCTGTCAAAACTGATGTTGTCCTTTGGGCAAATCCAAGAGGACAATTTCAACATGCTGGCCTCATGATGGCTGTAAGATTTCCGGTGGGATTCAAATCAGATGTTTTGCTTTTTTTTCTGTCTACCTGCCAAATCCACCTTCTTTTTAAAAGTTTTTTTAAAACTTTTGCGCTGTTTCAAACGCAATGCACACGAATTTTGTTTGTTTGTTGTTTTTTTTTTTTTTACATGCATCACTGTCAGACTTCTGCGGCTGGTAATGGTTTCAGGAACTGGGTGAATTCACGATAAAGTAAGACTTTGGTTCCTGTACCGTATTGAGAGAGCATACGATCTCTTCAGCACTCTAATGTCGGATTAAAATCAAGTAATTACTTAAATCACCGTGTTTATATTTCAACTCGGAAATGTGTTTAGTAGATATAGATATCGAAAGTCCTAACGAGAGATGTTCACTTCATGAAAGGGATAATTGGATCATGCCTTATGATAGAGACCTCCATGGCCGAAAGAACAAACAAATAGACATTTTCTTTAATTAAACTTACCGTAATATCTCTCTCTCTCTCTCTCTCTCTCTCTCTCTCTCTATATATATATATATATATATATATATATATATATATATATATATATATATATATATATATTCTGTTTATACGTTATTTTTATAGATACAATTTATTTAAGCAAATGCTCTGTTTTTAAGTAAACAATATTAATTACATTTACAGACTTGAATGTTCGAGAAATTTCGTAGAAAATATGAGTTCTTCGACAGGAATCGAACCTGTATTCCTATACGGAAACTGTTTTGATCTGACAGGCTATACCATTTAGATAGTATGTTTATAAACAGTAATTTGGACTTTGCTAACCAAACGCTTCTCTGTAGCTAAATAGTATAGCACGTCAGATCAAATTATGGTTTTCGTATAGGAATAGAGATACGATTACTGTCGGAGAAAGCATATTTTCTACGAAATTTCCCGAAGATTCAGGCCGGTTTAGAAAAACTAGTCAATTCAAATGTTTTTTAAAAATTTAGAAAAACTAATAATAATAAAAAAAAAATTAATAATAATTACAACGTAAAATTCGGAAAATTTCAGAGTATATTATATCTAAAAAAAATTACACTTTATTTATATATAATTCTTGTCATATAAAATTTACATTCAATATTAAAGTATAGCATGTTTTATTCTGGATAAATAATTATCATACACACGTACATATATTAAAACGTACATTGTTAAATATAACAGACAACAAATGTCTATTATGTTTGACTATGAGCCATTCTAAGCTTCATATAGTGACTTTAGTTTCAGGAGAAAATAAAGACAAAAACTATCCAACATTTGGATATGTTTTTATTATGCTGTTGCTCGATCTAAGCAATATATATATATATATATATATATATATATATATAGAGAGAGAGAGAGAGAGAGAGAGGGAGATAGAGAGAGAGAGAGAGATAGATTGGTGGTGGGGAATGTGTTCCTCGATCTATGATTTCGGTTCACATGAGTCATCATCAGAGTGGTTACATGGACATTTCAACAGAGATGTTCACCATTAAAGATGACATCCTGTTATGTTTACATAGAAGTTTGCTATGCGACGATAACGGTCGCGGAATAGCAGACACAGGTCGTAAATTCGTCGTCATTGATCAACAAATTAAAATGTAGCTAAAGAAACTTAATAATACCTCTAACAAAAATATTAATAATAATTGTAATCATAATAATGTATGTCAAAATAAATATAATACTATTAACCTATTGTAACCAAATGCTTAATAATTACAACCACGATGAAACAACACTCAAAAACATAATTGGTTGAAATGTTAGACCCATTAATAATAATAATCAAGCTCGTTATATATTATAACAAATTTAAAACAATTGACCTCATAGTCTCCCTACAACTACACAACTAAATCCTCTACAAAAACCCAATGTAGTGGATCATATTACATGCCCGTTCGGAGATTGTATCTCTGATGCTAATAATAAATCCACCACATATATTGGTTTTACTACAACCACGTTCTCCTGTAGACTTACCTGTCACCTTTCTGATCTTAGTTCTATTAAACAACATTTCTTAGAAAAACATAGTCATGTGCATAATATTAGACAGATATTGGTTGATAACACAACAATACTCACACATACACACAATAAAAATAACCTTAAGATATTGGAGGCCATCTACATTAAAACAAAGCAATCCATACTCAACAAAATTACATTTCAAGCCAATCATAACATATTACATTGCATCTAAACACATGGGTCTGTTGATAACATTTCTTTCTCTCACGTGGCATGACGTCATAGAACCGCATTACGAATTTACGACCGTTATCATCGTATAGCAAACTTCTATGTAAACATTACAGGATGTGATCTTTGATGGTGAACATCTCTGTTGTAATGTCCATATAACCAATCTGATGATGGCTCATGTGAGCTGAAATCATAGATCAAGGAACAGAATAATAGAAATATCCAAATGTTGGGCAGATTTTGTCTTTATTTTCTACCGAAATTAAAGCCGCTCTACCAAGCTTAGAACCGATGTGGTGACAGTCACAATTCAGTGTTGATTCTAATATTAGCTTCTAATTATAAACAATGTCACCGATTATGAGCAATCGTCACCTATAAATATAGCCCATATTTGATATATATATATATATATATATATATATATATATATATATATATATATATATATGCTAACATAAAATGATAATAATTATGATAGTAATGTCACCTATTGACATACATGAAATTCTATAAGTCTGTGTATGTCAATGCGAACAGAACTTCTCACAATAAAGTATTTGATATTAAATAGTAAAATCTCGCAATACTTAACGGGGGTCGGCTCGAAATTTCGTAATTTCTTATTCGTCACAGCACGCATAAGAATGAAAATATGAATTAAGGAATGTCTTATTCGTTCTTATCTGAGCCCTGACAAGTGAGCCGAGCGGTGACATTATTTTTCAGGCTTAAACGCAAACTTTATTTCCTGAAGATTGTGTTTAAGCATGAAACAAACATTCTCCGTTTGGTGTTGACCTCAGAATCCGCTTTATTTACATACACACTATCCAAAATATTGAGCACTTAAAACTTAAAACTATATTTTCATCATATTATCTATATATATATATGTATATATATATATATATATATATATATATATATATATATATATATATATATATATATATATAATTTTGTATAATTTTATATTTTATCAGTTTTTAGAAAAATATGAGAAACTGGAAAGATTTATTGTGACGCCTATCATCCATTAGGACTTCATCACATCTACACATGCGCAGGAAACGAGACATGCAGGTGGTTTCAAAATTTCTGAAAGAATGTTTTAAAAAAAAAAAAAAATTATTCTCTCAAAAATATTCTTTAAAAAATTATTGGCCCTCGTTCGATAGTGTTCCTTTGGAGTATTGGCGGGATGGCGTCTCGATTAAGAGACGAGCCTCGCGAAACGGTGTGGCTCTTGCAGCGTGTCTCACTGACAATGGTGCGAGGTAATGCTTTGTCCATCATTACGGCTGGCAGAGGATAGCAAAAAAAAACAAAAAAAAAACATTTTGTTTATAGTTACTTTATTAATTAGGATCCCTTTAATTTTACTTTAGTTTAAAGTACCTTCGTATCCTGTTAAAATTTAATAAATACATCTAGGTTATGCAATTTTAAGACTATTGTTTAATATAATATAGTTTCCCCGCGTCTCTCGTTTCTTGCGCATGCGTAGACGTGGCAACGTCAATAAAGCCTATTCCGATGAAATCCTAACGGATGAAAAGTGTCACAAAAAAATTTGCATTTTGTCATATTTTATATATATATATATATATATATATATATATATATATATATATATATATATATATGTATATATATATATATATATATGTATTAGTTGAAACGTTATTATAGTGGATACTCGTATTTGAAATAGCAGCCCATTTTATTTTTGTTTTAAACAGTGTGTATTTCGGCCTGCCCATTCGAAAAATTAAAAAAAAAGTAAATGTGCTTTCGTGTCGGGATTGAACATGCGTTCACCTTTACGGGAGCAAACCACTTTTTAACCCGACGTGCGTTACACAATACACACACACACACAAACACACACGCACACACACACACACACACATATATATATATATGCTTCAGAAACATACCAGAGAAAAAGAGCTCAATGCCATATTAACTGGTAGAGCCTTAAAATTTCTAAAGAAATTCCCAATGAACAGTGTCCGATCACAACTAAAAGTTTCAAGCTTTCTCATGCAATCATCAGGTGTTCGGCCAACGACCTGATGATTGCGAACCGGCCAATGTTCTCCGGGAATTTATATATATATATATATATATATATATATATATGTGTGTGTGTGTGTGTGTGTGTGTGTGTGTGTTTGTGTGTTTGTGTGTGTGAGAGCAGATTTAATAAGCCGGTTAACGAATTTTGAAGAATAAAGAGACAACAGAATAACAATATTGGTAATAATATTGATGATATTTATTATTTATTAGCCTTTTGACTAAACTGAAGCACCAACATGTCGGAATTTTCGGGCACGCCTGTTTTCTTTCTAAACGAAACGGAGAATAAACTCACTCTTCCCAGGAATGTTGTTGTTGGTAAGAATTTAAAATCTTTCGCTTCGTCCCACAATTTAGTCGAAAGGCTAATATATAATAAATATCAATCTTATCTGTATCTATAAAACAGAAAATGTCTGTGTGTCTGTGTCTGTCTGTGTTTGTGTATGCTATTTATGCACGCCCTCATAACTCAACGGACTTCAATGAAATTGCACACACCTGTTGCAAATTTACCAACATAGGTCAAGATCAATTTCTCAAGAACCACGCCCTCGGCTTTGACAGAAAAATCGATAGAAGCTGAGTACGATTTTTTGCAAAAACCAAGGCAAAGTTACACGCGAACAAAATTTTTACTGGTTGAGCTGATGTTCTTTGCACTTAATGCAAAACACCAGCTCATGTTACGAAGTTTATGTTAGGGTGCTTGATAGTTTTTCTTGGGACATTGGCTTCACACAAAAAACTGCAAAAACAATGAAAAAAAAACCCAGGTATTTCGTACTACTTAAAATAAGTAGTACTGTAAGCCTGACGTGGTGTACCATTTAGCTACAGAGGAGGCGTCTATGAAATTTCTCGGACATTAAGGCCGCTAAATGTTGTTAATACTGTTTATTATAAACAGAGCATTTACTTAAACATTTGTATCTATAAAGATAAAGTGTAAACAATAAATATATTAAAATAATTGTCGGATTTAGTTCATTTCATAATATATGACGTCATTTATTTACGTTAAGATACGCTTAGAGCAGATATGGATGTTCGAGAAAAATCAGGGGAAATTTAGACTTTAAAAGCAGTAATTCGACCTTGCCAACCAGACGTTTCCTCTGAAGCTAAAATGTATAGCATGTCAGGCTATATAACGCTTCCGTGTAAGATACACGTTTGATTCCTGTTGGAGGAGACATCATTTCGATTAAATTTCTCGCACTTTCAGGTCGGTAAATGTTGTTAATACTGTTTATTATTAAAAAAAAGAGCATTTACTTAAATAATTGTATCTATAAAAATGACGTATAAATATATTAAAATAATTGTCGGATTTAGCCCATTTCATAACACACACACACACACACACATATATATATATATATATATATATATATATATATATATATATATATATATATGTTTATAATAAACAGTATTAAACAACATTTACCGGCCTGAATGTCCGAGAAATTTTCACAAAATTCATTCAGGCCGGGAAATGTTGTTTAATACTGTTTATTATAAACAGAGCATTTACTTAAATATTTGTATCTATAAAAAAGAATGTAGAAACATAAAAAAATGTCTTAAAATAATTGTCGGACTTTGTCCATTTCATAATATATATATATGCAATTTTTATATATATTATTATTTATATATTATATATACACGGTACATTGGAAAGCGCTCAATATCAGTGATAGAGCTAACATATTTAGTTGGAATGATCAATCCAACTATATATATATATATATATATATATATATATATATATATATATATATATATATATATATATATGTTAGCCCTCAGATGAGGTTTGCGATACACTTTTATAGTGTGTTCTTTCTACGAGTAAAAAGTATCATCTCAACGATACCTACCTAATTGCTTGTTTCGTTTAATGTAGGGAATGTTCTCAGACTAGGTGACAAGCAGACTCCTGCAAGTTCTCAGGTGTTTTTGTTTTGTTTCGAATTTTTCTTGTTCCTTTGTATGGATAACTTTTGTGGGTACCTGACCTTTTTTTTTCAATATCATTTAAACAATATTTACGACGTCGTGTCGTCAGATTTGAAGCCTTACAACCAAAATTAAATAGTGATAGCTTACCTTAAGTCCGCAGCGCTTCGTACATATGTAAGGAAAGTGCAAAACTGTTTCTGATGACATTTAAAAAATACAGCCAAATATAAACAAAATCAAATACACAATACTTGTTTTTAATCGCGTATAGTGATTACCTACAAACGTGTTTTTTTTTTTTTTTTTTTTTTTTTCAGAGTTAATTTCCTTTTTTTTATTTTTTGGAGCACACACGTACATAAACAAAACCACACACCTACACACATACATCAATGTGATTTAAAAAAAAAAAAAAAAGCATAAATGTAACTCCGATAAACATACTCGTAAGTAGTTAATATAGAATTAACAAATAAGAATTTCTTGTCAAGTTTGTCCATATTTTGGTTCAGTTTAATTATCCATTCTTCACTTGTTAACTTGACAATTTCACCTTAGTGTAATTGGGGAAAGTTGAGTGTTATCAGAGATAGCCACCGAAAACACATTGACTGGTGTTTTTGGTGAATTGTGAAAATATCTGCGTAGATATGCTGATTGTTCTGAAGATGATGTAAATAAACCTCGAAATGTTATCAATATAAACTATGCTTATCGAAGTTACATCTAGATTTTAAGGTACACACACACTCACACACACATATACATACATATATATATAGTATGTGTGTATGTGTGTGTCAATAAAAAATATGTGAGTGTATCCCCTTTTGTGTGTCTGTGTAACGATCCTTCTTTTGATCTAATATAATTGTATCTGGATAGTGTTGTGTGATTGTACGGGTATAACTCGGTGATGTAAGTTAAATCATTTTCCACCTGCTACGGTAATAAGACTGTGCTGCGCCAGCATTCACATGGGAGGTAAACTTGTGTTTCACAGGTATAACATTTTCTCAATGCAGCTAAACGTACGTGCACATGATCAAATTTACTTGTGTGGTTATATATATATATATATATATATATATATATATATATATATATATATATATATATATATATATATATATATATATGTAAATACATGAATGATTTCTTTTTTTCTTTGTGGGTGGGTGTGTATGTATTTGTGTCTGTATTTCTGTGTGTGCCGCTACGTGAGATGAATTTCGAGATGGATATTTTCTTTACGAGGGTGTGCGGGAAGTGTCATGGATATCGACGTGTAAAGTGGAATCGGCAAGCCGAGTTCAAATTCTAAACTGTCGTGTTTACTTTCGCACAAATACGCTCTTCTTCACCCCCACCACAAACACGAGCTATGGGTAAAATAGCAGAGTAGAGAGTGTCTCTTTAACACTGGGCGACAACCAGTCTAAGAGAAGAAATCTTTGAATTCCAAACCATGGAGAAGGCAACGGGAAACTATTCCTTTTTCTTTCCCAAGAATTCTTGGCAATAAAAAACATAATAAAGCAAAGGAAGCGGTGGAGAGTCATGATAGCCTATCATAGAAGGGATATGACATTTTAAAATGAGTCAGGGAAATGTTCAATAAAAAGAAACAAACATTTCTTCGAATCCTACCAAACAATGGATGAAATAGCAGTGTCGACTGCGATCTCCAGTCTTGGATGGCCACCAATTTAAAAGAAAGAAAACTCCGAATTCAAAAACACGGAGAAGAGAACGGAAAAATAGTTATCTATATTTCCTAAGAATGCATGGCAATTTCCAGACAATGAAGGAAAGGAATCTCAGTAGAATTTACATCTCTTACATCCTGGATGGATAAGGTATTGAAAAAAAAAAGTTTCTATGTGTCCCCGTGTTTTAAAGACTACCTTCGTCTTCTGTTTTCCTCTCCCTTATAAACAAATTTATATATATATATATATATATATATATATATATATATATATATATATATATATATATATATTAAAGAAAAACAGACCACTTTAATAATGGAACCTTAAAGTGGTCTGTTTTTCTTTAAATTATTAGCTCTGGATTTACATTGAGCTCTCAGGATTTCATCCTCCTTGGGACTACCCATACGGATTACCAAGTTTTTCATAACTTAAATTATATATATATATATATATATATATATATATATATATATATATATATATATATATATATATATATATCCAGAAACTGCATACCTAAATTTCACCTAAATGAAACATCAGGGCAAACTTAGCCAGTTTTTGCCCTGAAAATCCATTTAGGTGAAACTGAGGTAGGTAGTTTCTGGCTCACTAGGATTTTTTTATACTGTGCTCTACTTAGTGTATTTGAGCACTTTACGTCTTTTCTTATTTTACTCGATTGGCGTTTTTTCTTTTGGTTAGGCATTGCTGTGTTGGGCGATTTTTTTCGACCAACTCGGATATTTTTTCCCCAGATTGCTTAAAGATATTTTTATTTGCAAACTGTACTGTCCGTTTTTTTATATATATACCAGTCGTGTATAGGTATTAAAATAGGCATAATAATAAATGGGACTACCGATTCTAAGGGTTCTTCAATAAAAGCCTCCCAATTCTTGCCCGAAGAAGAGAAATAGATCGAAATAACTTTATATATATATATATATATATATATATATATATATATATATATATATATATATATATATATAATATTTGTGTGTGTGTGTGTCTATTTCTTTGATATTCGGACCGCGATACGTTAAAGGCTATCATGAAGCCATTGCTAGTTTGGGAGAGTTTCTAATTCAGTCGATGCAACCCACATTTTTGGCCTTATGTTCGACTAAGTTCAGTTTACTCAACGCTTTTCACACTCTCTGTGCGTATACATGCGACTTTTGAAGACCTAATTTTGAAGCTAATTTTAAGGGGGTTGTATCATACATGAGATATAAAATTAGCGTATGTACAACTGACTGTGGCTACGACGTTGACCAAATTATATATCCATTTACTGTAGTCAAATTAGTTTCAAAATTAAGTCATCACAGGCCGCATGATACGCGAGTATATACGGTATATATATATATATATATATATATCAGTTCGAATCTTAGCATCGTGAGATCTACCCTCTCATATGAATGTCTAAACTGTCAGCGATATACAACTCATATCAATGTCAATGATTAAAAAATGGCTTCGAATGAATGAAGTTTGGGGGTCTTGAAGAGGACTATCGTTCCTCAGATCTCACAGTTTGGCGCTACATAATCACAAAGAACGTTACCAAATGACAGAAACCACATCATTTGAGGACTTTCAACAGTATCAACAACTAAATTGATATCACATATAACTAGGAGAGAAAATAATGATATAACCAACGTGTTCTCTTCGCACGCTACTTCAAACAAAAGGTTAGGAAGGAAGACTCCCATCAATACTAGAAAGAACAATAACGGTTAATGGACTTGAGAAAAGTATTTTTATATCATTTTATAAATTTAAAAATCTCAGTAACGCCAACTGTTCGGTCAATGGACTTATAAGGAAACAACAAATCTTACGGTTATCACTGTTAATATTTAACAGCCCCTCTCTCCACGAGGGATGTATGCGGCACAAGGCCGAGTTTACTGTGGGTTCTCCGAGCCCGTAGGCTTGGCCAAAAATATTCACTTAGAACCCGCATAAACGGGTTCACGGCCTGTTTACGTCCCCGGACGAAACTTTGCCCTTCGGCAAAGCCTCATCCAAGTTCCTCTCTGCTCAAGGCAGAGAGTTTGACAGTAATGAACAGGCTAGAGCACTATTCCACGATTATCACTGTTAAGTAATTTCCGTTTTTGGGAACCAATTCTAATGACATGAATCATCCTAACCACTAATTATGCGTGGTAATAGTAAGAATTAATTTGGAGTACACTAACATAACTTAGTTTATGCACAGTAGTGGATTGAAGTAAAAAATGTTGCTCTCCTCTATGAAAACACATGCAATAAGAATAACATTTCGGAACTCGGTTGGTCTGTTCTACCCAACCCCCACCATATTCACCCGCTGATTATTACCATTTTTAATCGCTGTTAAGCGTTTTGATGGGTAAAAGTTTCTCTAATGAAAAACAAATTCAAGAGTTCATCAAAAACTTTTTGCCATCAAAACCTGCGGAATATTACTCAAAAGGTATCGAAGAGCAGGCCTGGTGAGTGGCAACAAGTCATTGCAAATAATGGTGAATATATCATTGAATAAAATGTAATTGTATTTTATTTCTTCGAAGAATAGAGCTGATAAACAAAAACGGAAATTATTTATGACTCAACCGTAGATAGTTATATAATTAATTGGGGGAGTTCAACATTTTATTATGGCTTTAAAAACGGACATTTTTTTAAAAAAAAAAGTATATATTAACGTAACATATAATATATATTAATATATTCAAACAAAAAGAGGAGGAGCGAAGAAAAATGATTACAGTAAAGTGGCAAATGTAAAAAAATACTATAACAAAAAATTATAACAATTTTTTTAAATAGTTTTCCAATCTACTCTACGGTATATATTTTTTCTTTGTACTTCCTCCTCTTGTTTAGATATATTTGTATATATAATATAGACAAATATATATTTTTTTCTAAATATCCGTTTTTTAAAGCGCGCACACATACACACATACATACATACATATCTATCTCTGTCTGATCCTAAATCGGTCTGGTTTCGATCCCGGCTTGAAGCAATCGGACGTCTGTCCACACTGAAGAGCTGTGATACAGCCTTACAGTCTGTCTGGGGATGACAATATATATATATATATATATATATATATATATATATATATATATATATATATATATATATATATATATATAGTGTGGACAGAGGAATTAACACTGTATGACGACTGTCGGTTTCAAGCCTCAGT
>OZ010575.1:48115585-48123085 GCA_963932145.1 Acanthosepion lycidas
GGCACCGGAAACGCTCCATCCCACACTGTGCCGATGTCCATGCCCAATCATTGGCACAGTGCTGTAAACTGATGTAGGGATCTAGGTACCTGTGTGTACTACAACTGGGGATAAACATATGACGTCATTTGTATGCTTTACTATAAACGTCTCACGACATTTATGGAGAATTTATTATTATTATTGTAAAACGTTTTTCTCAGCTACGTTAATCTCATTAATAGTAATAAGTGTATTGAACTAATTTTTCATACAATTGTGCCGTCTGTTCACAAAATGCGTTTAATAAGCAAATAAATGTACAAATAAAATGTGCATGTATGATTGTGATTCGTGTCGTCTTTGGGAAACACGTGCTGTACTTGTGATGCGTCCCACTTTACACCAGTTCGACAATAACACAATCGTCCATAAAACAGTGTCTGTCCAGTCTTGCTCGAAAACACTCTTATTTCCAGATCAATTTGACCTTTACTAGACGTGTTCAGACGTAATGATGGGCGTTGCAAACATGAAGCTTGCTTTTTGGTGGGTACGCTCTCGAGCAATGTTCTCTTATTGGAAACGCATAGAGCGATTCAACAGTGGGTAAGGGTCAGCAGACTATAACAGACCATTAGCTGCTGTCCAACCCGATGTGACCATACTTGTGGTATTGTTTCAAACTAAGCTTTGTTAATCTCACTCTTTCTTTCTCTCCAATTTACGATAGATAGTCTATAGATTAATAAATAAACGTCTTATCTGTTGACCGATTCCAGAGTTTCGCATAACTTCTGTCCTCCTCATTATCAAAAATCCTAATAGCTTTAAAATACGTAGTTTTACGTATTTTGATTGGTGTTATTGAGTTGCATTATTATTATTATTATTATTAATGACAAATAAATACATAATACGATGTAAGTATAATAGTTAGCCTCATACATTATTTCTGCTGAGTAGAATTCTATCCTCATTGGGTGCCATCTACTTGTTTTGTGCCAAAATCAAGTTAAACTTAGCATATATATATGCGTGTGTGAGAGTGTGTGTGTGTGTGCAGCTAGTCCCTTTAAGTGTTACTGGGTGTATATGAATTTTGTATGTTTTTGACTTTGTATAAATAAATGTTGTGTGTGTGTGTGTGTGTGTGTGTGTGTGTGTGTGTGTGTGTGTGTGTGTGTGTGTGTATGTGTGTGCTCTCCTGGTTGGGAATGTATATAGACATTTATATACCCATAGGTACGTCGGATTTTACATTAATAACACCAATGGTCCGACCGTCGTGATTACAACTGGGTGCAATAAAGTTACCCAAGGGCTAGGCACGCGCTCATAGGCCCAAACTAGAATCCATACCAGGTTAGTGCAACGTCTTTACACGATGAGCCCTGACACCTACACCAACGCCAGTCTCTGCAACATGCACGGGGCTTCAAATTTGATTTTTTTTTTTTTTTGATTTTTTTTTCTTTTTCCTCTTTCTCTCTTGATAGGTATGTGATGAATTTTGAACAGGAACAAAATGTCAATTGGCCTCTTTTAAGCCACAAAAAACACACTTTTTTTTTTTTTTTAAAGAAGGCGTTATTTTCCCCTCCTCCTTTTCTTCTTTTTCTTCATCCACCGCGATAAAAATAAATAAAAACAAACGAAATCTCGTCTTTGTTTCATCTCTTTCTTTTTCTCTTTTTCTTTATTTGCTTACTTTCTTACCGTCTCTTTCGCTCTTTTTGGATTCATTCATTCATTCTTTCTTTCTTTCTTTCTTACGACCGGGGCACGAAACCTCTTTCTTGCTTTCCTTTTTGCCGGTCTTTCTTTCTTTCTTTCTTTCTTTCTTTCTTTCTTTCTTTCTCTCTAGTTATCATTCTTTCGTTTTATTTTTATATTTTTTAAAAATTTAAAACAAAAAAAGAATGAAAAAAAAAAAAGAAACAAACGAAACAAAAAATAAGAACAATGATTATTATTAAAACTGATTATCTGTTGGTTTGGTGTCGAAAACCCCTTTTGGAAAAAATGTTTTTTTGCAAGCAAAAAAAAAAAAGATAATTACATTATTAAAATAACTAAAAATAAATAAAAATAATTGGTTACCCCCGCCCAACCTCCCAACCATGATACAACCAAAAAAATATCTTTTTTTTTTAATTTCTTTTACGTATTTTTTTTTTTTTTTACTTTGCATTTATTCTTTGTGTTTTTTCAGGGGTCATACTTGCATACGTACACACCTTTAACAGACATGACATTCACCGGCCGCAGGTCCCCGCCCAGCGTCATCGCTTCTGTATGGGCTGCCACCATTACCGCTACCTCTCCTGATCAGGGCATCAAAAATTCTTCACCAACAAAAATAATTTTTAAAAATTCGTATGAGTTACTGAATGGAGGTGCTGTTAAAATTTCTTAAAAAGAAAATTAATCCCTTTCTTGTCTTAAATGGATGTTGATGTGGGGAGGGTGACAGTATTTTTTCGTTTTTCCGATATTTACCGATACTTTTTTAAAGATAGTTTTTTTTAGTCTAAAATGCTGCCTGATATAAACATCTCTTTTATTCACTAAAGAAGCAGTTTTAAATGTATTTTTTTTCTTTTAACCCTTTTTAACGTGTTATTCACAACAAACCTTTTCTTTTATAGGAGAGGAGTGGTGGGTGGAGAAATAGGGGCCACTTTCTTTCTTTCTTTCTTTCTTTCTTTCCTTCCTTCCATCCTTCCTTCCTTCATCATTTTCCCAATTTTTCTTATGAGAAAAAGAATTCATTTTTTTCATTTTCATTCAACTGCAACTTCTTCACTCACAATCTTTTTCATATTTTCCTTCTTCTCCAGCCAAAAAAAAAAAAAAAAAAAATTATTATTATCATTGTTTTTAAATCCAATTTTATGTTTTGACATTTCAACATTATTAATATTATTATCATTATTATCATTATTATTATTATTAATATTATTATCATACTTTTTTTGTATTTTTTCTTTTTCATTTTTTAATTATTTTTTTTTTTTTTTTTACACTTTGTGGTCCATATTTTTGTATAAGTCTGGCCCTTGTGAGGGTTTCTGTAATTTGGGTCCGTGCCCCTGCACGTGACCGTGACCATGACCGTGCCCAATACTTTCTGCCGTGGTTTTCTCTGACAACGGGTACCCCTGTCTGGGCCGGTCGGAATGGGGCACCTGCGGTAGTGAAGGCAGACTTTGAGGCTCTGGATCAGGGGTGGGAGCGGAGGTTTTACGATCTTTTAGCTTTCGGGGCTGGGAGTAGAGGAGTGCCGGGTTGGAGTCCGCTGCCATTGGGGGTTTCACACTGCTCGGCATCTGAGAGTGATCGGGTCCGGTGATGTGGCCCACGTCGGATTTGTACACGCACTTGGAGGTTGTGCCCGAAGAGTCTCTGGGACAAGAAAATGTTTGTAGAACTAGTTTCTTTTGGGTAGGTTGATCGGTCAGTGAGGTGCATTGCTGATTATAATATCGGGAAGTGTATAGATCTGAAAGAGAAAATAAAATTTTACAGATATTACATACAAAGAACAATAGGTGCTATTGTATTGTGCTGCCTGTTATAAATAATCAAGAGTAGTCTCCCCTTGTTTTGTTACTCTCCTCTTTGATAGAGCTATTTCTGTTTGCTGGGACTATAAAAGGACACTATATGCTAACCTTGTATTCTCAGTTGAATAAAGCTTTCTTAAAGACTATACCTCCGTACTTTTGTCATTACAGTAATATTGTAACAGACCGCATACAACAAAAGAAGTGTTGTAGCAGACCGCATATTACAATAGAAACATTGCGGTAGACCGCATACAACAATATCACCAGACAATATATATCTCATGTTTCAGCACTAAAGTCGTACCTCTTCAGTTTTAGTTCTGAAACATGAGAGCTATTGTGTAGTGATTTTTAACATGTTTTGTTTTAAACACATATAATAAATAATATTAATCTCTACTCTGTATTGAGCCCTTTAAATAAAAAAAAATGCTACAGGCAGTGGAAATATACTCAATTTGTTCGGATCCCATATCTGGATTGGATATATATATATATATTACTTTACAAAAAATATGTCTCCATTGTCCTGCCACTAAAAGTTTCACGCGTACGTTAGTGCACAATCTTCAGGCAGTCGACACTGCTTGCTCTAGTGCTGGCGTCAAATACCCCCCAGGACGAACCCCAAAATATATAATCCTTGATAGTCAACTCATTGACCAAACTAACCGTGCTGAAAATGACAATCACAGATCTAAAAACCGACCCCTCTCCCCCAAAAATATAGAACCGAAACACGCAAAAATAACATCTCTAGTTAAAAAAAAATGTTCTACAGTCTGGGTGAATCCAAATAATAGTTATTTACTTTATTTAATAAGTAAATAATGTTTGCTCTGCTATAAAGCGTTGAGCACTTTTTGTCTTCCTAATTTCTATTTCTCTATCTCTTGGTGGGTATTTTTACTTAGTAAATAGTTATATGTTTAAAATTTTATTCTGCTGTGAACGTTTCATTCACTAAGAACTGGATTGTTCCGATGATGTTCTTACTGAACGAAACGCTGACAAAATAGAATAAACTGTTAAACATCCATCTGATTTTCGCACACTGTATCTTATATATATTTTCTTGATTAGGATTAAAGAACGTATATTTAAATAAATACGGTATCTACGAAGTAATGTTCATTCATAAACTGCAGTAAACTTTCATTAAAGAAACTTACATCTTAAATAAGAAAAATAACATGACAAAACCAATGTTTTATTTTCTTTATTAAAGCCGATATACTTTCTTAAAAACACCTTCATTAAAGAAACCTTTTTTAATCCTAAATAAAAAAAAGTAAAAATAATAAAAACCAATATTTTCTTTACCTCAAGAAACTATTGGTTTTATTAAATAATTTTTAATTTTCCTTAAGAAACGATTTATTTTATTAAAGCAGATATTTTCTTAAAGATAATATAAGTTTTTTTATTGTATTTTCTTGTGATTAAAGAACATAATTATTCATAAATATTAAATGTACTGAGGAGGTAATGTTTAGTCATAAAAATGCAGTATATATTTAATTTTACGAAGTAATATTTTATTATTAATTCGTATATTATATACATTGAATTATAAAAATATTATTATTATATAATTTTATTAAAATGATTATTAAAATGATAAATAATATTAAAACTTCAAACATAAAAATATGATTTATTAATTTTTCTATAATCATTTTAATGTATATTGCTTGTGGTGAGCTTTGGTCCGGTTTTCAACATTTAGACCTTGATATCAACAAGATTAAGGATCTAGATCAAGGTGATACATACAAATACGTACGAATTAATGAAGGAGGTGGAATGCAACATTCAATTATGAAGAAAAAGATCCGAAAAGAATTTTATAGGAGAGTGCGTTTGATACTAGAAAACTTAATGTGGCCAATAAAATGAAGGCTATCAACCCCTTAGCTTTACCCGTAGTAACATACAGCTTCAACATTATTAAATGGAAGTTGAATTATATTAAAAAATTGGAAACTAATACCAGAAAAATGCTTACCCAAATGAGGATACACTACCCATATGTACGTAGCAAGAGCTTTAGGGGGCCGAGATCTAATCCAACTCGAACTAACTCTAAAAATTACAACAATCGGATTGGAAGCATACCTCACAAAAAAACCAATGACCCTCTCTTACAAATAGTAAAACAACAAATCCAGTCCATCAACAAAGAAGCTGCACTCTTCAAGTAACAGCTTCATATACCTGAAATCCTACCAACAAAAAAATGAAGCGAATACCATCCACGCCAAACGAGTAAAACAGAAAGCAAAATGGCTTGAAATTACAATAAATAAATAAATAAATAAAATAAAATAAAATAAAAAAAGTGGGTGGACAAGGCGTTGTATGGCAAATGCCTAAAAAGAACGAAAGAAGCAGATGTGGACCAACAGAAAACAATATGACTGACTGAGGAGCACCAGGTTGAAAGCTGCGACAGAAAGCCTAATTATTACAGCTCAGGACCCAAACCTCGCAAACAGATCCTATCACTGTCACATAATCAAGGATGGAACCAACCGAAATGCAGGATCTGCGGAAAATATGATGAAACTGTCGACCATTATTTCAGAATGCTCAGAACTAGAAAAAAATGTATATACCCAGACATAACATGGTAGCGACATATGTGCGCTAGATGATATGCAATAAGCACAAAATCGAAAGCACTGAGAAACTGTATGAGCATCAACCAGACAGTGTTACCCAAAATAATGATGTAACTATCCTCTGGGACATGTCAATTCAAACTGATAGGTAAATAAAAATGAACAGACCTGATATTATCATAAAAGACAAGAAATTTACGAATGTATGCTTATTGACATAGCAGTACCATCTGAGAGAAACACGCCATGAATATTATCGAAAAATTGTTCAAATACAAGTGCCTGGAAATCGGGATTAACAGGATGTTGGTAATGGAGACTGAGATTGTACCAGTAGCAATCGAAGCTTAGAACCTCGTGGGAAAAGGAATTGACAATTTTACTAAAAGGTAACATCAGCATACAAGTTGCCCAGAACATCGCCCTACTAGCAACATCCCATAAACTAAGAAAAGTGCTATCAGTTAAATGACAATTCTACTATGGGGACTAAGAACCATAGTTTGGATCCGGCTCTACAGGATACAAAGAAGGAAACATAAAATATACAACAACAACAACAATAATAATAATAATAATAATAATAATAATAATAATAATAGACTGTATTCAGTAATAAAGGAAGACAATAATTTCAAAATAGAGTTTGAAATGTGTAAAGAAATACAAGCACAAGACACCGACTGAAGCTACAAAATACTTACAAAGAAAGCAAAGGCAACCGACAAGAAACGGAAATGCGGGCAAGATAAACCGCTTCATGGTCAATACTCTGCCCGTATCAAAGAAGCCGACGTAGATAAACTCCGGACCCATCAGTGGCTACGCAGTGCAGAGTTAAAAACTGAAAGGGCTTTATCTATCAAAAATTGCAGAGTTAAAAACTGAAAGGGCTTTATCTAATCAAAAATGTGTGATTTTTTTTTAAACAAAGAAATGAGCACACACCAGAAATTAATGGAAATAAAATAAAAATAATAATAATGCCTTATTCCATTTAATTATTATTATTATTATTATTTCTTATTACTGAATACAGTCTATTATTATTATTATTAATTATTATTATTATTATTATTAATTATTATTATTATTAATTATTATTATTAATTATTATTATTATTATTTCTTCTTCTTTTTCTTCTTCTATTTACAGTTTACAGAAAAATAGTGATTCATGCTTTCTCAATGTATAAAAAAGCAACAAACCAGCTGCAGCAAGCTAGAATTTGAACTCTGCTCATCCTATTCCATTGTCCATGTTGCTAACAAATAACCAATCATGCCTCCCTCTTATTAGGATTCAATCCTTTAAAATCAATAAA
>OZ010575.1:48130585-48198085 GCA_963932145.1 Acanthosepion lycidas
TCGCTATCAATAAGAGTGAGTTGAAATGGTATAGCCAAATCATAAGAGCCAATAGTCTTTGTACTGTCACCCTACAAGGTACCACCTTAGACAAAAGAAGAGGCAGACAGAGGTGTAAAAAAATGACTGGAAGATCATTCAAAGAGACTAAGACATTTGCACGCAACGTGACAGAAGAAGGGAGATGGTCAGGTGATCAACAACCTTACGGCAACACTCGGTCGTAGTAGTGATGATGATTTGTTTTCACACCAAACATTGACACAAATTGTTGACTTCACCTTCACAGAACAATAATGTCTTGCTTCTGACTTCATGTCAGAATAGTGTTTGGACTTAATATAGAACACGACTGTCAAGGGAACCACATGCAAGATTGACAAGAGGTGGCCTTTCATCCGCAGAATGTAGAATCGTGTGACTGCACCAAATGCACCTGACTTGCATACGTGAGAGCGAGCCGAATGACAGTGATATATAATCTTCACTTTCTGGCCTAGGCAGAATTCAAAAGAGTTTGCGCGGCCTTCAGAATGTTGAATTATTTTCTACCGGATAACCTCATTCCCTCAGGCGTAACCACGCAAGCCTATCGCTGATCTACCGCTACCCCATTTCCTCAGGCGTAGCCTCACAAGCCTATCGCTAATCTACCGCTACCTCATTTCCTCAGGCGTAACCTCGCAAGCCTATCGCTAATCTACCGTACCTCATTCCCTCAGGCGTAACCTCGCAAGCCTATCGCCGATCTACCGGTACCTCATTCCCTCAGGCGTAACCTCGCAAGCCTATCGCTGATCTACCACTGTTCTCATGGAAAATGTTCTGACGAGCTACATTCCTTCGTTCTACCAGTTCAGACCTTTACGGTTAAGACTCGTCATGCCAGAAACACTGGGACGAATCATCGTCGTTCTCTTCGTAATCCATTGATAAGAAGTTCCATTCGAACAGTTTCTTCCCAAGAGCCGCTGCTTTGTGAAACAAACTCTTGAGAGGGTGCTTCTCCGACCATTGCAATCCTAACCTTTTCAAATTTAGGGTCAACCGTTATCTATTGTATATATCCTCATAATCTACAATTCTTAGGTCCTTTAAAAAATTAAAGTAACTGATTTGTTAACCGTCTACCTTGAGTGACTCAAGCGTTTTTTTACTGAGTAAATAATCACATAAAAAAAAATAAACATACACTTTGGGTGTGAGTGGGAAGAGTCTATCAGAATCGCAGACAAAATGTAAGGTTCACATTTCAGATGAAGGGTTCAGAGATTGCACATGCGCATACACACACACACAGTGGCCGAGAGAAATTGACGAAGTAAGGAGCTGAATAAAATGTAATGCTAAATATGATAAATTTAACCTCGTGCTTTTATTAGTAACGGCACAACGACATCGTTATTACAAACCGACACGAAACAGCATTCGCCCCTGAACGGAGGAAGTAGATATATAGCTAAGAAACGTATCTTACACATATGTTTATACATATCGACGCATACAATATAATATCAATATATGTCTCCCAAATATTCGTATATCCGCACATACGTACGCTCCTGCTTCTGCTATTCATTTACGCGGCCTCGACATGTTTATTGTCCTCTTTATATAGAAGTTAGAAAAGTCCTATTCATTTTGCCTGAGACTTCCATCTCCAGTCAATAATATTTCCCGTCAATTCTGTATTCTTCCATTTTTTGATCTTTTGTGGTCAATGCAATTTCTCTCGTGCCGAGAGTTATTATGTTTTTAAATTTTATTTTATCTTTATTTCTACCCAGCATGCACCATTCTTTATTCTGATCTCATAGTTTGTTTGTTTCCATTATTTGACGATGTTTCTTCGCCCCCATACTTCGTCTAAAACATGAAATAAGGGGGAAAAAAATCCGACAAATTTGAAAGATTCATAAACTACAAACAGGCTGATTTACATCTCGGGTTGCTTTTAGTATTCGTTCGATGTCTTATTATTTTGTTTCTTTCTTTTAAAACACATTCGTTGTTTCTTATATTCTCGTGTTTTTCTCTCTTCTTTTTCGTCTATTTGTCCTTCATTCTTTCTATTCGTTATCGTTTCTTATTTGTTTTTGTTTTTTCAGTTTTCAATCCTTACTTTCACTCAATCATTTGTATATTTTTGCATATACAAGACAATTCCGAAGTGTTTTCCTCCTCCGTTGAAATTCTTAATATTTACAAAGCCTTGCTTATTACAGTACGAAAGCATACATACTAATCGGTATTGCAAAGTTGTCGGACCGACCGACTTCCCCAAATCATTTTTCTTATGTTTAGTCATTGAAATCCTGATTTGGGGAACTTTTCTACTCATAAAAAGGCCTTCTAAGTAGTTTTCCTTTCAGAATGAATAAAATAAAAACGGAAAAGAAAAAGATAGACAGTGGTCAGAAATTAAAAAAAAAAAAAAACATTATTATAGGCATAATGAAAATATTCTGCTTATGGTCTTTCAAGAACATTGCGTTGTAACCAATTTTATTATAGTAATGCATTGGATATAAAGAAAAAAGATTGTCCCTGGTCAGGCGCGAGCGCCTATCTATTGACAGAATAAAATTAACACTGAAATGTAACCTCACCAGACTGACATTGACGTGATACAAAAATAATTATTTGCTTTTATATACAAAGTATACACAATTCAAAGGTCAGTAATAGAATCACGTGGCAATGCCGCAGGATCTGGAAAATAAAGCTAGCAAAGAGGCTCAATTCTCGACCGGCTACATAGACGGACCTATTTTTCCACGTCATTCATGGATCGAGAGATGTTGAATTAAGAGGTTTTTTATATTATCCCTTTTAAGCATTGCCATTTGATAGCTTACTTGGCAACATGGACAACTTAGTTTTAATACCATCTACTCAAAATTTGATTCATATTTGTATACAAATATTGTATAGCATGGAGCCATCTTGTCTTTTCGCGGCATTCTATTTTCTAATTTGGCAAACCGATTCTGCCAATAGTAGCTAAGAACTATTGAGTGAAATATATATTTTCTCTTCCCACTCTTTCCAAGGATATAAGTCCTTATAATGGAATTGCATTCCTCACGATTTCACAAGAAAACTGCATTTATAATGGTTTTAAAATAAAGGTTGATTATTATTTCTAATTTCTTCTTCTATATATATTGTAACCCATTGAAAATCAGCAAGAAAGAGATTAACAATAGTCGGGAATTACTGACAGACTATGGATAATATATATTTTTAAAAAAGACCTCGAACAAAGAGTGTTATATGAAAGGATTTCTATGATTGCTGTTAAAAGGCTATTTTTAATTTTCATTAACGACCTTCCCGATGACATCGGCTCTCAGCTTGTCATCTACGCTGACGACACAGCCATTGACTCTTGTCACGATAGTAAGGCTGATCAGCCAGACAGGGTCAAAATGGCATCCGATGCACAAAACGAGCTCAAGGCTGTCGTTAACTGGGGGAGAAGATGTCTTATCAATTTTAACGCCTCCAAAATTAAACTTCTCTCCATTAATTATCTGAGAGACCCCTCTCTGCCTTCTATCAGCATGGCTAATGCTATCATCCAAGAAAGTGACATTGTTCCTTCTCGGCCTAACATTCTCAGCTGACATGATGTGGAAAAACTACTAGATCAGCTGCCAAGAAAGTCGGTTCCCTGTGTCGAGCGACACAATTTTTCTCTCCGGAATCTATCTTTCATATCTATAAGTCTACCATTCGTCCATGCTTAGAATATTGCTGTCATATACGGTCTGGTGCTCCTGCTATTTTCCTGGAGCTCCTTGATAAGATCCAAAGAAGAATCAGATATACTATTGGTCTTGATCTGGCGGCTCGGCTTCAGTCATTTGCCCACCACTGTAAGGCTGTTTCTCTGTGCCTTTTTATAAATATTTCCATGGTAATTGTTTGGATGTGCTCTTTGCTATGGTACCTAGACTGAATTTAAGTGTACTATTAGACTGGCGGCGAGGTCATATCAGTTTACAGTTGAGATAGCGAGATGTAGCCGGAACTTATATGCTAATAGTTTCTTTTCTCGCAGTTCTCGCTTGTGGAACTCCCTCTCGGTCACATGCTTTCCAATGAACTTTAATCTACAAAAATTTAAATGCAATGTCAATCGCTATCTACTGTCCACCTGATTGCTCTTTTCTTTCTCCTCCTTATCAAAGTTTCTGTTCCTAATTCTTCCCCACCCTGTAACCACTTGTGTGCTAATGGCTGTACTGCCTTGCATGGGGTGATACTGATTAAAAAAAAAAACACCCATAGAATTTCCACGGAAACAGCTAAATGCCAAAACATTAATAGCACAAAACATAAATTGTAGTCCAGTTCGTCAACTGACAAACAAATTCATGATAAAGAACGAAGACAAAGTTTTCAAAACGTAAACTTACGAAAATTACTCTTAAAAAAGTAACAAGCTTCCATACCATAAAAATTTGTGCTATGCCTCTTTAGTACGTAAGCAATCATAGCTTTCCTCTTTACATTAATATCTCTGAATTGCTTTGTATTCGCCACAGTTTTGAATACAGAATTACCCACTTCCTAGAATGATTTCCCTAGCAAGGCTAGAGAGCCGAGTCTGCTCTACTAGTTTACTTATAATGCAATATACGTGATCCTGTTTGTGAGACAGCTCTCTGTCCACCGGGGAACTCGACTATTTTGGGGCTAAATTGATCCAAAAAGATGGAGACAAAGTCAAATGTCGGCGGCGAACTCCTTGGACAAATAACACCTGACTAGAAAATGGTAATAATTAATTGTAAACGCATAAAGATTTCGGGTATGAATTTCGCTATAGTCGTATAGTCGAATTGTCAAGATGACCATTTGATAACACTCGCGTAGAGAGACAATCTCAACGTGCGACACTGTTGGAAAGTGTTTGAAAGACTTGACAGTGAAATAGGGTAGACGGAACTATTCGGAAGCCGCCATTGGTCGTGGTAGCAAGAAGTCAAATGTCATCGTGAACTAGGTTTTGAGCGTACTGAAAGACTGGTCAGACCAGATTATGCGTTACCCCTCAGAGACTGCAAGTAATGTTTACGCAGCGTTGTTGCAGTATAAACCACAGGTTTCTTCTCAGGTACTGAACAAACACAAATGTACCTGACCAGGCGTCTTCAAAAGGAATTGCTACAAGACGATAAGGAATGAGAAGTGGGGTCCCAATTTTCGGTATTCGATCGTATTCTTAGTTCGTTTTTATTCACAATCTATTCGCATTACATATTTACTTACATCAAAAGAACTCATCCTGGGTAAGACGGTCAACTACATCCAGCAACAGGGCCTCTGATCAGGAGGTTTTGAGGAGCGTGGAATCACCCCTTAATTGCTGGTGTTCCCAGGTCCACCCTGACCCGGGGTGGTAACACCTGTTAGGGTCCAAGCTATGGGCAAATAGTTAACTATTACCAGCAATATTTTTTTGGAGAAAATATTACCAGCAATACAATTTTAAAGAAAAAATATTACCACAGATTTTTGACAAAACAAATTATAACCAACAATAAAAAATGTTGTCGGCATTAAATAACCCATTGAGGTTGATATGCCGTAAGACAAAATAAATCAAACCAAACCAAACCATCAAAAGAACACACCCATACTTTCCATACACCAAAATACTGCATTTACTCGAAGCATATGTTACCAAAAACGTGTGATATATGTACAAATGTTCGACATATCTACAGAGGAAGATGATAATGGAGAAAAGGAATAAAAATACAATTTGGGAAAAAGCAATCAAACAAAACAGAGAAGAAAGAAAAGGTGGGATTAGTATGGTATAAAACAGAATTTCGATCTGAAATTTTCACTGTATAATGTTCAATTCGTGTGAAGGATGGAGAAGGATGCACTGAAAAGGAAGTTATTTATTTATACTAGCTGGATAAATTTTGTAAAGGGCTGAAATTTTCAATTTATTATTTTCAATCGATGCGATCGAGGGAGAAGCGTGTACTAACAACGAAGAAGTTTATCTTAAAAAAAAATCCTCATGCGTGTTCCAGACCAGCTGCCATCCAAGGCTATAGAACCCAGTCTACATGCGTGTTCCACCCGACGCATTCTTGAGAAAACGGCTACTGTTTATATATATATATATATATATATATATATATATATATATATATATATATATTCTCCCGACTCTCCCGTCGGATTCGACGTACGAGGGTCAAGCAGATCATTTCCTGGGAACCGACATCCCGACACCAGCACATGATTTGATTATAGTGGTGAAGTTTTTGTGCAGAACCAACCACACTTTTTGAAAGGCCGATTACAGAGACCTGGTGAACTATGTGCCACAAGGTCCTCAAATGACCTTCCGCAGGTTTTGAATTCAAAGTTGTCCTTCTAGACCAGTTGCCATCCAAGGCTATAGAACCCGATCTGTCCTGATATTTAGCCATAGCTGGAGGGAGAAGAGGAGGATTCATACCTTTCCCAAGGTTATTAGCTCGTAAGTGAATGCAATAGATTCGTCTGGAATTCGAACCCGGCTCTCCGATTCCTCAATCCAAGCCACTATCCATTATTTCCCCGTGTCTCCTCTCTCTATATGGAGGAATCTGCCGTCGTTTTTCGACGTATGACTGTCTACCAGTTCAGTCCTTAGAACCAAATAGCCAGACTACCCAAACATATGATGATTTTAATTATAGTGTTGAAGGCATGTACAGAATCGACCACACTTTTTGATGGAGCCGAATATAGAGAATTGGTTCACGGTATGCCATAAGACCTCCAAACGACCCTCCTATGGTTTTAAATTCAGAGTTGTCCTTCTTCTAGACTCTTTATCACCCATGGCAATAGGACCCAATGTGCCCTGCTATTTACCCATAGCTGGATGGGGAGAAGAGATGGTTTCCTACATTTCCCAAGGGTATTAGCACGTAAGAGAATGTAATAAACTCGACTGGAATTCATACCCGGCTCTCCGCTATCCATTCCTCAATGGTGCATCCATATACATATATGTCCTTATTTCATGCAACCACCTTTTGCCCAAAAGAAACAGGTAACATTAAAAGAAATAGTGATGAATATCCTTATCATAACAACCTAATTTACTGATTTATTCCCCACAAACGATACCTATATAAATATAAACAAATTCACTTGAAACTAGAAACAAAACACAAGATCAATCTATATTTTTACTCATAAGAATAACTATCATTTTCGGGTCTATAATACGCATCTACTATAAATATTAAAAAAAAAACACACACACACAGAAAACTCCCAAAACAAAAAGGGCCACATTCCGCTTGCATGTCTGCAGACTCAATCCTTCACTTTCTAGTCTTCGCAAAGATCAGAAATGTTCATACGGCCTTGTTGGTGACCCCACCCTACGATCCGTTCCCCACAGACGAAACGTTGCTACTCTATCGCTATTTCCATTGTAGGTATTTAAACAAGTTACATTCCTTAATTCAGTCTGTCTAGACCTTCACAACCATGACCCACCATTCCGTCTAACCGGTCGACTCATCCTCATTTCTTTCGTATGTCACTGTTAAGGAAGAAGTTCCATTCAGACAGCTTCTTATACAGAACTGTTGCGTTGTGGAACCGACTCCCAAAGGAATGCTTCCTTGATCGCTAAAATATTAACCATTTCGAGGATAAACCGTTCTCTATCCTACGTATCCTCATATTATACACCACCCTCCGTGTACGTTCTTACAGAAACCTTTTTCACTAACCCTCTACCTCGATCGGCTCTTTGGCTTTGTATTGGATGAACAATAGTTTTTTAAAAATTAATCCGATCAGTATTTGCCTATAGACTCAAGTATTTAATCCGATCAATTTCGCTTATAAACCTAATCAATGTTTTCCGATAGAATGAAATATAAACCCAACCAATGTTTACTTACCAACCAAAGTATAATAACCAATAAAGAGATCTTGACATGAATCGTAAAATATTTCTACCCAACCCAACTTTAGATATCATGAAAGTAAACGAATCTATATTATAACGATCCAATTTTTCTATGTGTGTTTATTACCGTAACGCAACAAAAATAGCAAACCATAGCGGAAATTTGTTAGCGCAATACCGTTACAATCCTATAAAATGTGGTTTTTAATAAAATATAAATTGATAAAAAATGTTTGTCCATGAAGGATAATCTCAGGCCTATTCACTGCTAATCACAGAGTTTTCTTAATAAGAAAATAGGCGGAATATGCAGTAACCTGTCTGCACTGTTCTTCGTCAACTATAGTAGCATGTTAGTGTTGATATTTTAATAATAATAATTAAAAATAATAACTGCGATTACTTATAATTAGCATTTGAAAATAATTATATTATACATTCCATAAACAGTAAGTAATGCGACATTGATTGAAATTTGCCAAAGGCAGCATTTAAGCGAATAAATAAATAAATGAATAAATAAATAAATAAAGTAAGAAATCTAGATACAGTGACTCTGTAAGTCACCTACCTGGAAATTCTCCCTTACATCTAGTGTTTCCTTTACTTCGCCCATGTCCGCCGTCATTATGATAAGAGGAGACTATTTTTCCAGGGCTGTCGGGAGCCCTAAACCCTTGTTCGTTCTTTCGTTTTCCTGTTATTTCCTGCAAAATACAACGAAAAAAGAAACACATTAAAAAACAAATAAAAACATATATAGATACAGAGTTGTTTTACAAGCGCGACCAAACTGATTCCCGCCTGGACAGAGAAACCAACGTTGTTTCTGAAAGCATTACCCTATGAAAAGCGCTGCAACAAAGATAAACGGGTTAATCAACTCTTCAATTGTTCTCTGCACAAACACAGACAATAAAGGAAAAAAATAACAATGAAAAACCAAAGCCTGTTTTGATAAAACAATTGAAAATAAATCATTGATATCAACAACCATTGACGTTATGTTTATCAGAGACGTTCGTATATCTACATATCATTAAAAAAGAAAAGAATATGGGCAAACATGCATAAATGTCACTGATTTGAATATTATTGACCTATCAAAAAGAAGTTGAACAAGTTGCTGTCTCTTAAGAATATGAGAGATAATGGCTATTCACAACTTCCTATCTTTTGTAACAGTAAAGTTTGTCTTTTTACCATCTTTCTCCCTCCCCGTTTTGTCATCAGTCACACAAGTTCATCAGGCTAGCGTCTGTCCCTTTGAGTGTCAAATTTTCCACATTCACTTTCTTCATTATGTCTCCCAAAGATTTCAGCGGTTTCTTTTTTATTCTTTTTATTTTGTTTCCATTTTCCTTTAAATTTCTTCATATATGGTATTCAGAGCATCCTTCTGCAAAACCATATTTCTGTTGCCTCCAGTCTTCTCTTCATCTGTGAGAAAACAGTCCAGCATTCACTGCCATATAGGAAGATTGGTAGGACCAAAGAAAAGATTACTGAACTGCGATGTAATGTTCAATCAATATTTTATATAAAAGAGAAACAAAAAGATAAAGAAATTAATTACAAAATAAATGACCGCTTCTTTTAAACAGTTCTACACGCAACCAGCAAACCAGAGTTCAATGAATATACACATCCATGCAATCGACATATGACCGACAAAAGCAAAATTTTTTTTTTTTTTTTCCTCTGATTTCGCGTTTCATCTCGTTGACCAAGTCGGTAATGAAGGCTCCCAACTATATGAGATGTAAATTATGAGATTCCAAAGGGACAATGTGCTTAGAAGGAGAACGTAGAAAATGATGTTTAGTCTCTGCTATAGACCGTTGTCTCCGTAACCAAATCGGTAAAGACTACGATTAATAGATACGAGCTCCCAACTAGAAGAGATGGTAACTGATAATGCTGAAAGAAAAAGAGAGAGGTTTTATTTCTGCTATGGCGCTTGGTCTCATTGTCGAAATTGGTTAAGGCGGCATTCAATATAGACGACCTCCCAAGCATATTAGATGCGAACTATGGAAAACCAAGTTGTTTTGTCTCCGCTTTCGCGGTATATTTCAATGACCAAATCGGGAAAGACGACGTCCAATACAGACAGACACCCAAGTATATAAAATGCATATTATGAGATGCTAAGCGAGAAAGTTGTTTTGATTCGGCTTTGGCGCTTGATTTCAATGAAGAAACCAAACAATGTCGAACAATGTTTGCCTTTAAAAACCTTATCTTCCAGAAAACCCTTTTTTCGAAACAATTTCTGGCGTATAATAAACGCTGATTATTGACTTCGTTAGGCTACCGATTTACTCATGTACCTAGAATATATATATATATACGTATGTATGTGTATTTGTGCGTGTGTATCGTTGACCAAGACTGACAAGGTATATGTGTTTAATTTTTCTTGTCAGGCTTGTTTAACGAAACATGAATTAAAGAGGGATTACTGCCCAAATTCACAAACATGTATATTTGTCTTAGTGGCTTATTGCCTTCGTTGGGATGAATTGATTAAAAATAAAAAAAAATATGGCGTTGAAACGAGTAACACGACAAAATCTATATTCTTGAAATACTACTTTCTATTAAAAATGCAAAGAAAAAAGTATTGCCATATATATATATATATATATATATATATATATATATATATATATATATATATATAATGGCCGTTCGTATCCGAGTATATCTATCTGCATATGGTGGCTAGCCAATCCCTGTTGTAGACATCTGCTGCTCAGGCACATTTGAATTCATTCAACATTCTCAGAGTCGACCTGTGGTTTATACTGCATCTATGCTGAGCGGACCTTAGTTACAGGTTCTGGGAGAGAACGCATTATCTGTGATCAAAAGTGAACAAGGCCAGTATGCTCATACATACATATATATGTTAAATAATATTTTAGCAGACTATTATTTTTAGAGAATTGTATTTCTACTCTGACTTACTCATTTTGATCTTTGAGGTCAGATACAGGAAAACAAAGGAAGTCGATTCTGATTGGCTAAAACTAGCGTGGGAATGTTAGATATAGAATGAGTTTTCAAGAAGTTTTACACGTCGAAGTATGCAGACGTATTATTTCGTGTCTGGGAACGTTTTCCCAAATGTGGGTGAGAGAGTAACCCCACTGGCTAGTTAGAAGATGCACTCATCGACGTGGTTAATAAAATAATAGTTTTATTAAAAGTTAAAATTACTTTGTTGAAGTTCTCATTTATCTCCGAACTAAAAACAACTTGTGATCACCGACTGTGAGAAAAAAAGGCAACGTGAATGTGATGGAATCAACGCCGTCGCCCAAGACCTCACAGCATGGGGGAGACCGCCGCCCCAAAACCAACCCCAGAAGAGGAGGCTATGCAAGACATACATACATACATACATACATACATACATATAAAGACTACTCTAGTAAGTTCGATCCTCACCGAGTCTTGGAAATTTTTGGCTTTGCGTTGTGCTTAGCTAAGCTTAGTAAACAGCAATACACTTGACTGACCTTCAGTGCCAATGTTCTTGTTTCGTGCGTTACTCTCATCGGATAATTAACAACGTATTCATGCTTTCTTCATAAAAATAAGTTCAAAGTGCTTCATTTTTCAGCCAATCGTTTTCTGATAAACCTGTCAATATTTTCTCCAATCACGAACACATTCTCTCTCTCTCTCTCCATCTATCTATCTCTCTCACTTTCTACCTCCGTTTCTCTTTCAATATCAATCCCTACTCACAAAACACGCGAGATAAGAAATCGCGGGAAAAAAGTGTAGCAGTTCTCAAACATTTTCATTCCATTAACCTAAACTTATTTTTCCATGCTGTTGATTACTCCAAGCACAAAAAATTACATCTAGCTCTCTTCTCCAATTTTTTAATGAAATAAAATCACTAAACTGAATTCACGTTAATATTATTTAATGACATCGTAATAACTGGGGTTATTAAAACAGATTTATCTATAAAACTAATGCCAAAGTTGGGTATGTCTTTTGGCAACTATACTGTCAATGCATGGATCTGTTTTTTGTCGGTGCAAGCAGCAACCTGGTTTCACATAGAGACAATACTGGTATTTATTTTTCATGTTGTTTATTGTCGAAAACCTTGCGCCCCATAAATATGTAATGAGAAACGGCAGTAGAATGTTCAAGGTCCATCGTACCATCTTTTTTATGCTAATGTTCACCTAATAAAAAGTCCAAGAACCAATCAAGGTAGAAGGTTACCGAATAATGTGTGATATGGACGTAATAAGGGAAATAGTGAAGATTATGGGGAGAACGAATTAACGATTAACCCTGGACTTGAGAAGGTTAAGATCGTAGGGTCCATGGAAGCATCCACGCAGGAGTCTGTTCCACAAAGTAGCTGTTCAGGTTTTACGTACATATTACATTTGAACCCTTATAAGTTTTATATTTTTCTCCATTCTTTCTTTTTACATTAGCACGAAAATTTTGACTATAAAATTTGCTTTTATCTAAGTTTATTTATTTATTTTTTTGGCTGGTGTCGATTACTTACAAAGTAATTCGGGTTATACGTAAAATATTTTCATTATCCGACTTAAAGAGACATTTTCATCCAAATTTTAAAATTTCGTTGAAACAATGAAAAGGATTTGCATGATAGTGCATGCTGGAAAACCCATCATCAAAGATGAAGAAAAAACTTGAAGCAATAGAAACGTGGTTATACAGAAGGATGCTTAGAATACCATGTGAGCAACGATTAAATTTTAGAGAAAATGGAAACAAAAAGGACATTTATACTTAATATCAGAAAGAAACAGTTGAAATTTCTAGGACGCATAGTGGGGAAAGAGTGCTTTCAAATGAAAAAAAAAAAAATTAAAAAATCTTTAATTTTTTTTTTGTACATATATATTCCGTTTATTTTAAATGCTAAAAATTAAAAAACTATAATCCCAGTATAATATATATCTACAAGAACATTCCGATAGACAGATATGTTTTAATACTTTAAATTACGTAACGGCCAGTCTATACTCGGCACCTGAAGATTGTGTTGTTCATGAAACTCTTAGTCTTGTTATCAGTGAGAGGTAATATGCATATTTATTAATATACATACACAGACACATATTTCATTGAGTATGAAGAACATTAGAAAAATTTAGTAAAAACCCTGCAAAATTTTCCTTGTCCATCACATTCAATGTAACATGTATAAAAAAAAGATTGCGACACACATATATATATATATATTAGGTTGGTGCAAAGATAATGACGTAATAATGTCGTTTTTTGACGTTGAAAAATACGTCAAAAAACGACATTATTACGTCATTATTTTTGCACCAGCCTAATATGTGTATGTGTGTTTCGTTGAAAGCAAATCGTGTATGATCGCACGTGTGTGCGTTTGTGCATGTGCGTATGTGTGTGGTGAGGATTCTTCTTCAAAAATGTTGAGTGCAAATTTGAACTAACCAACCAAAAACTGAACATTGTAAAGGTCTCCAACAGAAAACAGACCTAAGCAATATAGTCCAGATTATCGGCAGCAAAAGAAGAACTATAAAATATCGTAATAATTTTGCCGTTGATTGAAGGCGAATGGTCTTTTCAGATCTTATCATTACGTTCATGTGACTGTTCATTTTGCCAACCATATTTTTTTTTTCTTCTCTAGTAAACATAAGGCCTTTTCTATGAACTGTTTCGGAGAAAGAGAAATAAAATAAAAATAAAAATAAAATAAAAATAAAACTCGGCATGAGCGAAACGAAGACAGTGTTTCCCTGGACAACACAAGGTCATCTTGGCCAGCAGATGAACAGGAAATAGACAGAAGAAAATAAATAAAACAATCAATAAATAAGTAAATAAATAAAACGTTAGAATTAATAGAACGAAAGAAAAGATTTCGATCGAAGAAAGAGAACATTTCTCGGGAATAAATATGAAAGTAATAAATAAAGTAAAAGGTGCAAATACAATCAAAATGACAAAAGAAAAATATTTTAAAATAGAAAAGAACACACAAATACACACACACATAAACAAAAAAACAAAACAAAACAATGGACAGCAGAAAAAGAAGTATTTTGTAGCAAACAGAATTTTGGCATTAAATCAGTTTTAATATAATAAATTACAAAAGCGGAGGATCTGATTCAATATTGACTTGGCTAAGAACGCAGGTCCCTGAGGAAATACGTGACGTATGGGAGAGCGGGAATGTCTATGTGATGCAAGGTGAGACAAGATATGTATTTAAATATGAGTAAATCTGTGTATGTATGCGTGTGAATGAGAGAGGAAACGTCTGTGCGCCTATTTGCGTGTATGAAATGGAATGATTACATGCGTTTAAAAAAAAGAATACATCGATGCGTATTTTGTGTTGAAATGAAAAAAGTGATGTGTGCAAATGAACGTAAATTCTGTGTGTGTGTGTGTGTGTGTGTGTAATATAAATGAAAGAGCCAATTTCTCAGTCACCTCTTAAGTGACTCAGGACCTATTTTTTTTTAGAAGATTTTCCGACCCCAGAACTTATTAAAGCCACCTAGTTTATTCGATTTCTCACTTTTTGACCCTTTAAATATTTTCTGGTCGCCACTTTTATTAAGACCCCTCCTGTCGCATATTCAGTATTATTTCGGAGTCCCATTTATTAAGACCCCGTTTGTATTAGGCAATTAAGAGTGTGTACACATGCAAATGTGAACCGCCAAGTCTTAATAAAAAAAAAAAAAAAAGAAGTTAATCCTTTTCTAATAAAACACGACAATATTTTCTCTAATCACGAACGCCATTGCTCGATCTTTGTATCTCTTTCTACCTCTCTTTCGATTTCCACTTCTAAACACCAAACACACGAAATAAGAAATTAGGTGTGGGGGGAGAGCTTAGCAGTTCTCAAATATTTTTTTTCATTCCATTACTCTTCACAGAAACATATATGGAAATCCTTAAGAATGTCTTCGTCCCGGATTACAAATATAAGCATGAAGTTTAAATATCCGGGGATTGTTTTAACAGAACATGGAAAATATGACACCGAAATCAGAACGCGCTTTGGAATAGCAAAAGATATTGCCCAAAAATATAAAGTACTAAAAACATGAAACTTTTGTTATGAACAAAGAAGGGTGCTGAACCGTTTATCAATCCTTGTATATCGCAGAAAATGTTGGACATTTTTCATACAGATGAAGATAATACTTGAGGCAACAGAAATGTAGCTTTACAGAAGAATGCTAAGAATACCCTGGACGAAATGAACAAGTCTTAAAGAAAATATTAGCAAAAAGGACAATTATACTTACATTTACGAAAGGGGCAGTTGAAATATATTTGATACATAATTTGACACTCACACTTCATAGGACATATCGAAGGCAAAGGGGACAGCGAGTGGCAGTAGGCCACATTTTTAACAAGATTATGTAAATGTATGGCAGAACGGACATACAAGCCTACATCAACGAGCTAATGAGAAGCATAGTGCTAACTACAGACAACAAAGTAGATTCTGTTGATTAATTTTTCGCGTATAACAAACGCTAGTAATTTTATTGATTTCGTTAGGCGACAGATTTACTGATGCAGCAACACAATATATATATATATATATATATATATATATATATATATATATATATATATATATATATGAGATAACGATATAGAAATTTTTATATATCAAGGACAATATGGGAGAAAAAAATATGAAAGAGTTGCAACAGTTTTCGTGAGACGCGTTTCGTCCTTCAGGACTTCATTGGACTGAATTTGTTGTATTGGTGCGACTACTCATGATGCACGAACGAGGGATGCTGAGAATTTTAGAATTTTAATAAAAAGAAAAAGAATTTAAATGAAATAGCTTGATTAAAAAATAAAAAAAAATAAATTCAAAATTCCCAATTTGTACTCATGTGTTGTTGCATCAACATAACAAATTTAGTTTGATAAAGTCCTAAAGGACAAATCGCGTCATACGGAAACTTTTGTCACACACACACACACATATATATATATATATATATATATATATATATATATATATATATAGTACGATTAATAAATTGTGGTAATGGAGAAAAACGCACAACTTTGTATAAATACTTGTAGTATGAAAAACATAGTTTTGTACTACTTGCACCCCTGAAGATGATCTTGGAAGGAGATCGAAAGTACTTGGGAAAAAGAAAAGAAAAGGAATTTAAACAGCTATAGCACATTTCTCTCACCCTTTAACATCAATACACGGAAGGTTATTCGTGAGTATGAACGGATTTTGTTAAAAATTAGTAGACATCATGCCTGTAATTTATTTAATCAGACATGCCTAAAAGAGAATTTGCAGCCTAAATACTCAAATACACACACACACGCATACATACATATATATATATATATATATGTATATATATATATGTATAATATGCATATATATATGTGTATGTATGTATATATATATGCATATATATATATATATATATGTCTGTATATGTATATGCACACACACACACACACACACATATATACATATGTATATGCACATATATGTGTGTGTGTGTGTATATATGTATGCACACACACACACACTATATATATATATATATATATATATATATATATTAGGTTGGTGCAAAAATAATGACGTAATAATGTCGTTTTTTGACGTATTTTTTAACGTCAAAAAACGACATTATTACGTCATTATTTTTGCACCAACCTTTTATATATATATATATATATATATATATATATATATAATCCTAAACGTTATTTTAGTCGATACAAGTGTTTGATTGGACATCTCCGTTTTGTTTTAGTGCTTTCAACAGTGAAATTAATGTCCACCGGCTGAGAAAACAGAAAATCTAATCTTAAGATCGAACTTCCATTGTCTCTCTCCTTGGAAAACAGAGAACGCATGGCCGACCCCTGCCGAGAAGGCAAGTGGAAATCATTCCAAATATCTTTTTAAAGAAATAAAAAAAAAAAATTAAAAAAAACTGGAATAAAATGATCACTGATCGCCTTTATCTTCAAGGGGCATAGCATTAAAAGAAATAATTAAATGCCCGCGAGATCATCTTTGTTCAACGAGGCTATTAACAATCTATTATTTCGAAATCATATGAATATAAATGTTTTTACGTTTGTCACATGAAAACATGCAGTTCTTAGATTTACCGATTCCTTTCATAGTTTTCACGAAAGGTAGTTTCCAGAGAAACAGCACCTATAAGTATTTATTCATGTTAACACTATAGAAAATGTAAACAAAAAGGAAACTTATACTTAACATTAGGCAGAGACAGCTGAAATTTCTAGGACACATATGAGGAAAGTGGGCTTGGAAAATCTAATACCCACAGGACAGAATGAAGGCAAGAAGGTCAGAGGAAAACTACGCTACTCAGTCACCTTAAGTAAATGGATGGCGAAATGGTTTAAGAGTAATAACAAAAAGACAACATTTATTAAGGACAGGCAATTGTGGAGAGCCATGAACGCCTACGTCCTGATGGGACACGACAAATGAAGAAGAACCCTATAGACAGCCCTGTAGATTACAGGATCAAACCTTCACCACGCTAGGTGTTGCTGCTATGGTTTCCCGATCAAGCAGGTTTTCACGTGGTGATGGTGCGAGGAGTCATTACTAGCTCCACACCCAAGCGGATTTGAATTTATCCTTCTCCTAGACTGGTTGCTAACCATAACTAGAGAGACCACCAGCCTGTCCTGATATTAAGCCATAATTAGGAGCAGAAGAGATGAATTCATACTTTTTCAAAGGTATTTGTGTGAAAGCGAACGCAACGGAAATTTAACTCAACACGTAAAATATATTTTCGACTGCGGGCACATTAACTGTTATCACAATAGCATCGGCAAATTATTTAATAATTTGTTCAATACTGTAGACATTTGCCTAAACTATGAGAGAAGGGCACATGTAGAGAGCAAACGTTGACGAATAGGCTGGAGGAAAGATAAAAAAAATAAAGAAGATAGAAAGGAAAGTTAAAAGAAAGTAAAGAACATAAATTTATTAGGTTGGTGCAAAAATAATGACGTAATAATGTCGTTTTTTGACGTAACGTCAAAAAACGACATTATTACGTCATTATTTTTGCACCAACCTAATATAAAATGAAAGAGACGGTGAAAAGAAAGTAAAGATCAAATAAATATATAAAGAGAGAAAGAGGGGAGATATGAAAAGAAAGGAACAGATTGAAAATATTCAAGAGAGAGAGAGAAAAAGAGAGAAAAAAGAGAGTATAAAGAGAGAGAAAAAAAGGTGAATACAATAAAAAGAATCGAAGAAAAAAAAAAGAAAATTTATAACAAAAACAAGAAAATACCCCCAAAAAACGCAAACAGCAGACAGTAACCGAAAAGAAAAGAAGAATCAAATAGTGAAGACAACAACGAAAATAAAAAGAAAATAGCGAAAAATATTTGGGGAGAGAAGATGGGGAGACTTCATCTCGACAAAAACCACTTTTGTTAATGGATGGTTTGATATATTTGAGTGTTTTTCATTTTATAAATCTCAACTGAATAGTTTATCATGCGAATTCTGAACATCGTATATTTATGAAGATCGGCGTTAAGAATTGGTGCGAAAAATAGTCTATTTGAAGAAAGAGTAGCGATATGGACAATAAAATTGTTTCCAGAAAGAAAGGAAAACAATTTTATAAATAAAATACAGTGCTTTGGTCCAAAAACTTGTTCCGTTTTTGTTGTTAGACGCCATTACGAACGTTTAGTATTAATCAGCTTCATATGAAAAATGCGATACTGCAACTTCGCGTTGCAGTATCGCATTGGACGAACAAAAGATACCTTCCGAAAGCTAAACAAAGTATTAAGAAACAGGTAAATTTCACAAGAAACAAAGCAAAGTGTTCTCAACACCTATATAATAGTCTATAGGAATCTAACCGAGAGATGTGAGTGGGGGGGGGAAACGATACAGACTTTTCCCAATATATGACGATCCCGACTGGAATTCGAACTCGATTATCCGATTTCTCATTCCGAGCCGTTATTTACCACGCTACCCGAAAATCAAACACCTGGTGTCCTCAAGCGGTCACCATCTCAGGTACTGACCAGGCACAACTTTATTTAACTTCGGTGATCGGACCTGAACTGTTGTTTCAACGTGATATGGCCGTAAGCTGCGTTTTTGACATATGATTTAAAAAAAATCATTTTAAGCAAACTAAAAATACGATTCAAATGCATGTGTGTGTGTGTGTGTGCTCAGTTTATGAAGATGTTGTGAATGAGCGAATACATCAAATGTGAGTTGAGAAATTTCACAAAATTTATTTAAAAAAATAATCAATCTTTGACCCATGCAGGAGTTAGCCATATGCACCGGAAATAAATCAAACGCTGAAAATTATTTGTACTGCAATAGTTATGCCCGGCGCTTTGATTTGTGGCTTTTGGAGGCGTTAAAAAGAAAGAAAGAAAGAAAGAAAGAAAGAAAGAAAGAAAGAAAGAAAGAAAGAAAGAGAGAGAGAAAAAAAAAATCTTACGCCGAATTTCCGTATGCAATTCACTAGCTAAACGTCAACGAATGTGAGCTATTAAAACTTCTTGTGGGATGAGCGCAGTCGAGGGAGCAGAATGTATCCTGCCTCATCTATAAAGTGAATGTTTTGTATTAGCCTTCTTGCATGATATAGCAATTGATTAAGCAGAGCTTAGATGCGGCATAAGGGCGAAAGTATGAAGCACCCAGTGAGGAGAGAACTCGATACTTAGTTACACTTGATCTAGCGAGACAATCTTGCTAATCATTTCACGTTGAAGTTCTCTTAAGCGTAACTTAGAAATGGCACAAGACCGAAAGTACGGGACACCCAGTGTGGATCAAACTTACTATTCATTAGTAATTGATCTAGCAAGACAAGCTTGCTACCAACACTATATATATATATATATATATATATATATATATATATATAAATAATAAAAATGAATTAAAAAAATAAGGAAAAGACTTAATTAGTCAGCATATAATCGGTTATAAATTTATATTTCAACAGTTATGCATATATATATATATATATATATATATATATATATATATATATATATATATATAATGAAATATAGTTTTAAGGTGTGCTATATTTATGGAATAAAGTGCTCAATATCAGAAATAGAGCGTATGTAAATATAAAAGTGAACACTGAAGTCAATACTCAGAGGCGACAGACTATTTCATGCCAGACGCAATCATCGGGCTACCCTAATATATATATATATAAGTGAACATAGAAGTCAACACTTAGAGGCCTCTAAGCGTTGACTTCTATGTTCACTCTGATATTGAGCACTTTATTCCATAAATATAGCACACCTTAAGACTATATTTCTTTATATATATATATATATATATATATATATATACATGCCTCAACAGACCGACTACATTTTATTAAATGATATAAATTCAGCCAGACAATTTAAAAAACAAAACAAAAAAAATTGTATGTTAATTAATTAAGTCTTTTCCTTATTATTTTTTTTTTATTTATCTATATTGCTCTGTATATAAATGTATGCACTAAGCTCTCATCATGGAGTTAATTTTTTAATTTTTATATATTTAAAAAAAGACCTCATTGGAATAATCCCTACCACCTACGGATTTAGTAATATATGTTTTAACCTAGAAAAGGTTACTGAATCAGCAATAGCCAAAAATTGTAATGAACCTGAATGAAATTCGAACTCGGCTCTACCGATTTCTCATTCCGAGCCGTTATCCATTGCACCACACCGCTCATCCTAAATTAAGGATTACAGTCCAAATAATGGCTGGCTGCTCGTTTCTGAGTATATACCTCTGCCAGATGCCCCCCCACCACCGGCCCTACGAGGCACATTTGCTTCAGCGCTCCCGGAGCCAATCTGTAGTTAATACAGCGATTATGCTGAGCGGAGAGTTGCTGAAAGAGAGCTCAAACTCTTGGTGCGATCAGAAGTTGAACAAAGCCAGTATACTCAAACACTCAGTCGCGGTGACTTGTGATTTCATGCTAAAGCAACAGTTTCGTCTACCATTTTTTTTTCACAAGGCTTAGATCAATCCTTGGTATGGCTTTGAAACATTTCTTAATGGGTCTGAACATTGAATTTCTCTCCACAGGTCATTATAAAAAAAAAATCACCTCCGATAAATCGTGAAATTTCGGCTGCCGAAATATGGAGGGGGTTCTGTGCGTGTTTAGGAATTATTATGGTAATCTGAAAATATTTTAAGGATTCAGCTTTAGCCAAAAGTCACCTTCAAGAATCACCTAAGCAAACAGAGTGTAAGGGAGAAATGAACGTATCACGATATCTCTCCGTTTGCAAGTTGAGGTAGATAGGCGCTTGTCTGTTTGTGCAACTAAATGCCTCATTTGTGTCATCCTTATCTGATCTCGTTGCTTCTATATCCTGTTTTGCGCGAGACGAGATTCGCCAGGCAACAAATGATATTCTTTGATGTTTTTTTCCAAAAGACTACATTTCAAAAAGATGTCGAGGATATCCTCCATTTTCTTTCTTCCCCCTTCTTTTCGTTCAGCTTTTAAGTAATATTTGTTTGAATTAAGTAGTGTAAGAGACTTGTCAAAGACAAAGACAATCTGGACAAGATCCGTATTCAACCAGAAATAAAAGAAATGCATAGAAAGCTAGAAGGAACGCGCATGGCGTTAGAAGCAATAACAATAAACGAAAAAGCGTTATTTAGGGATTAAAAAAAAAGAGGTAAAGAAAGAAGAAAGAATGGGGGAAAAAAAAGAAAGAAAGAAATAAATAAAGAAAGAAAGAAAAAATGAAAACATAAAAAAGCGCAGTAAAACCGAAATTTAGAAAAATTAAGAAAAGATAATTAAAGAAAACATGGAAAAAAACGAACGGACCAAATGGGAAAAAAAAAAAAAAAAGAAAGAAAGAAAGAAAGAAAGAAAGAAGAACTCGAAGAAAATACATAAAAAGAAAAAAAAAAGGGAAGAAAATAAAACAAATGAAAAATAAGGAAAGGAGATGTTATAACAACAACAAAATGAAAATAAAGAAAGGAAAGATGAAAAAAGAAGGAAGAGGGGTAGAAAGAAGCAAATAAAACAAAAAGGGAAATAAAGAAAGAACAGATGCAAAAAGAACAAAGGAATTGGAGAAAAAGATGATAAAGAAATAGAAAAAACACAAATAGGAAAAGAAAAATTAATTAATTAAAGAAAATAAGGAAAGGGCGGAATAGAAGAAGAAAAAGAGAAAGAAACCTAAAAAGCAAGATGGCAGGTGAAAAAGAAAAAGGAAGGTAGAAAGAATGAAAAAAAAAGGAAAAGGGGAAAGAAAGGAGAAAGAAAGAAAGAAAGACGAAAAAGAAAAAAAGAAACAAACTAACAGATAACGATAGGAACAAAACACAATTAAGTGAAATGACGAAAAAGAAAGAAAATATAATTTTGTGAAGAAAATAAAAAACAAAAATCTTCAGATATCAGTCTGTTGATATAAAAGTGAAGTTATATTCCATTTAATGATGAGTAATCTAAAAAAAAAAATGTCACTATTGAAGAGGTTTATCAGTTCTAATACACAGACACGTACAAAAGTTTTTGTACAGTGTTTATCAAAATGGGGAAAACGCATATTTTCCCCTAATGCGTGGACTGGGACTGTATTTTAATAATGCTTTTATTTTTTTTTTAAGGATCTTTCTCTTTTTAAAGGGTTTAGCTATTTTTTTCATTGAGCTCAAATATCTTTTCCGGAGAAAAATAATGTCAATATTTTTTTTTCTAAGATAGTTATTCATTTTCTCCTTCTTTCGCTTTTTTTTTTTATTTTTATTTTTTTTTTAATGTATACCAATATCTACCTCACCCATATTGACATACATAAACACCTTGCCCCAGCCCCACAGATAACGCTAGTGAATGTTTTAGTTTTGTTTTGTTTTGTTTTTTAGACCTGCTTGGCGAAACTTATCTTGGTTGTATCTTCCATTACTTGGATAGGCAACGCCAGTATTTTCTTTGAAGCAGGCACAACTGAAGAATTAATGCCACCTTTCTAGTTTTGGTGATGTAAAAATGACACGAATATATTGTTTTGTCACGAACTGACACAATCTTTTTTTCTTTTAAAAAAAAAAAAAAAGAATTAAAACAAAGAAACGATAAACTTTACATTTTAAGGTAAGTCAATTTCTGGAGTTGCCTCAAATTTTCTTTTTCAGAGAAAGTGGTTGTTCGCTGCAACAATATTATTTTTATGAAACATTGTCAAGCATTATAAGTTTTTGACTACTATCACTTATAACAAATTTAGTGGATCTTTATTCGCGCGTCCACGTCACAACAGAATGTGACACAAGGTCAGAGTTTAATGTGGGATTCCCGTAAACTTATTCAAGCCCCCTCCACACTTTCCATTTTGGGAACGCCTAGATACGGAAACTGAATATAGAATAAATTGCGCTAGAGGTAAGTGTAATAAGAAAAGTACGCAAGTGTGGGCTTTAAGAAAGCTTTATTCAGCTGGGAATACAAGGTTCGCGTATAGTGTCCTTTTATAGTCCCAGTAAACAGAAATAGCTCTCTTAAAGAGGAAAGTAACAAAACAAGGGGAGACCACTCTTCATAATTCATAAGTTTCTCCAACATCACAGGATGCTACCAAATCAAAATATTAACCCAAGAACTTGAGTAATGTGCTTAAATAACTTCGTCAGATTTAGACTTTATATGGATGTCATGCACAGCGCCTAACTCCTTCGGAAATACCTAGACTATCAGCTATATACAACCGTTTTCTCTGATAAATTATTACAAATGGTTTAAAGTAAATGAACCCAGTAGGTCTATGGCAGGACTGCATTTTGACGGATCTCGCAGACTAGCGATGCGAAATCACAAATTAAGTACTTTACCAAGTAATAAAGACAACATCACTTGAAGACTTCCAAAAGCAGCAGCAACTAAAATGGATAGCACATGTAAGAAAAGTGAAAGGAAAATAATGTGAAAGGAAAATAATCAAGATGTTGACTTTCCACACTATCTCAAATAGAAGGTTAGGAATGGAAACACCAGTACTAGAAAGAACGCTAACAGTGGATTTGAGAAAACTATTTTCCTGCAAAGGTGTTTTTAAAAAAAAAAAAAGAAAAAAAAAAAGATTTTATAAACTTCAATCGATAGTGGCGCTGTTTAGTCAATGAATGACAAACGTTTTCTGTGTGGAGACGGCTAACCCTATCATTACCATTTACTTCAATATTCATTTTGAAATACAGAGCACTAGAAATATTTTTGCAACACGCCGACGCTTGTAGAAATCCTCACATATTGTTTAATATTGTTGAAGTTATCGCTAACATTTTTGTCGAGATTTACAAACTCTACATTTCGTTCAACTTTGCAAACCAATCTATGAAATTCGAATAAGCCGATTTGTTTGAAAAAATACTTTGACAAAAACCCTATCTCGCAGTTTAATAATTGCCTTAATTTGATTTAATTTCAGAAGGATTCATGGTAAACAATATTTTTAAGAAAATTTATTTTTTTCGTTTTAACAGCGAAGAATAAATTCTGAGGTTTTCTTACACTTGAGCATACAACATACCAATTGGCCATGCGTTAATATTTCTTTTCTGGAGCCAAATTCCAAAATTTTTAAGCTTTTGGCCTTCTATATTTGTTTATACAGTGTAACCCGGATATAAGAGAAAACCGGATATAAACGAGATTTTATCTGGTCCCAAATTAGAGCCATACTTACCTAAACAAAATAGACCAAACCCGGATAAAAGAGAAACCCGGATATAAGAGACTTCTTTTCCGGTCTCGACAACTCTCTTATATCCGAGTTACACTGTATTTCTCGCAAACGCAGGGTGGATCGGAAACTGGATACTTGTATATAAAAACTTAAAGAAAAGATATGCAAAAACAATATTGCATTTTTATTAAATAAGAAATTGTTATTTTAATCATTAAATTGTTTTCACAATAGTAAGAGTATTTTGTATGTTAAATAATAAAACTTTTAATTTTAACCGCCCACCAAATTAATGAGAATTTATTGTACTAAGCTACGCACTCTAGCAAAACCAACTGTACTTTGTACCCCCTTACTTGTTTGCACTTTTCCCCCAAATTTTATTTCGATCGGTCAATGTATGGCTATTTTAAAGGGTGTGACGGACAGACTAACGGAATTCATAAAAGTTTATATATAAATTGTAAATTATTTTTAAATCATTTAACCCCAAGCAAGGTGATAAAAACCACTATGACACAAAGGGATTATTGACAGTGAATGAAACTAAGAAACCGATTATTGACAAGAAAGGCGAGTAAAAAAAAAAAAAAAAAAAAAAAAAAAACAGGATTCAAAGAGACAGAAGATAATAATTGACGTTGCATTTAAATTTTTGACGATCGCAGTTGTTAGGAAAACAAGAAAATGAAAGAGAGTCCCACAAGCGAGAAGTGCGAGAGGAGAAAACTATTGGCATAGAACTTACTGTTACATCTAGCAATTTAAATAGTGAAATTAAGACAATCTCGTACGGCGCTTTTAATTCGTGAAGTTGAGATACCGAAGAGGAAAGTTGATCAGAACAATTGCTAGGAAGATATCAATAGAAAAGCTACAGGGAAGCTATATGTCGACGGTGAAAAAGTATTTGAAACCGGCATATCATGTCAAGACCGATACCTTTTCAGTTTCTTCTTTGGATTTTGTCAAGAATCTGTAGATATGTAGTATTAGGTTGGTGCAAAGATAATGACGTAATAATGTTGTTTTTTGACGTTAAAAAATACGTCAAAAAACGACATTATTACGTCATTATTTTTGCACCAACCTAATAGAAACACCAGACCAAATGTGGCAACAATATTCGTTGCACGGACGGATGATTATTTTTCCGACTATGTACTATGATCTTTTTTTCTTCTTTTTTTACGATATGAAGCAATATCAACCATGATTATTGTTTTTTCACTAGTATTTACTTTAATATTCATTTTTTTTAATAAAATGAAGCATTGTCATTATTATTAATTTCTGACAAGTATTTGCTATCATCTTCATTTTTTTTTTAGATGACTGATTTTACGACGTCAACCCTTTCGTATTTTTTTTTTTATGTCTAAATCAATTTTTTATATATTTGAGTTTGTAAGTATTCATTAGTTCGATGCTAGTGAAACATTAACAGTTTATTTGGAATTTGTTCGGGTAAAAGACAAATGTTTTTTGTTTTGTTTTTTATTCGGTTGGTGCAAAAATAATGTCGTTTTCTCACATATGTTACTATGTGAGAAAACGACATTATTTTTGCACCAACCTAATAGTTCGTAAGAATGTGTGGGTCAAATAATATCAGATTGCTGTTTCTTCACGTAACAATATGTGTGGCAACTATAGAATTTCTTTTCTTATTTTTTTTAAAAATTGAGAATCATTAATTTAGATGATGAGTGCACGTTAAAATATCTTCCTTGAATTTATTATCCCTTTTCTGTTAATGAAATGCTACAAAGCAACGTATTTGAAATGCTGTATTGTAGCATTGCGGGTAGGTTTTGGGGGAGTACCGAGAAAAATTTTGTTGCATTCACTTTCGCACAAATAACATCGGGAATGGCGTTAATCAAAAACTTAAGTAGCAGCATAGATCGAGCTCTCTAACGTTGGGCGACAAGCAGTCCAAGAAAACTATGAATAGTAAATCGAAGTAACGTGAAACCACGCTACTAGCTTTTCCAAGAAAGTATTGCAATTTTATTGCAGAATTTACTTGGTTGGTGGCCCCTTTTGGGGTGCGGTCCTTACCTCCCCGCCAAACATACAGTTGGAGTACAAGACAGTATATAGATAAAGCATTGTTAAACATTATTATTAAATAAAAGCTGAGCGACATTCTAGTAAGATGAAGTCTTATATGAAAATACCCAAGAAGTAGAGAGATTTCACTGAATTCACCCATAGAGAAAATAAATCCATTCAGTGAAACTTGCTGAGCATTTACAGCGACCAAAAAATGGATGTGAGCACAGTTAAGCGATAGTTAATGCGTTTCAATAATGGACAAAACGATGTTAATGTTAAGCCAGGTTTGAGGCAACTCTGCACATTTGTTAACGCACCAAATAAAGAGCGCGTCGAAAATTTATATCCAATAGTGGTGACTATGTGGAAATATAATGTTTCGTAACTAAAAACCTAGTCTATACAACAGTGATAATAGGCTCCCTGTATCCGTTATCGTCTCCGTGGAAATAAACTGAAATTATTATTTTACTATACAGTCAAATGACACTGAAAGCAACAGTTCTCACTCGAATCACCGAAGAGAAACTGCTTGGCGACACCGTATACTGTAAGTATTAGGGAAATAAAGGAGAAGGTCGACCTTAGCCTGGATCAAGGAGTCATTGCAAACTCCACGATCTTTTCCTTAGCTGCACTGTATGCAGTGGCGGCGAGATGAGTGCCGCACCTCGGAAATTATCTCAGCGGTATTGATTGTAGGCCGAAGCTACATACGGTTTTTGAATTCAGAGTTGACCTTCTAAACTACCAACCAAAGCTGAAGAGCTTAGTCTGTTCTACTATTTATCCCAGGAGGAGGGATAGGGTATTTACGGGTAAATGGAAGTAATGAACTCGACAGGAATTTCTCATCCCGAGCTGCTATGCAGTCAGACTACCCGTACATCAGCAGAATAAATCCCGGTAAAAATTCCACTTTTGGAATTGTTGATTCGGATCATCATCGGAACGTCAGCATGATTCTTCTTTTTCTAGGTGCCATGTCTCTTCAGGACGTAAGCGACCATGGCTCTCCACACCTTCCTATCATTTTTAGATCTTAGTAAGTTTTTTCTTATTACTATCCCTCCCTGTTCATGCTCTGTCATCCATTTACACAAGCTCGTTATGTAGGTTACTCGCTGCTTTCCACCGCTCTTCCTGCCTTCAATATATTCTGAGTGTCAAATTCTCCAAACCCTCTTTCTTCATTATGTGCCCTACAAATTCCAACAGTCTCTTTCTGATTCTAAGTATCAGCGTTTTTGTTTCCAATCTCCCTAAAACTTCCTTGTTACTCACATGTTAGCTCCATGATATTCTCATCATCCTTCTGTAGAACTACATTTCTGTTACCTCAAGTCTCTTCTGCATCTGCGAAGAGATTGACAAGTATTTACTGCCATGTAGGAAGATCGATATTAAATAAAATTTCAGTTTTCTTTCCTGTGTTTCTAACGAAATTTTCCGGTTTTGTCGTACTTTGCTTAGATTTTGGAAGACATCTTTCGCTAGTACAATTTATTTCCGGATTTAGATATCGCATTTTCCTTCCATTGTTAAAACACCTCCCAGTTATTTAAATTTTTTACTTGGTTTTGGTGTCTCCAATTCGTAGTTCGCAATTTAGACGGTCCCTTTTGTTGACAACCATATATTCTGTTTTTCTTTCAAATTATGATTACTCCTTTCTTCACCCTTTCCTTTACTACCTCCATCGGGAGTTCCTACAGTTTCTTTCTGTTTCTGCTGTCAACACTGTGTCATCTGCATGTCATATGTTCTTAAGATTGTGATCGTTAATAATAAATCCTGGTTTAGCAGAATCGCCTTGCTATAAAGGTTGAATAGATCTGAAGAAGATACCTTCTCTATAAACGAGACAATGTAACATTTAGTTGCGACGGTTAATTGGACCAAGTTCATTTGGAATGCAACTGAAAAAAACATTATGATTAATGAATCTAACCATTGAACCTCATGTTCATTCAAGGACGATTCAAAGAGGACGACGATTGTATTTTAATTGTATTTAAGGGACATTTTCTTTTAAAGAGAACTATTATTTTGGTGCCATATTTTCGAGAAAATAGATTTCCTCTCAGCACTTAAGGATTCCCAATTTATTTAATTACTAATTACTTAATTGATTAATCAAATCAATTTACTTATTTTTGAAAAGGCGTTTAGCCCGTACAAAACTTCCGTTTTTTTTTTTCTTAAACACTGGATTTCATATGTTGATGTCTGTCTTCATGATACACTTTTTTTTCTTTATTTATTTCTTTTGAAATGTCTTCTGTTATTAGCTAATAGAAAATATTGAACTACTTTTTAGAATTTCTTTATGAATCATGAATCAATCTCTTAGAAATAATTTCATCTCTTTCTCTTTATTACCTTGATACTTGAAACGGGACAAATATCATTGTCCAGGATTTAACTAAACCTGCAGTTTCATTCTTTTCATCATTATTTTTTAACGATTAAGATATCGTAGAACCAAACTATAAAATCTTGTACACTTACCGCTACCCATTCGCTATTGCCATGGCAAATGTTCAGATGAGCTACATTCACTAGTTTCACCAGTTTGACTTTTACAATTAGGACGCGCCATGTCATGTACACAGTCGAATCATTTTCATTCTGTTAGTATTCCAGGAAGTTCCAATCGGACAGAATCTTCTGAAAAGCGGCTGCTTTGTGGAACAGACTCCCGAAAGGATGCTTCTCCGATTACAAAAATTGTCGTGATGCTGAATGTAACACCAATCAGCTAAGTGACAAACTTTATATTTGCATTAATTTTCTCTCTCTCTCTGTATATATATGTATATAAATATGTGTGTGTGTGTGTGTATGTATGTACGTGTATATGTTATTGTGTATGTGCGTATACGCATGTGTTTTTGAACATAAAAATATAGGTCCTTGCTAGATTAGATAATCGTTATATTTATTTTTTATATGTTTATATTTGATTTGTAACCTGGAGTCGATATTAATTTTGTCAAATTTTCTTAATTACACAGCGGACCTTTCAGTAAATGCTCTTCAGTTTTAGTTTCCCCCCAACCATATTAAACACACCAATTCATTCACTAGCTCAATCACTAAATCTACTTTCAAAATCTACCACGATTCTAACTGTAGAAGTCATAACATAATTTACTTCCTAGAATGTACACTATGCCAGAAACAATATGTAGGAAAATCTGAATGGCCCTTTCACTACAGAATTAATAATTATCGCAATCGAATTAAGTCGACTCCCCATGAAAAATTATTACCTGTAGAACAACATTTCCGCCTGGAAAACACGATTTCAAAACCCATGCCAAATTCAGTATAATTGAGAGAATAGAAAAGTTCAGAGCAGATAACATTATTTTAGAGTCCCATGAAAATAAGTGGATACAAAATCTAAAAACACAATTTCCAGCCGGGCTAAACCATAAATTTAACAATATAGATAGTACTAATATATAACTCAACAAATCAAAACCTACCCACATTTCTCACCAACACAAGACAGACATGCTTACTGAGGTGTTGAGGCCTCACACTTATACACACACCCACACGAATATACACACTTAAACACATCATACTCACTCACTCCCTAATGAGCCAAATGATAACACACACCCACAGCAATATACACGCTTACACATATCATACTCACTCACTCCCTAAGAACCAAATAACACACACTTAACAGAGACACATCCCCTCTCCAGGAACCAATAAAACTGTCAAACTGACCAAGGGAATTCAGGGAAGCATAGATCCATCCAGCTCTTATCTCAAATAACAACTTAAAAGAGACTGTTTGACCAACACAAGGAATGTTAAAAAATGCATGTTAAAAAGATAAAAAAATTAAAAAGCAAATGAAAACTACAGACAAAAGTTCATTTTCTCCATCAAGACATTCATTTCTGTAGTTTACTGCTACCAGCAAGCAGAAGTATTTCTTCTCCTGATGGCCGAAACTAGTCGAGGAATCTAAATGGAATAATAATAATAAAAACGAAAGAATATTAATCTACAAATCAGTGTGTCTGAAGATTTTAATTTTTTAATATTTTTTTATTGTTCAAAAAAAAAAAAAAAAAAAAATTATATATTTATATATATATATATATATATATATATATGTGTGTGTGTGTGTGTGTGTGTGTGTGTGTGTGTTTTCAGCAATACGACGGAGAAGGAGTGTCTAGTCATTTTTCTATTTAAAAAAGAAAAGCAGACTACATGTTTTGCCCTAAGCCGCGTGTATCTTAAGTTTGGGTTAGTGTTAGGCTTAAGTCTCTTAGGTTACATAATCGAATTATATATGTGTATATATGGTTTTTAATACGAACTTTTCACCCAATACAAATCAATCACAGTAGAGGTTTGTTTTCTAGATATTATCTTCTCAAAAACCGTTACTTTGCGAAACAAACTCCTGAGAGGACGCTTCTTCGATCATTACAATCTCAACCGCTTCAATTCTAGAGTCAACCGTTAATTAGTTTACATATCCTCATAATCTGCCCTTATTTCTTCATCTTTTTTTTACTAATTACTCAAGTAAAACAAGACCCAAGAAACACTCAAGTTACTGAATGAGGTTGTTGCATGAACATAAGAGGAGGAGGAGGTAAGAAGTGCAGATTATGAGAATATGTAGGATAGATAGCGGTTGACTCTAGAGTTGAGGCTGTTTAGATTGTAGTAATCGGAGAAGCATCCTTTCGGAAGTCTGTTCCACAAAGTAACGTTACTTGAGAAGAAGCTGTCCATACATAAACCGTCTATTTTGAGTGACTCTTGGGCCTTCTGTTGGGTGAACGTTTATTTAAAAAAAACATATGCACACAGATATAATTCTATTACGTAAAAAACAGAAAAAGGGACATTAGTGTTACTCGTGGTTTAATGAAAAAACATGTAATCCAGCTGCTTTTTTAAAAATAAAAAAGGTTACAAGAGATTCCTCGTCTGGTATATTTAACGAAAATACACACACACATACATACATATAGTGCGCGATGGGTAAATTGTCACCATTTTATGTCTTTAATTTCGCGCATGCGCGTTGTTTGTTTTTTTAGTTTGTCGACTGTATAGTATAGTAGCGTCTCTGATAAAAACAGCATCATAACGCAATTCACTCCGTCAGAAACTTGAAAACGACATGCTTTACATTCGTGTCGGAAGCTCCAATACGAACATTTCAGTGTTTAGGTGCCAATCTGAGGACAGTGCAGAGGATTCAGAAAGAGTTGGATGGGTCTAATGGTGATTAAGAAGGTGTCTGGAGTGATCACTAGTGATAACGACGTTATGCCTCCATTCATCATTCCAAAGGGCCTCAGACAGAACACCGAGGCCTACAGCATGTGCCTTGAAAAGGTAATGCTGCCCTGGGTGAAGTGGGTGGCTGCTGAAAGACCTTATATCTGGCAAAAGGACTCTGTACCATGCAGGCAGGAGAACCCAGTCATAGCTGTCAGACAATTTCTGCCACATCACCCCTTACATCTGTCCATCTAATTCCCCAGACTGCATCCCCTTTGATTATTATGTGTTGGGCGCAGTTGAGCGAAAGATCAACAAAACTCCTTGTAACATCAAAGATTAACTGATGGCAAGGATTATGGCAGCATTCACCAACTTAAGCAAGGAGATCGTCTAGAAGAGTTGCAGGAGATTCCGAAGTTGTCTGGAGGCCGTGGACCGTGGTTGAGGCCAATGGCGATTATATTGAATAAATTTATTTTTTAGTATTTCAAGATACTGTTGTGTAATTTTGGTAAATATGTCTTTTATAATAAGACGTGTGTTATTTTCATTTTTGCATAATTTCGACAACAATTTATCCATCACAGCCTCTGTGTGCGTATGTGACTCTGTGTGTGTATGTGTGTGTAACTGAGAGAAAGAGAGTTTGTGAAAGTGTGTAATGCTATATCTCTTCTTAGGTACGATAGTGGAGTGTTTTCTCGTTACCTTCTCCCGTTTGGAACTCAATAGATCAGCGTATAATGGCAACAGTTCCACATCACTCAAACAGCTAAAATGTTCTGACTATAATAACCAAAATGTAGATACTGGCCTAAATCGATCAGCATATATTAATGATAATACCTAATCTTTGAAATTAACCAATTCGTTTTCAATAGGACAACCAAGATAACGACATTAGTTCAAATAGATAAGTGTACAATAATAATAATTCCTGAAAATAGTTGAAATACTGTGACGATAACGACCAAAATGAGGATACTTGTTCAAATATAATAATAATTCCTCATCATTTAAATTAATCAGTTCATTATGGCTATGACACTCAAGGCGAGGACACTCGTTAAAACAGTTCAGTGTATAATAACGATAATTCCGCATCTCTGAAATTAACCAATTCGCTGTGACTACAACCAAAATGAAGACAATCGTAGAAATAGATCAATGGTATAATAGTAATTCCACATTTCTGAAAAACAAAATAAAAAAAAACAAACAAAAAACACCGTGCCTATACCAACCAAAATTAGGACATTCGTCCGAAAAGATCAGTGTATCATAATAATAATTTCTCATCTCTAAATTAACCGAAACATTGCAACTATAATAGCAAAGATTAGGAAATTAGTCCCAAATTAGTGTCTAATAATAGCATAACCTCATTTCAGAAATTCAAACAGATCAAAACTGAACTAAAATAAGAAATTACTTGAAGTTTGGTGTTTTTGAGACGAGAAGGTCGTCAGTATTTGGAATCGTATCGGGGATCAATCATTTTCTAAGTGATTACACGACGAACTCGCTTTGTGTCATTCTAAACTCAGTTTATTAAATATCATTAATTCGTTTATATAAGTCATGATATCATGAACAGGGTCAATTAAACAAATTCTCTCAAACCTTTTCGTCTTAATGATTACATAGTTTTTAGTATTTGTCGTGTCGCCTTTGTACCGAAAGAGGAAATTTTCGGGATGTACCTGACGCATATCGCTTGTACAAGGTACTACTTCTCTTCGAATTGGACGCAACGTTACAACCATTCCGGGACCAGATCTGCTCCCTTGCAGGGGGCAAATAAACAAAAAGGTAAGTTTAGCGTACCACAAGGACAAAAAAAAAAACAAATGGGGAATTCTATATTCAAAAGTATGGCTTTCGAAGAGCTGACCATTTGTGGCAGAGGGAAATGCACAACTCTCTCATTTACCAGGCAAGCCCTCGCGACATAAACAGAGTTTAGTGTGAAATCATATTTCGCTGTTTTCTTTTTCTTTTTCTTTTTTTCACATCAATGTATTTCATCTAAAACACAAAAACAACTTCCCATGTAACGTTATTTAATTGAATCTGATTAACTACAACCCTTTATATATATTCATATATACGTGTGTGTATTTGAAAGGTCGGGGGGGGGGTTAAATGTTATCGGCTCGACCCACCTACCAAAGTATAACCAAGTGAACAAACCTCAATTGTTTTTATTTATTTTGGAAAAGTTTCTTAGCATGAGAAATATTCAGCATATTTACAATATAATAGATAGATAGATAGATAGATAGATAGATAGATAGATAGAGAAAGAAAGAAAGATAGAGAGAGAAATGCAAAGGCTATATTATAGAAAAAATAGCATAAAGGGACGAGAGAGAGAGAGTGATAAAAAGTGAAAATGAAAGATTGAGGAAAGAAAGACTAAGAAAAAGAGAGACCAACAGCAGGAAAAAAGAGAGAAAGCTACAAAGAGATAAAAAGACAAGAGAAAAGAGAGAAAGAGACGCAAAGAAAGATTGAAGAGAAGATAGATAGATAGATAGATAGATAGATAGATAGATAGATAGATAGATAGATAGATAGAAAGATAGATAGATAGATAGATAGATAGATAGATATTAGGTTGGTGCAAAAAATAATGACGTATTAATGTCATTTTTTGACGTTAAAAATACGTCAAAAAACGACATTATTGCGTCATTATTACGTCATTATTTTTGCACCAACCTGATAGATAGATAGATAGATAGATAGATAGATAGATAGATAGATAGATAGATAGATAGATAGATAGATAGATAGATAGAAAGAAAGATTTATATTATAGAAAAATTAGCGTGAAGGGACGAGGGAGAGAGAGATAAAAAAAAATTGAAGAGGAGATAGATAGATAGATAGATAGATAGATAGATAGATAGATAGATAGATAGATAGATAGATAGATAGATAGATAGATAGATAGATCAAAATAGGAATAAAAAATGAGAGAGGATGAGAGGGAAAAGTGATAGAAATACAGAAAATAGAAAAATAAGAAAAACAATGAAGAAATAAAGATAGATCTGTAGCTTTGTCGAGGGTGCAGAGATATTGAGTAATAGCGACTGTTAGCCGAACTTTTCCGGTCTCTCTATTTGCCTAAGGTCGACCCTGACGCAACTATTTCGACCAGACACAAGAGGGAATTGTCCGGTTGCCAAAACAATTCCAACGTTGATCTCACTGGCACAATTCAGTCTCGATGAAAAACCCGCGGGATGACGGCCAGGAACCGACAGAAAAGAGGGTAATGTCAAAACTCCGACGAATCGGTGAAAATTCTCCTCCTCTTTCTAACTATACCGCAGCACCATCTACAATTTATGAGACTGGTTGATTAAGAAGAGCATTGATAGTAGTCAGGTGCAGTCAGACGCAGATTGGGTTGTGGCTCTCAGTGGTGACTGTTTGTAACCGGCACACAAAGTAAATTAATGTGTATACAAAAGGTTAATATATGTTTTGATATTCGAACCAGCATGCTCAACTTTGTTGCTATATTCACACCATTTCGATCGTTCTACCCTTCGACATTCCTCGTAGAATTTTGAATCGGATTTTGTATTTCACGGGCATAAGCTTCTCTCGTTCGGTTCCCCATACTTAGGGGATATTTCGTATCATTTAATATTCATTATTCTTGTCCCCTTTTCTGTTGAAGGGAGACGTGATCTAGTGGATTAAAACGTTATTTAAAACAAAACGGATTGTGAATTCAATCTTTAGGTTTGGAAGTGATGAAAAGTTCAGTGGAAGAAGCGAAAATAAATTCCTTGTTCAATAAAAGGCTGCAGACGTACCTAAATATGTATGTGGATGCGTGTGCTGATCGATATAATATACTATCCATAAATTTGAGAAATTTAAGACATTAAAAAGTATTAGCTAATACTTTTTTTTTTTTAATTATGAGATTATAAAGTTTTTACGTCTTGGTCGAATGGTGTTCCGATAAGTAAACAGAATATATAAATTGAACTTCTGTTCGTTCATTTTTCTATTCATAGGTCTACAAGAAAGCATCTGTAAGTGTGAATCGAATCATGAACTATGCGGTTTCCACCGATCCAAAAACTTCTGACGAAAAATTTAAACCCTGAAAACTTAGCAGTGGCTGAAGTGGGTCACCAACAGGGAACAGTATTTTAAGATGGAATCAGAAGAGAGAACAAGAAAGGGAGAGTTAGTGGTGAGTGTGTGAGTCAACTAAATCTTCCCTTCTGTCGGGAGAATTCCAGATTCGTTATCCAAAGAGCTTTTGATGAAGGGTGGCAGCTGGCTTGCTAAAAGCATAGAAAGATAATGTGTGACTAATTTATGAGACGGGGTGGTGTTACTTCAATTCATATTATATATATATATATATATATATATATATATATAAATAATCCTTTTCCCGTGCATATGAATCAGTTCAATTATATTTTTATTCTCTTTAAATATCAATTTCACTTTGATGCTATATGAGTGAGAAGAGTTTCAACTACTTATATAAAGCCACACACACACATATATATATATATATATATATATATATATATATATATATATAATAGAGACAGTGCGAGAGAGAGAAAATATGTGAGTAATATAATGGCACAGAAATTGAAAACGGCGTGGCGAATCGGGTTAAGTTAACAGTCGTTTCTCTCCCGTTCACTTCACAAAAATGTCTTCGGAAAAGGTAAGAATCCATCTTCCTTCAGCTATAGGTTAAATAGCAGATTAGAGTGGGCTCTCTTGCCCTGGTTGAATGAAGGAGACCAATTTGGAAACTTAGTGCACCATTTCTTCCGAAAGTGTGGCTGGTCCTACACAAGCTTTAACCACTTTTAAAAAAAATCTTTTCACCTAAGTAAGGCAATAAAGCCACTAAGATTCAATAAGTTACTGGGTGTGAAAGAATATGACAAAAAGAAAAAAATCTTAAGGAGAGAGAACAGTAAAGAAAAAAGAATTCAGAAAACAGAAGGTAACGATTGACATTACATTTAAACTTTTGAAGATCAAAGTAGAGTGAGAAACAAGAAACTAGTGCGAGAGAAGAAACTTTTTAGCATAGAACTTGAAGTTACATTTAGTTACATCCAGATATTTCAATAGAATAATGATGAGATCTAGTTGCCAATCTTGTACTGCGTTTAAATTCATGAGTTCGAACTAACAGAGAGGAAAGCTCATTAAAATAAAGTGCCATGAAAATATTTATTGAAAAGACACAGGGAAATCACTTCATGGTGGTGGTAAAGTGGCTGAAGCAGAGATACCAAGTCAGGACCGATAAAATTACAGACCGGTTTTTTGAATTTTTTCAAAAATCTTGTTATATATATATATATATATATATATATATATATATATATAGTAGGATAAGCAGACCACACCTAGCAGCGAAATACAATGAATGGTAAACGTGCACGATTTTTACGAGAAAAATCTCTACCAACTTCCCTAGCAACTGACCATGCGGTTGATTCAATATAATCATTCTACTATATGTCAGTAGAAAACGTGAGACCCAGAAGGTGCAACGTGAGACCCAGAAGGCGCAACGTAAGATTCAGAAGGCGCAACGTGAGACCCAGAAGACGCAACGTGTACCCAGAAGGCGCAACGTTAGACCCAAAAGGCGCAACGTGAGACCCAGAAGGCGCAACGTGAGACCCAGAAGGCGCAACGTGAGACCCAGAAGGCGCAACGTGAGATTCAGAAGGCGCAACGTGAGACCCAGAAGGCGCAACGTGAGATTCAGAAGGCGCAACGTGAGACCCAGAAGGCGCAACGTGAAACTCAGAAGGCTCAAGGAGTTGGTCTCTTGGAGGTTAACATCAGCCATACTGATGGATGACGAAGTTGGTTCACTAAGATTACTAAAGAGAGCAATTTCGTTTTAGAGGCGATACAATTTACAAGCCATTTCTCTCTCCAGTTAACAATTGACTGAATTATTTTTCGAATTCAGCTACCAGTACATATATATATATATATATATGTGTGTGTGTGTGTGTGTGTGTGTGTGTGTGTGTGTGTGTGTGTGAGAGAGAGAGAGAGAGAAAAAAAGAGAGAGAATACTTCTGTAAATGGTTGGCAGAACAGCGATTATGATAGCAAAAAACCAAAACATATTAAGAGCAATAAAGGACAGGAAATTGGGGAGAGCCATGATCGCCCACGACCTGAAGGAAATGCCACAAAGAAGAAGAAGAAGAATTTACTTTGATAGGTAAAAATCGGCGTTTATATTTGAGTCTTTTTTTTTCTAATTTGTTTTTATTTTAATATTTCTTTTCCCTTTCGTCCCCCAAATGAAGAAATGACTTGAATCTACAGAAATATGCTGAGGATACCATAGACCGAATATGTGAGCAACGGCGAGGGTTTTAGAGAAAAAGGAATCATATATTTAACATCACGAAGAGACAGTTGAAATTTGTGGGGCACGTAATGAGGAAGAAGGGTTTGGAAAGTCTGATACTCACGGAAAAGATTGAGTGAAAGAGTGAGAGAGGAAAACAGCACGAAGCACACTTCATGGGCTTGAGTAAATGAATGGTAGAACAAGGATATATAGAAACAGAAAAATAAAAACAGACAAAAATAAACAAAATTTATTAAGAGTCTGTCTATATTTTTGAGATGAGGTATTATGTACATTATTTGCATTATTCGGACTATTGTCCTCATCTTTGTCGCCATATTTATCACAACGTTTCGGCCGTTGTACGCTCTGGCCTTCTTCGGATTGTTGGAATTTCGAACTGAACCCTTTATTTCGCTCACTGGGGTAGACTGTTCTAGTTCCACGTGCCATGTTTGATGGATGTCAGTTATCAGTTATCTCCCGCTAATTTCTCTCTGAATGTTTTCCACAGCCTTAACCAGTGATCTAGTGACAAACCCAAAGAGTGTGAGTTCAATACCCGGTTAAGGCAGTGGAGAACTTTCAGAGGGAAATTAGCAGGAGATAACTGATAACTGACATCCATCAAACATGGCACGTGGAACTAGAACAGTCTACCCCAGTGAGCGAAATAAAGGGTTCAGTTCGAAATTCCAACCACCTGAAGAAGGCCGGAGCGTACAACGGCCGAAACGTTGTGATAAATATGGCAACAAAGATGAGGACAATAGTCCGAATAATGTAAATAATGTAAAATTTATTAAGACCTACAAGTGACAGGAAGATGTCGAGAGCCACGATCGCCTACGTCCTGAAAGGACACGACAGAAAGAAAAAGAAGAAGAAGAAGAAGAAGCATTTACTTGGTTTGGGGTTGGTTAAATACCTGTCGTTTATCTTTCAGTCTATAAGCATCCATTTGATTCGGTAATAGGTAAATATTTGTCGTTTATATAAAGTCGGCATATTATAGGCCCTGGATGCAGGACTGTTCAATTTGGATAATTTTACTGTAAAATAACAATACCTAACGTCACTGCTATATTCCAACATCTTTGGAAATGTATTCGATATTTTTTATATACATGATGATTGAAAAGTAACTCCCCATTTTAAAATACTTATTTATTGTTTAACTATAATTATTACAAGAAATGGATGTATAACTTTTAGCTTGAGGTTTTATTTAAAATTCGATTTGGCCACTGGATTTCATTACCAGTTTATCAATCGTGTCAAATGATTTCCACAGGAACTCTTGTCGTTTGGAAGACATAACTTCTTGTATTCACCCTTCACGTTCTTCCCAAGTCTTGATTTGATATAGTAGACTTGCAATTTTACCTCCCCCCCAAAAAAATGTTACAGAGTGTTAAGTAAGGACTCTTGGCTGGCCACTCGCACATAAAATAAGGTGTTATTTTTCAATCACCCTGTATTTGCTATTGTAAAGATGAAACCGTATGTATGCATGTTTGTGTGAAAATGTGCATTGTGTATACATTTTGTATATTCATAGGAATTATAGTACATATCTGATAACATCTTTATATGGCCTTCTCACAATATAACTAAAATATGTATAAAACCGACCTTAACATATGTATATCAAAATAGATATTCTTAAACTCTCTCCATTTTTCTCAATTTTATTCTAAATATGAAAGGGTGGATACCGATATGCAAATGACCGCACATCGATGAGAAAACCTGGTAAATATTAATGGATTATTAATATCTGCAATCTCCCAGTTTTTGTGAGGAATATGGAGCTTAGATATCTGAAAGGCCGCAATGATGTATCATTATAGAATGGACACTGTCCACTTGGAATGGGCTTTTGAAAAGCGGAAAGACCATTTTTGAAATTTTCAGTCTTGCTTCTCTCCAGCCTTTCCACCCTAACGATTTGCATTTTGATATTTTGGTTTCACTATTATAAGACCAAACTGAACATCACCCTTGAAGAACTTGGGGTTGTTTTGAATACGTCGGAGAATTGATTGCTTTTTCATTAGAATCAAATGAGGGGGGGTTGTCGCCCCAAATCTTGTCTGCAACCTTTTTCGGAGGAGATGTGATACATTTCAAATGTATTTTTAAATCCATGAATAGAAATTAGCAATTTTGTATCTAACTGGAAGCCGAGGGAATTTCTAAAAAATTACAGTCATTTTAAGGTGGAGTTTTCAGGACCAACTTTCTCAAATGAAGGAGGGGATATAACCTTAAAACTCAGGGTGATATGCGTTTTATGGGCGGTTTTGTTTCGACAAGCTGACATGAAAATCAATATGAAGCATAGATTTTTAAATGAAGCTGTGGTAGGATCTTAAAATCCAACCCAGGACACTTCGGTTTTTCGCAGGATGTCTACCACGGACCAATAGTCACGTAGCTGGTCTTGGAAGTGAGTGATTCGCAATACGTATGAGATCTTGTGCCATACTCAGTAAATAAAGAACAATAGATAGATATCATCAGTCCCATGACCGTGTGTGGTCGTAGGGTCGCTGCGTAGCTGAGAAGGTGACCAGTTCCCTCCACATATCTGAGGAGAGAGCCGGAGAGATATTCATTTATAAGTAGTATGTCTTGAGCAATTAGATCTGGTAGAGTTCAAACCACAGCCAATATTTCGAATTGAAGGCTCTCCTTGGTTCTGGGCACACGGCTGTTTATTTCATCAAGAGACCCCTCCTCCTTGGACGTTGACCTATCTTGGAATTGCTCCACCCAGCGATTCCAGGTCTAAAATAATCTAATTAGAAACTTAAACTTAAAAAACACCACAACTGTTCTCTCCCAAATTTAGTCTCACATCTCCCGGTTACATTTTGAAATTTAAATTTAGTCAGGGTTTTTCTACCGAGTACTATATTTGTACTCTTTGTTTTTTGTTTTTTTTTAATCAACAATGTTATATGGCGCAGGTTTCACTGAACTGTTTTGAGAATGGACTGAACGCAATTTGTTTTCTTTTAATGTATTTGCATTTGATTGATACTTAAAAAGCTTTTGGTTACTTGAAAGGAAAGCTTGCTTTCCACGATGCGTCACTCACTCACAAATGAATTCGACTTGAATCACCAAATCAAGAATTACTGACATCATTCAAATAGCAACCATCTGAACACCTTGGTCATGAGACATGAGTATAAAAATCAGAAAATGATATAACATGGCCGTAAGTACAGCGGCAGATCCAGAATTCATACAATGATACATTCGAACCTGTTTCTTTTTATCTCTTACCTTTCCTAACATTTTGAAAACTCTTACCTATGTGGGTAGTATAACGGTCATCGGCTGTAAGAGTGGAATTGGTGAATCGAGTTCACATTCCATCCGAGGGTGCGGCATTCACTTCATATTAATAGCCTTTTGAAAGGTACTGTATCCATCTCATCTTCCCTGAGATACGAGTTAAATGCCAGAGCAGAATGACAGTCTAAGAAGATAGGAACATTAAACCAATTGGGCATACTGATGTCATCGATTACGGATCGGTGATCATTTAAACTTTATCTTTTAATGGGTGCATCTCAGAAGCGCCTAATGCTCTATCCATGGGGCGGTAACACGCTGTATTTGTGTCTGTGGAAATTGTACCATCTAGACATCTTTTGGCGTTTATCTTCAGTATCCCTCCAGAAAGGTTGGACATAACCATTTAATTAATCCCTTATTGATCCCTTATAAAATATGGCTCAGCTAATAAAAATCACTGAGAAAGGACATCAGTTACCGTATATGGTAAAGCAGAAATATACAGTGATGGTAGTAGATTCTGAAATTTCCTGAAAAAAAAGTCATTGGATTTGACAAGGATGAAGATGAAAAGAAAAAAACGCTGTAGGTCATATAAGCTTTTCTTTTTTATCTTCCTGGAAGGTTAAAAAGTGAGAACTAAATTGGAAAACACAATCAATAAAGAATTAGGAGTGAAGCTAAAGGGTCAACTTAAAGCTGAGTCTGCCGAAAACACCTTTAGCTTCCAATATTAATTCCTCACAGTTAACTGCTACATTCCGCTTCCACTAACCTTACAGACATGAACATCATTTCTTTCCACACCAGGATTGAATAGACAGATGACCACTTTCGTCGTCTGCCGAAATAGGCTATTTCCCATATGAGGTAAAAGGATTTGTTTGATTATTAATTATATATGACGGGAAAGAAGGAATAAAATAAATCAGCAAATATAGGAGAAAATAAAGAGAGTGAAAGAGTAGACATGTGATAGGCAAATAAATTAAAACAAAGTGGAAGGACAAATAGAAAAGAAGAAAATGAGGAGAATGAAAATTACAGGAAAGAAAGAAGGAAATGGGAATACCAAAAGACCCGAGAAAAGAAAGACGAGTGTTCAGGAAAGAAAAGGAAGGAAGTAGAGAGAGCAAAACTTGAAGGAAGAAGGAGAAGTCAGGTGAAAAAGAAAGAACAACTAAAAAGAAAGAAATAAAAATGGAAAGGCAGAAAAAAGAAGAAACGGAAGCATTTGAGATATGAAAATATGAAACAAGAGAGAGAAGATTGGACTGGGGACTCAATGAATAAAAGAGACGCAAGAATGGAATGTAAAGTAGAAGAAAGAAGAGGAGAGAAAACAAATGGAAGAGAAAGAATGAATGAAAGGAAAGAAGAAAAAAATGAAAGGAAAAAGAGGAATATGTGGAAAGTAAGAAAAGACGAAGAGGCAAGAATAAATGAAAATAAAATAATATGAAATAACGAAGGCAAGATGGGAATGAAGGAAATACACGTTAAATATGAAGAAAAAATAAAGTAAAAAAAAAATGAAGAAACTAAAAGGAAAAGATGGAAAAAGAAGGATGGAAGAGAAGAAGAGAAAATTGAATGAAAAAAAATGAAAGAAAAGAAAAAAAAGGTAAAATAGGTAAGCAATGGGAAGAAATGAAAAACAAGATGGTGGTCAAAGAAATAGCGACAAGAAAAAGGAAAAGATTACATTTGAAAATGAGTAGAAGGATGATATGAAACTGTTTACCTGCCCACCACACTACCATAGTGTGTTTGACACAAGGCCATAATGGGTAACCTTGCATGCAAACATGCAATTATTCCAGAAATTATCCAGTTTCCTGGGTAGTTCCCTTTTGAGAACACAGTAATTGAACCAAACCCTTTTTCTTTAAATGCAATCATGGAAGTGCTACCTGGGTGGAACGGAAGGAACTCTCCCGGAAATGGGACTTTAATTTCCGCCAGGAGGCTAAAAAGACCGGGAAGCAATGTCATTTACTACGCTTAACTTTGATTGGCTTAAAGTCACAAAGACATAGCAGCCAGTGAGGATCGTATTCCCATCTCAGTAGTTATGGCCAACAAGAGCAACTGGACGTGGCTCCCTTGTAATTTAATTAGTTTAGGATAACCCCAAATTTATGTGGGACTGAATGGGCTCACGACTCAGTGATAATGGTCTACCAGATTAGCTCGTTATTCTACGCCAAGCGGCTTTCATATTTATACTGCTATTATTTGTATTGTTATAATCTTAGCCTAGCATTGGTACAGCGGCACAAGTATGAGGCACCCAGTGGGGACCAAACTCACTACTCTGTAGAAAAGGTCACCAACCATTAGCCCGATAATGACGCCTCAGTAGTAATGGTCAACCACTTTAGCTCGCTAAGCTTTACCCTACGCAGAAGCGCTCAGGACAATGATAGAAAGAAAGGAAAAGAAATAAATTCGAGGAGAAAGGTGGCGTGGGTGGAAAAGGATGGAAGAAGAAAGAGGAGAAGGAAAAGAAAAAGAAATGAGTGGAACGAAAAGAGAAATGAAAAAGAAAGAGTAGAGGAGTTGGAAATTCAAAGGAAGGAAGGAAGGAAGGAAAGTGTGTGTGCGATTGAACGAATAACAAAAAGAAGGAAAGATAAAAGGAGCGAGTGAAGGGAGCTTTCACGATATTAAATAATTAAAGTAAATACTGGATCAGAGAGAAATTCTTGAGTTGTAACAGGTGCAAAGCGTAATTAGGTGTCAATACTTTGGTGGAAGGGAAATCGAATCGGGAAAGTTGGAGATAGAGAGGAACAAAGAGAAGTTATGGTAGCCAGGAAGGGTGCCCAGTGGCGATCATTGCAAGAATTGGAACATTGAGAACAGCTGTTGTTGATATTTATAATCATCAGGAATATTGTTTGAAATTCTACGTTTAGTCACTAACATTATTGCACTATTGCTGTTCAGCAGTACAAAATGTATGATTGTCAGCTAGAGGAACATTCCAAGGTACAAACTACAAATCGGCGGTATTTTAACTGATGACAGAAAATGTGACATGGAAATCCAAAGGCGCATTTGAATAGAGAAAGATGCCTTCCAAAAGCTAAGCAAAATATTAACAAACAGGAAAATGTCATTTGAACCAAATAAAATAGTGCTAAACTGTAATGTAATATCGGTTCTCCTCTGTGGCAATAAATGCTGGGCAATCTCCTCACGGATGAAGAGAGACGTAAGGCAGTAGAAATGTGGTTCTACAGAAGGCTGCTGAGAATACAGCGGACTGAAAAAAAAATGAGCAAGGAGTATATTTTAAGGAGAGTGGAAAAAAAGAACGTTTATACTTAGAATCAGAAACAGCTGAAATTTCTAGGACACATAATGAGGAAAAAGGGTTTAGAGAAATTGATACTCACAAGACATATTGAAGGCAAGTGTAGCAACCAGTAACCTACCTAACAAGCTTGAGTAAATGGAAGGCAGAATAGTGGAAGGAAGTGATGGTGAAATGATATGACTTACTTCATGCTACAAAGAATATTAAGTTGTGGAGAGCCTTGATCAACCACATCCTGAAGGAGCACAGCAGAATAGCTTTTCCGATTAATATTCTCATTCTTGATGGTTCTGTTAGTATATTTTAGCTAATACATTCTCCATCCTTCCTTATTCAAGAGATAAGACGAAGCCTATGTTTTGATATGAAACTTAAGAATTAAAAGCTATACATGTGTTTTAAGTGGATACATTGTTATCGTGCGTTAATGAATGAATGAAAGTAATACACGTAACCTCGACTCAAGCACAAGATGGGATTGGAACTTTCCGGAGTAGTAATAAAATGTACATCATTAATTCGGCAAATAAAATATTTCATATTTAAAGGGCTTTCAGAAAGTAATTACGCATTTCCCTGCTATGCATTATGAGTCAATCAACCAAGGCAAAACCAAGATTAAATGATATTGTCTAAAATAAGTTTATTATCTCTTCTATCCAACAGTGTGTCGTTTATTGTATAATACAGAGATTAAATAGGGAAACTTGCAAAGATAGAATTTGGCTTCTTCGGGAGCTTTTGCTTGGGAACCGAACATTCCATGGTATGCAACAGTCCTTTAACCAGGAATGCTAACCTTTCGTTTTTGTATCGCATTGTTACGAATAAAGAAAAATAGATTTTCAATGCCAAAATAAGACGAAAAAGACGGTGGTTTTCCCAAAATGAGAAGCCAGTGAAAACACCAGAACCAAGACAACATTCAAACACTGATTCATTCCCTTTTTTTAAAGGCGTATCAACCCTTTGGGCTTACGTAAAGTCGAAACATATTTGAGATATTAATTCTTTTTTTGCAAGTGAATATTGCATTAACAATTTTTTTAGAATAACAATAATTTTTTTACAGATACAAATCATAGTATTTAATCCATTGCTGGAGGGAGAAGATCTCTCTCTCTCTCTCTCTCTCTCTCTCTCTATATATATATATATATATATATATCTGTCCCAAGGGTATTTGAGCCTAAGTGAATGTAACGAACTCAAATGGAATTCGAACTCGGCTCTCCGATTTCCGATTTAGAGCCACTATCCATTGCACAATATTACCCATCGTACATCACCCCATTTACAGAACTCCTTGCCTTGTGTCTGGCGGAATAGGAAAGGTGTGGTCCATTACGAGCTACTAGTACATGAAAGGGACAATATTGAGGATGTTTTTCACCTATATATCAAAAGTAGCGTAGAACTATGCAATTCCGTTTCAGTAGTTTTCAGGGGTCGCAGCCGTAAATCCAACCCTCATCATTTATGACGATTCTAGACATAAAAGTTATCCTTTTGCACGAAGCTCAGAGAGCACGTCAAGATGACGCCGCTTTTTGAACAAGAGCCGGAACACAAACTTCGCTGCAAAACGATGCATGGTCAGGTTTTCCTGGCAGACGACACAACTAATTCCAGCCCTGTGAGAGAACTAATGAATTATTCGACTACGGTCATCATGGAAGACTTCACGAATTTATTTTACATTTTATGGTGTTTCGCTGGGGTCTGGTTGCCTTGAGCGCTGTTCAACTTGAAAACCCTGAATAAGTATGACGAGAGTCTTTTTGAGCTTCACACACGATTCGATCGCAGAGCCGTTTCAAAAAGGAAAACGTTACAGGAACTGAAGGGATATCAGAAACACACATTATAAGTCAATCATTGTAGACAACACTGTCATTCTAAAAAAACATCTCATTGTAAAAGACGTTTAAAGATTATACACGTTATACAAAACAGTTTAAGCTAACCCTCAATGTCACTCGCTTTGAAACTAGTTGATGATGCTGTTTAAAAGGTACACCAACATGATATTACTACTACTCATATCCAGTACGGCTTAGAATTACCACTACTTATACACAACATAGATAAGAACATAAAATGTACTAACAAAGAACCCAATGAAAATGGTATATTGGACTGATTGAAAGCGCTTGGGACAATAACCACTCTGGACAGTTTCTACATTCTCTTAGTCCTCATAAAAGAAAAAAAAAAACTGTAAGAACATTAAAGAACCTTTCTGTGTATGATGATAAAAGACATCCAGTAGCAAAGCCTCTGATCTGGGGGTTTTGAGAAGCGTGGACCTACCTCTTAGTTTCTGCTGTTCCTAAGTCCACAATGACCCAGGAAGGTAGCACCCGTTACTGTCCCAGCGATGGGCAAATAGTGAACCCCCAAACTGGGGTCAAAACATAAAAATATACAAATAGATTAGAACAAATTATCACCAATACATTTTCATATTAAAAAAATATATAAAAACATACTATCAATAGATTTTTTGGAAAGAAAATTAACAAAGCTCACAAGAAAAAAATTTCGGTATGAAATGACCCATAAGGAGTTGATATGCCTTTTAAACCAAATCAAACATTAAAGAAACTGAATATGAAGATTAAACATCTTAGAAAATAAAACAAAGTGAACTTCTTTTTTATTTGACTAAAATGCTTAAAATGAGTAAAAATCAAGTCTTGTTTTAAATCACTTCCAAGAACAAAAATATTAAGAAACAGAAACTTTTCATTAGAAACAATGAAAAGAGTGCTGAACTGAAATGTAATATCAATCCTCCTCTATGAAAGTGAAGGTTGAACAATTTCCAACACAGATTAAACAGAGACTTGTGGGAACAGAAATGTAATTCTACAGAGGGATGCTGAGAATACAATGGACGTGACATGTGAATTACGAGGAAGTTTTAAGGAAAATGAAAACCAAAAGGACAATGATACATAAAATCAGAAAGAGACAGTCGACATTTCTGGGGCATATATATATATATATATATATATATATATATATATAGAGAGAGAGAGAGAGAGAGGGGGGGAAGACACGGTAGAGTGATGGATAGCGGCTCGGATTGAGGAATCGGAAAGCCGAGTACGAATTCCAGTAGAATCCATTACATGTAAGTGCTAATACCCTAAAGGTATTAATCCTTGAAAAAGGCATTAATCCTCTTCTCCTTCCAGCTATGGGTTCTATAGCCTTGGCTGGCAACTGGTCTAGGAGAAGGATAACTCTGAATTCAAAACCCGCGGAGGGTTGTTTGGGGGCCTTGTGCACCAGGTCTCTGTATTCGTCCCTTCAAAAGTCTAGTTGGTTCTGCACAATGACTTCACCACTATAATCAAATTATATGTGCTGGTGTCTGGGCTGTCGGTTCCTAGGAACTGAGCTATTTGATCCTCATACGTCGAATACGACGGGACAGTCCACCCTATATATATATATATATATATATATATATATATATATATATATATATAAAGTATCTCACATTGAGTGTCAGTGGTAATAAAAAAGTACATATACATTTAGTTACCCACTACTTTTCGGAAATATATATATTGAGTGCTCGTTTGTGAGTCACTTTTGACATATTTCAAATTCTATGTTGTGTTAATAGGACTCGCCTGGATTATACCAACGGATTACTACCTATATATATATATATATATATATATATATGTATATGTGTGTGTGTGTGTGTGTGTGTATAGAGAGAGAGAGATGACTTCTAAATTGGAAAACCATAAATTCAAGTGACGTCATGAAATCAAGTATCGTGAAAAATATATCAAAAGGAAAAATATATGATTCCCTCCTTAGGATGAGGCTAAAATAATTGATTGGGAACATCACTGAAAAGTGTGTAGAGTGAACGAAGCTGCTTACCTGAGTGTGATAAAAGGCTGAGAATACCAGATTAGTTGAGAGTTCAAACAATGTTGATACCCACTGCGCACCTCCACGAAAAAAAAAAAAATACAGTGTGCATCATCTACAAATGAAAACAATGGTGACGCCAAGAGTCTTGACGTACTGAGAACATGCGTCGATTTGCTTCATATATGGAGCCGGTCTTAAGCACTTCGACGTTGTGTAATGGTTAGAAAGCTTGTCTTGCTAGATCAGTTACGACTGAGTAGTGAGTTCGATCCTCACTGGGTGCCCCATACTTTCAGCCTTGTACCACATCTAAGCCGGGTTTAGAAAATCACTATATTTTGGGCACCTCGAGGCGGTGTAATGGTTAGCAGGCTTGTCTCGCTAGAACTATTACGGCTGAGTAGTGAGTTCAATCCTCACTGGGTACCCCTTACTTTCGGCCTTGTGCCACATCCAAGCTACGTTTGGAAAATCACTATATGGAGCCGGTCTTTTCAGACCGCGATAAAAAAATATTTTGATCGCCTAAAAGAATTTCAGATGTTCATATTCAGAATTGTCAAAATCGGGAAAATTTATTTTTTGTTGAAATAAACACACGATAAAAAAAGCCAGAGAAATCGTTAGGCAAAATATAGTGACCAATTCAACAAGGAAAGAATATTAGTCGAAACAATCCAGTTTGATAAACCTGTTCCCAGATTTTTTAAATCCTTCCACCCGAAGCAAGGCGAGAAAGCCACTAAGATGCAAGAATGAGGAAAACGTTAGTGACAATCAGTCAGTCATACACGCTTAGGCGATCATCTATCTTTCGATACATAACTGACGAAGCAGATTTTTTCCCGCAGTAGGTTACCATTTCTTTCTGCGTTAGACCAGTTGTCATCTAAGGCTATAGAACCCGGTCTGTCCTACCGTAGATGGGGGAAGAAGGGGATTCATACCTTTCCCAACGGTATTAGCAAGTAAGTGAATGTCATGGATCTGACTAGAATTCGAACTCGACTCTCCGATTCCTCAATCCGAGCCGCTATCCATTACTCCACCGTACCTCTTAGTGACAATAAAAAACAGTATTCAAGAAGACAGAAGATGGCTATTGGCATTTCAATTAAATTTTTGAAAATTGTAGGTGCCAAGAAAGCTAAAAATCGGTAGGAATACCACAAGAGGGATAATAGATTATTTGAATAGGACGTCCGGTCGCATCTATCTAGTTCAACAATAAAATGCTAAGACCTAATTGTCAATCTAGTAGCACGCTTAAATATATGCAGTCGAGGCACCAAGGTGGAAAGCTCAACAGAACAATTGCCATGAAAATATCTGTAGAAAAGACGGAAGGAAATCATGTCACGGCGGTTAGATAGTGACTGGTCGAGATACCAAGTCAATATCGATTACATTACAGGCTCTTTGAATTTTGCAAGTAATCTCGAGATATATAGTAGAAACATCAGACCAGATATGGTAGCAATATTCAACACACAGACGAATGGTAGATTTATAGATGTGCAAAATGGATTCTGACGAGATAAATTGTCTGGCACGACACAGTGAACCAACTTTCCTAGTAGTAGACTAAGCAATTGATTTAATATAATCACTCCACTTAATGTCAGAGGAAAACGTGAGCCCAATAAGGCGTAAAGACTTCTTCTCCTGAAGGTTATCATGAATCATTGATTTAATGGAAATAACCTGTCACCCCCATGAGTAACTACACTATAAGTAGTAACCACCTATAAGTATCCGTAAGGCAACAGACTACGGAGACTTGCTGGAATCTGTTCCAGCAAGACGGTCGAACTCTCTGCCTTCGGGCAGAGAGAAACCCGAATGAGGCTCTGCCGAAGGGTAGAGTCTCGTTCGGGGAGGTAGACTGCCCCTGAACCCGTTTATACGGTTTCAAAAGGGAATATTTTTGGCCGAGCCTACGGGCTCGGAGAACCCACGCTAAACCGTCCTTGTGCCACATTACAACCCTCGTGGGTGGGTAGCTAAATATACTTGCTGGAATCTATTCCAGCAAGACGGTCGAACCTTCTGGCTTCGGGCAGAGAGGAACCCGGACGAGGCTCTGTCAAAAGGCAGAGTCTCGTTCGGGGAGGTTGACCAACCCGATTCTGTTTTTATAGTTTCTACGGGCATTTTTTGGCCGAGCCTACGGGCTTGGAAAACCCACGTAAAACTCGGCCTTGTACCACATCTTTCCCTCGTGGGTGGGCAAATAAATATTGACTTGCTGGGATCTGTTATTCAGATTTTGGCTGCGATCGAACTCTCTGCCTTCGAGCAGAAAGGAATCCGGACGAGGCTACGCCGAAGGGCATGGTCTCGTCCGGGGAGGTAGACAGACCCGAACCCGTTTATGCGGGGTTACGGGGAATTTTGGGGCGTGCCTACTGACTCGGATTGCCCCACATTAAACTCTGCGTTGTGCCACCTGCTTCCTTGTGGGGAGACAGGTGGATACCGACTTGCTGGCATCTGTTGACTTCCACTCAGACTTACGCGGGAACTACCGATTTTCCAATAGAAGCACTCACTACCAGATTGACTAGCAACGATCGTGCGCATAACTGTACCTTATTTCTTATTGTACTGGTTATTATAATAAACCTTTACTTATTTTATCCACCGTTTTTGTCAAGTATATATTCCTATCAGCACGGAATATAACAGTCATGTTGATGCCAGGTTCTCTATGGTGATTGAATGGATGCAACTTAGGAGGTGCTAACATTTATAAGTTCTTCATTTTTCCAGTTAACCATTGTTTGAATGTCATTTTTGAGAGCAATTACTAGTTTGACTTTGTCGGAAATGCAATAAATATAATAAATTATTATATTATTTACAAATCAAAATAATGTTAAAATGGATGGTAAAAAAGACATACGAATACATATGACTCATATTCTTTATTTTCTATGTGCCGTGTCCGTTCAGGACGTTGACGATCATGACTCTCCACAATGTCATGTCCTTTGTAGACCTTAGTAAATTTTGTCTTGTTGTTCTCTTTTAATCTCTGTTTCGTCAACACAAGCTCTTTAAGTAGGTTATGCACTGTTCGCCCCTGTCCCACGTGTCTTCAATCTGTCCTGTGAGTGTCAAATTTTCTAAGCTCTCTTTCCGCATTATGTGCCCTAGAAGTTTCAATTATCAATCTCTGATGCTAAGTGAACTTTTTGTTTCCATTTTCTCTAAAATTGTGTCGTTTCTCACACGTTCAATCCTTAGTATTCTCAGTATATTTCTGTTGGACGACATTTTTGCTGCCTCAAGTCTCTTCTTCATGTGTGTTAAGATTGTCTACTATTCACTACCATATAGGAGGACAGATACTATATAACATATCAATAATCGTTTCTTTGTTTCTAACGGATATTTCCTGTTTTTTCTCAGACTTGGCTTACTTTATGGAAGGCACCTTTCACTATTTGAATGTCTTCGGTGTCGTATTTTCCGTCCTCTGTTAAAATACTTCCTAGATATTTAACCCTAGAACACTAACCATCAATTAAAGTTATACCACTACTAACCATGGGTATATCATACCCGATTTTACAAATATCAAAAAAATATTAAATATACATCTTTATTTGAAATATTTTACATGAAGGCACTTCAAACTGTACTTTGAGTTAACATTAATAGGAATTGAAAAACATTATTTAGGTAAGAAAATCAGGTACGGAAAATTGTAATTAAAAATAGGAAAATCTGCGCTGGGTACTATATACCCATGGTTAGTGTTCTTTTTAATTGCTGGTGGAGTAATAGATAGCGGCTCGGATTGAGGAATCGGAGAGCCGAGTTCGAATTCCAGTCGAATCTATTACATTCATTTACGTGCTAATACCTTTGGAAAAATGTATAAATCCTCTTCTTCTTCCGCCCACTAGCTATGGGTAAGTAGCAGGACCGACTGGGTTCTTTGGCCTTGGATGGCAACTGGTCTACCGCAGAAAGAAATGGCAACCCACTGCGGGGAAAAAAAATCTCATCAGTCATGTATTAAAAGATACATGATCGCCTAAGTGTGTATCAAGCATGGCACTTAACTGACTTAATTGCTGGATTTTGATATCTCAAATTTATAATTCGCATATTGTGTTGTTTCTTCTGCTGACAAGCATATATTGTATCTTCTTACAATAGATGTTTAGTGTTGAGGGGTCCTCCCCTTTTTACACAAATTGACTCATCCAGTATATACATATACTACTGCTACGTGGAGACCCGAGAGACAGACCGAAGAACGAGAGCAACAGAGGGTGAAGGTAACAGACAGACAGAACGAACGTTGCGAGCAAGAGTCACAGTGAGCAAGCACGTAGACTCAGTAAGAAGTCATACAGCGACACTTCCATACCAAAGACTGTATAGATATTTTGCTACTAACCCGTATTCCAGGAACTACTAACCTGCATTAACAGTTTGTATTATTATGTTAATACATTATTTTCCTATATTCATTCTTGGCGTTTGTTATTTATTGGTACCGGATTTCATCCCGGAATTGAAACCAAAACAAAACAAACAAACAAAAAATATATATATATATATACATATATATAAAATCTCTATAATTATTACCATATTTTTGATTCTACCGATACGAGGCAGTCAGTGATGCAGCTCATAATAGGAGCACTGTAATTTTTCGATCAACAGTGAAATGCTTTTAACATCGAGGTTACGAGATATGTATGCATCAGTCTGTGGCACCGATGAAAATCTATAAAGAATCGAGACTAATCCAGATGGCAACACGACTGAAAACGGATACTAAGAAAAATATTGATGAGGCTTGCTGTCGTTTGAATTCCAGTGCAAGCCACCAGTGGAAGTTCAATGGGTATAAAAGAATGATGGTGACGATGATGACAAAGATTCTGATGAAAAATAATGATAAAATTAATAGTCGAGATCAATGCAATGATGATGGTTTTTGTGATAGAAATCGTTCAAAATACGTTAGCATGCTTGTTTTTAAATTACGAATTATGTTTTTAATAATCGTAATAATGACAGTATAATGACTATCGTTAGGATGAAATAAAGTTATGAAATTAATATCAATTGAAAACGATTGCAAAAATTGTGATGGTGAAACGGTGAAAGTTAACGATATTCATGCCAAAGCTGAAGATAAAAAAAAGAAGCAATAACAAAGAGTGTCTCGCAATAAAACTGACTTTTTTTTTTCTTTTTTTTTTTTTCATAACCGGATGCTTCACTCGTAAAGGAGAATATCATATATATTCAAACATAGTTCAAGTTTTATTATCAGTTTTTGACGTACAAATTAAGGGGTCGCAATATACACAGGTAATTATTAGGTTAGTGCAAAAATAATGACGTAATAATGTCGTTTTTTTTGACGTTTTTTTAACGTCAAAAAACGACATTATTACGTCATTATTTTTGCACCAACCTAATATATTGAAGAATTTAAAACTCGTGCCTTTTCGGTGACCTGTTGCACTATACACAGGTCATTTTTTTTCTGGAGGTTTTGAAATTTATGCGAAAAAAATCAGGGGTTACACTATACATCTTCAGTTTGTGAATGAGTATTTTTGTGATATCAACGGACACTCGTTGCCACTTTTGTGATGCAAACGAATACTTGTTGTGACTTTTGTAATGCTCGTTGTAGTAGAGACTTTGTAATCGCAGATACAACTATAGTAACGCCGTTGAACAATACTGGTGTCAGACGCCTTCGAATAACACTAGCACTAATAATATTTGCTTGATAATACTCGTTCGAAAAAGTAATCTGTATAGTGATCCAAATAGAGAAATCGTATAGTGAACAAAGTAGAGAATAGAGGATAGTATAGAAATAACGATCCGTATAATATAGAGGATAGACTAGAAATTAAGATCAAATAGATGTCACTCGATGTCCTACTTATGCGTTTCCTGTATGGTCACGTGGTCTACTTAATTCAATAATAAGATCGCTTGTGTTTGCTCACTGGCGATCTATGTTCAAACTCAAATGTCGGCAGCGACACTTAATTCCTATATAACAAGTATATACTGCATTTTAATGCTGATTATATTTGAACTCAGTATAGGTGAAGTTTCAACATATTGCTGTCTACTGTTTAGTGTTACTCCGCCATTTAGCCATACTTATTATTTGGCCGTTGAAGAAAGAATTAAAGATGGAGTTGTGTAGTTTTTAGCTTATAAGTTGTTTGCAAGTTTCCCCACTTAATTTATAGGTTGTCCATTAAAAAGGACATCATTAGTGGTCAAGAATGAAATCGAGTGTTAAAATTCATGCCAAAAATTCGGAGGGTCGCGTTATACAGTCGGCTTATACAGAAGTATATACGGTAAATAAAACGACAGGAGAAAGAACTAATACTATTGTGTTGCTGCATCAATACGTGAGCAAGATCAAACAAATACTCACGGAAACTAATTTTTTTTTCGATGGTTTTGCTTGTCGACGAAGCCTAAAATACACCGACTTCATTCCCGTAGAGAAGTAAAACGTCCCCGAAAAAAGGACTACATTTCGACCGTATGTCTGAAAACTCAAGTATAAACCATACCAAAGTTTACCTACAGACTCAAGTATAAATACAACCCTTGTTCACCTATAGACTGAAGTATAAATGCAACCAATGTTTACCTATAGACGCAAATATTAACTTGACCAATGTTTACCTATTGACTCATGTATTACCTCGATTAATGAGAATATCATGGCCGAAGTATATGAGCAATGGGGAAGTTTTAAGGAAATACGAACAAGGAAATTTATGCTTAGAATCATAAAGAGACAGATGAAATTTCTAGGACATGAGCTTGGAGAATTTGATACTCATGGGATATGAAAGATATGAAACTGTATATTCTCTTTGTTGTATATTCTTTTATATTCTCTTGCTTCGAATATGTCCTGTAAGTTTTAAATTTTTTAAGCCTTCTTTTCTCATTATGTGTCTCAGAAATGTCAACTGCCATATGTGAACGAGAGTATTCGAATTCTTTCAAAACGGGTAATTGGACCTGGCGGCTGTAATGACCGAGCAGTCTAATACACGACCGGATCATACAGTGCTTTCGCCTACAAAAGCGGACGTAGGTTCGAAACCTACCAGAGAGCACATTTTCTTAATTCTCTCGAATACACAGGCCGGTAGACGTAATTCACACTGATTGAAACAACAGGGCGTCAACTCAGATACATTATCCACTAAAAATGAGTAGTAAGAAACTGCATTACGTCTTGTGAGTTTTGAATTCTTCAAGGCTTCTTACCTCATTTTGTGTCATAGAAATTTCAACAGTCAAGTCTGAACAAGAGGATGTGCATTCTTCCAAAAGTGTAATTGGACCTGGCTGTAATGTGATGCTCTCTACGGCCAAGTGGTATAAAATATGACGGATCATGCAGTGGTTTCCTCTACAAAGGCGGACGCAGGTTCGAACCATGCCGGAAAGCACATTTTCATTATTCTCTTGAATGAAGAGGTCGCTAGACGTAATTCCCACCGTTTGAAACAAGAGGGTGTCAACTCAATATTTCAGACATTTTGCACTAGAGGCTGCTCACAAAAATAGTTTCTTGTGGACTTTTCTGGTGGAATGAGTGATCAAGAAATTAATTCTAGTTTATTCGTGTGCTTCAATAACAGGACGGAACAGCTGCTTGTATATTCTGGAAATGGCGAAGGTGAAGAGTATCAAAAAGGCTTCCTTCTTCGTAGCCCTCACCTGGGTGGACTGCAAGCTAACAAAAGGATGGTGTTTGAACTCCTTGACCCTATCAACTTAATTAGGAAAAGTTATAAATCCAAGCTCCCAGCCCACACTCGTCCCAGACCAAAATATTCCATTCGAGGCTGAATGAAGATAGATAAGAGTATTGCCTCTGAGCAATGAAGTTCAATTCAAGTTTCATTCTTTCACTGCCAGCTTGTTTAACAAGCATCATTGTTTATCGCGATAAGGACTCATCATGTTCCGTCCATTAAGGACCTGGATGAACATGGTTCTCCACAACTTCCTGTCCTTTGTAGTTCTTAGTAAGGCTTGACTTTTTGCTATCCCTCCTAGTGAGTACCAAATTCACCAAGCCCTCTTTCCCTATTATTTGTTCTAGAAATTTATTTTCCGTTTCTAAGTGTAAGTGTCTTTTTTGTTTCTGTTTTTCCTAAAAAATCCTCGTTACATAAATGATCAGTCTATGGTATTCACAGCATCGTTCTGTAGAACCATATTTACGTCGCCTCAAGTTTCACTGCCATACAAGAGGATTGACACTACATGACAGTTCGGCACTCTTTTCTTTGTTTCTGCGAAAGTTCCCTGTTTTTTTATATTATATAGGCTGGAAAAGATTGATTATTTTTTTTTTAAAAGAAAATTCAAATAATCTCAAATCAATTGAAGCCATTTAAAAAGGAGTGTGAAGCAAAATGTCTACATGAACCAAAATAACACCAGCATTTCACGCAGGCGACTTTTCGAGAATAAAAATAATGAACAACAAATGTTCAGGCACCTCATTCGCTCAGTTAAAACTAGGTTGAATTTCGTAAAGAGTTTTGATGGGAAATGTCGTAAAAATATTGTTGATAAACTGACTGTGTTGGTTACAAGTAAAGTCGGTTTTATTACGAGACACTATTACGTTAATGACAATCTTTGTGGTGATTTTGGAATGATCGTTTTACTATGATGATGATGAAATAAGAAGAGACGTGAGAAATATGAAGAAAGCGACAACGAAATGACTATAATGCTGTAATGATAATAAGAAAGGCAATATTCAATAAAAGAATAATAACAATATAAAAAATAAAGGCACATTTGATTATTCAAACAACGATAACAATGAAGGCAATGAAATTAACAGCAATGATAAATATAATGTCTGTGTTGACAAAATGAAATTTAATGACGAGAAAAATCATGATTAGAATGATAATTACAGGTAATGATTATATAAATTATCGTATCAATGCAAATGATAAAGGTAGAAGTTAATGATAATTTGGAAAATGTAAATACTTATGATGAGAAATATGATTTTGTTAATTTTTAATTATAAGGGTGAAAATTGTAATGATCTTGATCATTTCGATAAGAATGATGAAATATAAGAAAATTATAAAAGGTGTCCCATCATAAAAATGATTTTTTGTCTTTTGCAACTAGATGTTTTGCTCTAAAAGAAGCATGGATATAACTCTTGATAGAACTTAACGGTATTGAAAATCATGGACGATGTCTTGGACTTTTCCTGATGTTTGGAACGGGAGCTGTGAGTTGTTTATAGATTGAAACACTGTTCATTTTTTGTGGAATTCAATGACAGTCCCATTAGTGAAAAAATGAATTGCGAATGTTGTGTTCGAAGTTCTTTTATAGGTTGAAAATGCTTGATATCCTTGATTTGGTAACGTAGCAAGAAATTCATATCATCTCAGTATTGATGAGACATCTAAAGCCATCTTGAAGCATTGTGTTTAACCCCTATTTCCCTGGGGTCAGTTTAAACTGACACATTATTTTCTTCATAAACGGTTACCATTTTTCAAAAGTTCGTATCATCTTGCATTTTTCACCAGTTATTTTATCATTGCGTACTCGATAGAGTTCAGAGGAGTGAACATAGCTGGTCAGCCATATTTCTTTTCGAATAACTTCTTCACGGTAATTATGTTTTTTTTTCTTTCTCCTTGTTTTTTCGTTTTCTTATTAATATTTTTAATGTCTTTTTTTATTACAATAACAAAATTTTATACCTAGATAAATATATTTAAATATCTCAGTTAATTTTTCCCGTTCCGAAAATGTAGTTTCTAATTATAGTTTACGTATGAAAAGACATCAATTGAATATATATCCTTCTGACATCAGTTTAAATTGGCCCTTTCATTATTCGCCATTGTGACCATTAAGTTCAAAATTCTATGATTTCGGTTGTAAAATTGGAAATTTTACAATGTATTTCAGTGAAATTTTCACTTACCAAAATTGTAGTTTATAAATATAGTTTAAATGTATGGAAAAGGGAGGTGCCAAACAAGATATGATGCCAAGAGCATTTGGATGCAAATTGCAAATGTTTTTTGAACTTGCTGAACAAAAACAGCAGCATTTGATTCGAATAACTGGCAATGGTTTGTCGGAATAAAAATAAAAACGAGTTTTCAGAAACTTCTGCCATTCGTTGTAAAGTAAAAATCCTGGGTTTTATGATGAGACACATTTTAATCGTGATAATGATGATTCAACATTATAACAGAGAATAATGATTTAAATGACAATTAAATCTTAACAGTTTTGCTAATGGAGAGAAAAAAAAAAGATGCTTGGGGTTTATACTGTACTCACAATGCTAAAAGTAATGATAACACAAAATGAAAAGAAGATAATAATAATTAAAATAACATTTAGACTAATAGCCATAACAATATTAATAAGACTAGTAATGATAACAACAAACACAAAACTGTTAACTATGATGATGACCATACCGAGGATGATGATGGATTTGAAAATGTAATTATGATAATGATAATGATGAATTTACAAAATAATCATTTAAGTGAGAGGTTACTGAAAAATTCTCGGCCTGGCCAAGAAAGTATTAATTCAGATATTTGATCGGATTTTGATAGGTGGGTCAGTCCGAGAACTTAAAAAGAACCTGCTCGTTTAATGGGTGTAATTTTAATAATGCAACTATAAGTGTTATTTAACCCATTAACACACACCGTGAAATCTGGTATTAATTGTAAAAATAAAAATTAATTAAAGGTTTATAAAAAAAATCGGGTAATTTTTTTATAGATTTCAAATAAAAACGGTATTTTTAATGGTCAACGTCCCCAAAAATAAGACAGTGGGCATTGATGGGTTAAATTTAAATTTTGATAATGCAAGAAGAATTTGCATTTTATAGTTATGAATCTAATGGAGGTGCAGTGGTTAATAGATTTTTTTAAAAAACACTCAGAGTCGAATTTCGTCTGTGCTTCAAATTAGACTGGGTTCTATAGCTTGGCTGGTAACCAGTCTAGAAGATCGATAACTTTCAAATTCTCCACTGCTTTAGAATGATATCCACACATAGGAATTAAACTTTTTGGTCACTTGTTGGTCATTATTATTATTATTCCCTTTGATTTCTGGTGTAAATTCATTTTTCTCGGGATCCCAAACAGAGACCTAAGTTCAAAAATGGCATCATGACATTTTCCACTGAGCACTTTTTGAGAAGAAAAAAACTAAGATCACACACAAAGCCCTTCGTAAGGTATGGCCTGTACTTGTGAGTACAATATTATTATTTTTTCAACCGAATATCTTGCATTGTGAATTTTCTTCATGTTGTACGACCTCAAATAGCACCTTTCTCGGAGTATTTGTCGTGCCAAGCAATACAGACTTTTGAAGCAATGGGATACTTTCGATGTTCTCAATGTAATGACTTTCCGTAGTATTTGCCCCAATGATAGCTGGGACATTAGTGGATTGAATGTTCCACATTCTGGAAACTTCAATCCAGAGGTCGGTGTATTCGTTAAGTTTGTTAATTTTTTTAATTTTTTTTTTTTTTTACCTTGATATTATGGTACTCAGGAACAGCCACATCGATAAGTAGGAATTTTTCTTGTCAACGACAATGATGTCTGTTTTGGTGGCCTCAACAACACGGTCTGTTTGGATTTTGAAATCCCACAAGATCTTGAGTTGGTCGTTTTCGATCTGATTTCCGACAACGTCCCAAATAACTTTATATGATAACAATAATTGAAATTTTTAAAAAATATTTATATTAAAACAACTAATATTAAGAATTTTTTAAAAACAGAAGGTGATACTGGGTATATAAATATTGATATAATTTGGTTTAAAATTAATTATTTGCCACTTGGATTTTCCATTGAATTGAACACTAAAATTAAAATAAAATAAGCTGACATATTGGAGCGTTAATCATTATAATTAAAATGATCACCATTGTAGACAAATATACAAATACACTTACATATATAGACTAGACGATAAAACATATATTCACAAAAAATAGACTCCCACACGTATATTTTAAACTGGCATGCAAATGCACCAACTCACAATGTCTGCCATCTATAGAAACACAAAAGTATAGCACACGCACGCGCACACACATAAATAACTAACAAATTAAAAAAATAGGGAATATTTTCTAATTTTGTGTGTTCATATTTTAAGGATCTGGGTAAGCGTTTTTATAAAAAAAAAAAAAAAAATGAAAAGTCAGAAACCTGTAGATTATTGTACAGATTCCTCAAATTAGGACATTGAATAGAATTTATCAAGGAAATGTAATCTTACAATTAACATACATATACTTGGGAACACGTAGCACTGGCAAGTGATAACTTTGCAGTTAAGTGTATTTTGAAAACAGTGCGAAACTTAATAAACATTTCATTTTATCGGGTTTTACAAACTTTATTAAATCACTTCAAATATTATATTTTTATGACATGTTTGACATTCATAAAATATAATATTTTGTGAAGTCCTTACTCTTATTAGAAGGTTTTTATATATGAGTCTTTACTAGGATAGGCAGACGTCCATTATATATTGGACATGTCCCGTATCGGATAATTTTCCCCTGTCCCGTACTGACCTTACAGTATATATTTCCTTACACACACACACATACATACATATATCCTTATACTTAACCAATAAGAAATAGTTAAGCACAACATACCATTAATCTGCGTCTCTGCCTTTTATCATTTTTAGCATTTCTATCTTGATCTCTGACGAAATTTTAATAAACTAAAATATGTTTAAGATCTGTTTCCTACCATATACATACATACATACATATATGTGTGTGTGTGTGTGTGTGTGTGTGTGTGTGTGTGTGTGTGTTTTGGGCGCGTTAGAACGTTCGCTTTTTGACCATGAGACCTGGGTTCGAATCTCACCACAGCTGATTTGTCAGGAAGTAGACTTCATGATATTATCGGTCTGGAGGGGGGTGATCCCAGCGTGCAGTACCTTTGGCCCAAGCCTTGTGAATGAAATTGGGCGGACGAAACCCTTGGGGGCCGTTGATAAATGTGCTAGCACGAAGTCAAAAGCCATCGTGACCGAGGGCTTTAGTGTGTTGGCCTTGTTCAGATTATTGATCACACTAGATAACACACCCTCTCCCAAAAACTGTAACTAAGATCTGCTCAGTATAGTAGGAGTATAAACCACAGATGGTCTCTGTGGGTGTTGAACAAACACAAATGCACATAAGCGACCGTCTGCAGTAGGGATTGGCTAGCCGCCCTAATACACGGGTATCCTCGAATAAGAGTGGCCAGCTATTTTATATATATATATATATATGTTATGGGATCGTACCCATAATAATAATAATAATAATGGACTATTACATACTTAATAAATACTACGCCTCAGGAGTAGGCAAGGAGTCAGTCGTTCAAGTCGAGTCAAAGACAGTCCAAAACAGAGTCGCGTTCAGACAATTACTGCAAGACATTGGAATAGTGATACTGGTCGAGACTACATTGTTCTCTCTACTAAATCTGATTGTTCATACTAACACTTCTACTTCTCTGTATATATTCCTGTTTGTAATATATCTGTTTTATTCCATACCTGTGTTCGCGTTCTTCTTTATTGATTCTACCTTGGACTATCACTGTGGTACAAGGAACCGGACCATAAAAATATTATATATATATATATATATATATATATATATATATATATATAAAATGTTTGTATACAAGAAGCGAAAGAGAAAGAGACCGTTCCGCATTTTTAATTTTCTAATCTGGCAACCCTAGTCTTTACATTATTTTTCTAATTATTATATTAATATGCAATAAATCCAGGGGTGTTACTTTACTAATTAATTACAATACAAAATCGATCCCTCACATTATGTCTCGTAGAATCTAATATAAATACCCATACCCTAAAAAAATGAGAGCATAATTTATTAATTCCTTACTCTTACTATGCTTTCATATGTAAGCCTTTAAACATAATTTTCTTTTTATTATATAGTATTTCTTAGATCAGATTATTATTTATAACAATATAAAACCGATCCCCCATTTCCTGCTCAGTAGAATATTAATTCTAGTTAACCCATACCGTTCAAATGAGAGCATATTTTGTTAATCCCTTATTAGAAGGTTTTCATAAGTGAGTCTTTAAATATTGCTTGTAATTATTATATTAATACATAGTAAATGTTGGGGGGGATCAGTTTATGTTCGTCTTTACTTTATTCAAAATTTTGTCCTTTTGAAACTTTGCCTTGTTGACATTATGTCCATTCGTCATTTACTCAGTTCGACTCTTTTTATCCGTTCAGCATTTTGTCCATTCGACAATTTCTTCGTTCGATACCCCGTTCGACACTTTGGTTGACATTTTGGGCATTCGTCATTTTGTCCTTCGATACACTGACCTACTACCGGCTCAGCCTAAGTTCAAAGTGTCTCTCCCCCACACCCTGCGTAGTATCATTGCAGTATCTGCAGATATTTATCCGCGCGCCCACGTCACAATAGAATCGAACAGTCGATATGGGAAGCAGTTCTAAAATTGCCCAAAGCTCCTCGACACTTTCGCTTTTTGAGGATGGCTCAGGCGCCGGGTAATGGCCCGAAGCCCTTCTTGAAGGAAAGGTACTGCAAGGAGTGGTACCCTCTTAGAGCTTGAGCTAATATTAATTTCAAGCAATTCCCAGCTCGTGACGGGGAAGTGTCTTTACGCTCTGCCTCAGATCAAAGTGTTACTTGGTGGCTACCTACGAAAGACCGTGGTCTGCCTAACTTCAACTTCTCACTTAACGACTTACATGCTAAACAATCACTCGGACTTATGACCAGCAATAAAATCTCATAGAATAAAAAAATCCTAACCCGTCCATATTGTATGATTACAAAAACTTTGACCGTAATTGCTTTCTCTTTCTTCAAAATAAATGTATTGAATAAATAAATTAAAAAAGAAATAAATATTTACTTACAATATATTTACAGTATACAAACTGAAGTAATGTACAGAATATAGACATGGTTTTCGAAATTGCTTATTGCGTTTACTCTTCAGTTCCCTACTGTCATGTATAAACATTTAGAAAGAAGACCTCAAGTGGAACTCTGATATGCGGTTCACCGCTAAAGATGCTGGAAACATGGTCGGCTCCCTGTATCACTCTAGTAAGTAGCTAACTCCTACTATGCTGCAACTTTACAAGAGCCAGATCAAGCCAGAAATAGAGTACTACAGTCATATCTGGGCTGGAACTGCACAGTCTTCACTGCCCAGTCTTGATAAAGTCTCCGCGACTTTGTGGGTGATGAACCGTCTTTCACCCTACAACCCCTTTCCACTCAGACGAAACGTTGCGAGCCTCTATCTCCATGGAAAATGTTTAAACGAGTCACATTCCTTAATTCCCCTAACTCTATGCCTCCCACATAAGACTCACCACGCCGCATATATTTAGGTGAACCACCCACATCCTCTTCTTAGTATTCCTTTAGTGAGGAGTAAGTTTCACTCGGATAGCTTCTTCCCAAGAACCGTTGTTTTATTGAACAGAATCCCAGTACAATGCTTTCACGTCTACTGCAATCTTAATTTCTTCAGGGGTTAATCGTTATCTTCGCCATATATCCGAATAAAGTGTACCCCTTACTCTTACTGCTCTCAAAACAACCGCCTTCAGTAACCCTCTACCTTGAGAGGCTCTTGTTAAACGTGACTAAAAAATAGAAAAAAGTTAAACATGTGAAACTGCAAAAGTATTAGGTTGGTGCAAAAAATAATGACGTAATAATGTCGTTTTTTGACGTATTTTTAACGTAAAAAAAACGACATTATTACGTCATTATTTTTGCACCAACCTAATACTACATATCTACAGATTCTTGACAAAATCCAAAGAAGAAACTAAAAAGGTATCGGTCTTGACATGATATGCCGGTTTCAAATATATATGTATGTATGTATGTATATGTATATATATGTATGTATTCTCTTAAGTATAGTAGATCAAACAAGATATAATATTAATAATATATATATTATTAGTCCATTAGACAAACTATAACAAAAAATGTGAAAAATAAGATTTTTCAAACACTCCTGTGTCATTTCTCAAGGAAAAATAAAATGAAGTTGGCCCTTTTGCATTTAAACAAAGTTGTTTTCTGCATGCATAGGTTTTTAAGGGAGCTTGTCACTATTATAGGATGATTTATATTAGGTTGGTGCAAAAAATAATGACGTAATAATGTCGTTTTTTGACGTATTTTTAACGTAAAAAAACGACATTATTACGTCATTATTTTTGCACCAACCTTATAACATTAAAACTATCTGAAGCTGGCTGACACAAACCAATTATACGCGTAACATGCCTAAAATAGCGGCCAAACACAACTTCTCCCTTAGTCACCAGCTCAAGAAAGCATTGTGAACACGTTACTCGCTTGGTTATTACGAGGTCGAATGTTTGAAACCCGGTAGTATTTACGCGTTAGTCTATAAATCTGTTTACATTATTATAACAAAATAAAAAATACATACAAATACATGACATATATAATTATTATTATTATTATTATTAATGAATTATTATATATTATTATTCAAAACATCTACTTTTACTAAATAGCTATTTGTTTTTATCCAAATATATATAATTTATGCAAGTCAATCTTGATTCAAGTTGTAAGTACTATTATGGGAGATCTGATCCACAGTTCTATATATCAGGATAATATTGGGTAATTGAAGGACAAAATGGAAATAAATCCTATATTGCATGTTTCGACCTTCGAAATGACTTTTTCAGACTATTAATATTTTTACTGATTAAATCATATACAAGTATGGGAGGAGGGAGCAAAATACAACAAACATCGATTACTATTATAGATCCAGAAACGCTGAAGATATCAGAGACGCTTAAACTTAAATTTAATTTTTTTGGCGTTCGATGAATCTTGATGCGTAATCTAGACTACTTCATACGGCTTCCTACTGCTTTTTAAAATGTCTTCTCGTTAATGTTGTTAAATATCACATATTGTAATAGCATTAGCTTTGTTAGAAAAAGATATATGTTGCATGATCATGAGTGCAAACTTATAAATTATAATCACTGACAGTTAGGCCTGATGATCGTGTAAGACTTGAAATTATAAAATCAACATTCAGTGTTGTTCTCTGTGTTCACACACATACACACGCTAATATTTATATATATATATATATATATATATATATATATATATATATATATATATATATATACATATATATATATAAAGAGAGAGAGAGAGATATGCGTCGTTCGCTTTCTGACAATGAGACCCGGGTTCGAATTCCTGACGTTATCAGTCTGGAGGTGAAACGATCCCATCGTGCAGCAACTTTGGAAAGTGCCTGAAAACATACCAAGGATTGACCCAATCCTTGTAAGTAAAATTGGATAGACTGAACACTTTCAGTCGTTGATAGCTGTGCTAGCACGAAGTCAAAAGTCATTGTGACCGAGGGATTTAGTGTGCTGGCGTTGTTCAAATTGTTGATCATGCTAGATAACACGCTCTCTCCAAGAAACTCCAATTAAGGTATGCTCAGCATAGTTGCAGTATAGGCCACAAGTGGACTCTGTGGGTGTTGTACAAACACTAATGTGCCTGAGCGAAAGCCTGCAATAACGATTGGCTAGACGCCCTAGTAGACGGGTATCGCTCGAATACGAATGGCCATCTATTATATATATATATATATATATATATATATATATATATATATATATATCCAAGAGGATAAAATCCAGGTAGAAGTCTATGTAAAAAACAGAGCAAGAATATAATATAAAAGGCTCAAGCACTAATATTCCATGGTAATATTAGTGTTTGATCCATATATATATATATATATATATATGGAGAGAGAGAGAGAGAGAGCATAATGAGAAGCCACGTATACTTTCTTAATATGTATTGATAGAAAAAGTTGCAAATTAAAAGAATAATAATGTTTTTATGAAAGTATATATTTATTTATATATATTTGTTATTTCAGATCGACCTCGATCTTTCTTCAGATAAAAGTGTTTGTAAACAAACCTCTAAAAACAGTTATTTCTGAAGAAAGATTGAGTTCGATCTGAAATATCAAATATATATATATATATATATATATATATATATAAATAATTTCATAAAAAACATTATTATTTTTCAACTTGCAACTTTTATATATATATATATATATATATATATATATATATATATATATATATATATATATATATATATACACACACTCAGGCACTCACTCACACAGAAGCATATGTACAAATTTTCTCATGTTGAATTATATTATTAT